>CM068376.1:75504785-75879785 GCA_034769895.1 Magicicada septendecula
GCATAAAGGTAAAACAAAGTTTCTTCTTCTATGATCTCAAACTAACAGTCGGATATATATCATGGATTTTGTTATCCATTTTGAAGCTGATAAATTTTAAGGAGATTTCGCATATCGAAAATTTCTATTTTGAGCTTTTTTCAAAGCGATTATTAACTGATTGACTCTAACTAACTTCATTCAGATTTCGCACATATGTATAATGAGGAACACATTTCCATCGGTGAACAACATATTCCATCGTGGTGTTTCTTGACGGATATTCAGTAACTTGTTGGAAAATCTTGCTTTTTTACTTAAGTAATACGTGCCAACATATTTAGGAACTTTCGTTATAATTTGCAACGCCTGTTCCGATAATGTTTGGGAAAGTGGAAGACTAAATAGAGAAGCATCTAACGCAATACATTATATTCTCGCATTAGTTTTTACTGTAATTGATGATACCGAAATAAATTTAAAGATCTAACCAATAATGTTTTATAATGTATTAATATATAGCAGTAAAAATGTGGTTTTAATGTTTTTAGCACTTTCAGCCTTTGTGATTTGTATGGATTTTTGCACGTTTTTGTCGCTAGACAAGGAAAATCACCAAGAGTAAAGTTTGCAGGGTTTGCATTGAATTGTTACTGCCTGATTTGTTTTCTTACTATCCAATCAGTCATAAACAGTTCAAATTAAGGTCTGATCTGGCCATCTTCACAGAATCTTTGTCTGCGTGGGAAAGTAGAAAAAAGGCGTACTGCATAAAGGTAAAACAAAGTTTCTTGTTATATGATCTCAAACTAACAGTCGGATATATATCATGGTGTTGGTTATCCATTTTGAAGCAGATAAATTTTAAGGAGATCTCGCATATCGAAAATTTCTATTTTGAGCTTTTTTCAAAGCGATATTTAACTGATTCACACTAACTATTTTCATTCAGGTTTCGCACAAATGTTTAATGAGGTACACATATCTATCGGTGAACAACATATTCCATCTTGTGTTTCTTGACGGATATTCAGTAACTTGTTTGAGAATCTTGCTTTTTTACTTAAGTATACGTGCCAACAAATATAGGAACTTTCGTTATAATTTGCAACGCCTGTTCCGATAATGTTTGGGAAAGTGGAAGAATAAATAGAGAAGCATCTAACTCACTACATTATATTCTCGCATTAGGTTTTACTGTATTTGATAACAACGAAATAAATTTAAAGATCTAAATAATAATGTTTTATAATGTATTAAAATATACCATTAAACATGTGGTTTTAATTGTTTTTAGTACTTTCAGCCTTTGTGATTTATGTGAATTTTTGCACGTTTTTGTCGCTGTACATGGAAAATCATCAAGAGTAAAATTTACAGAGTTTGCATTGAATTGTTACTGCCTGATTTGTTTTCTTACTATCCAATCAGTCAGAAACAGTTCAAATTAAGCTCTGATCTCATCATCTTCACAGAATCTTGGTCTGCGTGGGAAAATAGAAAGCAGGTAGGCGTACTGCATAAAGGTAAAACAAAGTTTCTTCTTCTATGATCTCAAACTAACAGTCGGATATATATCATGGTTTTTGTTATCCATTTTGAAGCAGATAAATTTTAAGGAGATATCGCATATCGAAAATTTCTATTTTGAGCTTTTTTCAAAGCGATTATTAACTGAATCTCACTAACTATTTTCATTCAGGTTTCGCACATATGTATATTGCATAATGAGGTACTCTTTTCCATCGGGGAACAACATATTCCATCGTGGGGTTTCTTGGCGGATATTCAGTAAATTGTTGGTGTATATCAACCTTTTTACTTTAGTAATACGTGCCAACAAATGTAGAAACTTTATTACAATTTACAACGCCTTTTCCAATAATGTGTGGGAAATTGGAAGACTAAATACAGAAGCAACTAAAGCAGTACTTTATATTCTCGCATTGGGTTTAACAATATATGATAAGACCGAAATAATTTTAAAGATCTAACCAATAATGTTTTATAATGTAATAATATATAGCATTAAACATGTGGTTTCAATTGTTTTTTTACACTTTCAGCATTTGTGATTTGTAAGAATCGTTACAAGTTGTTGTCGACAGACCAGGAACATCATCGTGAGTAAAAGTTTAAGAGTTTGCATTGGGCTGTATCTCTCTGAATTGTTTTCTGACTATCCAATCAGATAGGTACAGTTCAACTTAAGCTCTGATCTCATCATCGTCATCGAATATAGGTCTGCGTGGGAAAGTAGAAAAATGGCATCCTTCATAAAGGTTAAACAAAGTTTCTTTTAATATGACCTCAAACTAACAGTCGGATATATTTCATGGTGTTGGTTATCCATTTTTAAGCATATAAAGTTAAAGGTGATAGCGCATATAAAAATATCTATTTTAAGTGTCTTTTCAAGGTGATTTTTAACTGATTGACACAAACTATATTCTTTCAGATTTCGCACATGTGTATATTGAGGATATATTTCATTGTGTTGGTTATCCATTTTTAAACACATAAATTTTAAGGAGATATCGCATATCGAAAATTTCTATTTTGAGCCTTTTTTCAATGCGATTTTTAACTGATTGACACTAACTATTTTCATTCAGGTTTCGCACATATGTATATTGCATAATGAAGTATTCTTTTCCATCGGAGAACAACATATTCCATCGTGACGTTTCTTGGCGGATATTCAGTAACATGTTGGTGAATATCAACTTTTTTACTTTAGTAATACGTGCCAACAAATGTAGAAACTTTGTTACAATTTACAACGCCTGTTACCATAATGTGTGGAAAAATGGAAGACTAAATACAGAAGCAACTAACGCAATATATTATATTCTCGCATTGGGTGTAACTATAATTGATAAGACCGAAATAAATTGAAATATCTAACCAATACTGTTTTATAATGTAATATTTATAGCAGTAAACATGTGGTTTTAATTGTTTTTTTACACTTTCAGCATTTGTGATTTGTAAGAAATGTTACACGTTCTTAACGACAGACAAGGTACATCATCCTGAGTAAAAATTTAAGAGTTTGCATTGTGCTGTATCTGTCTGAATTGTTTTCTTACTATCCAATCAGATAGATACAGTTCAACTTAAGCTCTGATCTCATCATCGTCATCGAATATTTGTCTGCGTGGGAAAGTAGAAAAATGGCGTCCTGAATAAAGGTTAAACAAAGTTTCTTTTAATATGACCTCAAACTAACAGTCGGGTATATTTCATGGTGTTGGTTATCCATTTTTAAACAGATAAACTTTAAGGTGATATCGCATATAAAAATATGTATTTTGAGTGTCTTTTCAAGGCGATTTTTAACTGATTGACACTAACTATATTCTTTCAGATTTCGCCCATGTGTTAAATGAGGATATATTTCATTGTGTTGGTTATCCATTTTTAAACAGATAAATTTTAAGGAGATCTTGCATATCAAAAATTTCTATTTTGAGCGTTTTTCAAGGCGATTTTTATCTGATTGACACAAACTATTTTCATTCACGTTTCGCATATTGCATAATGAGGTAACCTTTTCCATCGGAGAACAACATATTTCATGGTCGGTGTTTCTTGGCGGTTATTCAGTAAAATGTTGGTGAATATCAACTTTTTTTTCTTCAGAAATACGTGCCAACATATGTAGGAACTTTGTTACAATTTACAACGCCTGTTCCCATAATGTGTGGGAAATTAGAATACTAAATACAGAAGCAACTAACGCAATATATTATATTCTCTTATTGGGTGTAAATATAATTGATAAGACCGAAATACATTAAAATATCTAACCAATAATGTTTTACAATGTAATAATATATATCAGTAAACATGTATTTTTAATTGTTTTTTTTTACACTTTCAGCATTATTTGTGATTTGTAAAAAAAGTTACACGTTGTTGTCGGCAGACAAGGAACATCACCGTGAGTAAAAGTTTAAGAATTTGCATTTGGCTGTAACTGTCTGAATTGTTTTCTTACTATCCAATCAGATAGATACAGTTCAAATTAAGCTCTGATCTTACCATCGTCATTGAATATTGGTCTACTTGTGACAGTAGAAAAATGGCGTCCTGCATAAATGTTACACAAATTTTCTTTTAATATGACTTCAAACTAACAGTCGGATATATTACAAGGTGTTGGATATCCATTTTTAAGCAAATAAACTTTAAGGTGATATCGCATATAAAAATATCTATTTCGAGTGTTCACATTTCCATCGGTGAACAACATATTCCATCGTGGTGTTTCTTGACGGATATTCAGTAACTTGTTGGAAAATCTTGCTTTTTTACTTAAGTAATACGTGCCAACATATTTAGGAACTTTCGTTATAATTTGCAACGCCTGTTCCGATAATGTTTGGGAAAGTGGAAGACTAAATAGAGAAGCATCTAACGCAATACATTATATTCTCGCATTAGGTTTTACTGTAATTGATGATACCGAAATAAATTTAAAGATCTAACCAATAATGTTTTATAATGTATTAATATATAGCAGTAAAAATGTGGTTTTAATGTTTTTAGCACTTTCAGCCTTTGTGATTTGTATGGATTTTTGCACGTTTTTGTCGCTAGACAAGGAAAATCACCAAGAGTAAAGTTTGCAGAGTTTGCATTGAATTGTTACTGTCTGATTTGTTTTCTTACTATCCAGTCAGTCATAAACACTTCAAATTAAGGTCTGATCTGACCATCTTCACAGAATCTTTGTATGCGTGGGAAAGTAGAAAAAAGGCGTACTGCATAAAGGTAAAACAAAGTTTCTTTTTATATGATCTCAAACTAACAGTCGGATATATATCATGGTGTTGGTTATCCATTTTGAAGCAGATAAATTTTAAGGAGATCTCGCCTATCGAAAATTTCTATTTTGAGCTTTCTTCAAAGCGATTTTTAACTGATTCACACTAACTATTTTCATTCAGGTTTCGCACATATGTATATTGCATAATGATGTACTCTTTTCCATCGGAGAACAACATATTCCATCGTGGGGTTTCTTGGCGGATATTCAGTAAATTGTTGGTGGATATCAACTTTTTTACTTTAGTAATACGTGCCAACAAATGTAGAAACTCTGTTACAATTTACAACGCCTGTTCCCATAATGTGTGGGAAATTGGAAGACTAAATACAAAAGCAACTAACGCAATACTTTATATTCTCGCATTGGGTTTATCTATAATTGATAAGACCGAAAGAATTTTAAAGATCTAACCAATAAAGTTTTATAATGTAATAATATATATCATAAAACTTGTGGTTTCAATTGTTTTTTTACACTTTCAGCATTTGTGATTTGTAAGAAACGTTACAATTTGTAGTCGACAGACAAGGAACATCATCGTGAGACAAAGTTTAAGACAAAAGCACTCCACACCACTACAGAATCTACCTTCGCAAACCACCTCATTGAAGCAAACCACACATATAAAAACATCGACAATAACATGAACATACTACACGTACACACAAAAGGCTGAAAAATAGACACTCTAGAACAATTAGAAATATACAAACACACAAAAACAAATAAAAACGACATCCTAAACGAACAGACACAATTCAAATCGCACGCATTATTCGAACACATCTCACCACACACACACACAGCTTCAATCTTTCGAAACACTTTCTCGTCGCCAACAACAAGACGAGCAGCGCTACTAACGACAGCCTCTGATGAAGCCTTCTCTAGGTGAAAGCCGGTTTAGGCTGTAAGGTAAAACTTTACGTTTTTACTTATAAAAAACTTGTGTTCCGAGTCGTCAATATTATAGTGATATTTAGTAAAGTTTAAGAGTTTGCATTGGGCTGTATCTGTCTGAATTTTTTTTCTTACTATCCAATCAGATAGGTACAGTTCAACTTAAGCTCTGATCTCATCATCGTCATCGAATATAGGTCTGCGTGGGAAAGTAGAAAAATGGCATCCTTCATAAAGGTTAAACAAAGTTTCTTTTAATACGACCTCAAACTAACAGTCGGATATATTTCATGGTGTTGGTTATCCATTTTAAAGCACATAAAATTTAAGGTGATAGCGCATATAAAAATATCTATTTTGGGTGTCTTTTCAAGGCGATTTTTAACTGATTGACTCTACCTAATTTCATTCAGATTTCGCACATATGTATAATGAGGAACACATATCCATCGGTGAACAACATATTCCATCTTGGTGTTTCTTGACGGATATTCAGTAACTGGTTTGAGAATCTTGATTTTTTACTTAAGTAATACGTGCCAACAAATTTAGGAACTTTCGTTATAATTTGCAACGCCTGTTCCGATAATGTTTGGGAAAGTGGAAGAATAAATAGCGAAGCATCTAACGCAATACATTTTATTCTCGCATTAGCTTTTACTGTAATTGATAACACCGAAATAAATTTAAAGATCTAAATAATAATGTTTTATAATGTATTAATATATAGTATTAAACATGTGGTTTTAATTGTTTTTAGCACTTTCAGCCTTTGTGATTTTTGTGAATTTTTGCACGTTTTTGTCGCTAGACAAGGAAAATCATCAAGAGTAAAATCTGCAGAGTTTGCATTGAATTGTTACTGCCTGATTTGTTTTCTTACTATCCAATCAGTCAGAAACAGTTCAAATTAAGCTCTGATCTCATCATCTTCACAGAATCTTGGTCTGCGTGGGAAAATAGAAAGCAGGTAGGCGTACTGCATAAAGGTAAAACAAAGTTTCTTCTTCTATGATCTCAAACTAACAGTCGGATATATATCATGGTTTTTGTTATCCATTTTGAAGCAGATAAATTTTAAGGAGATATCGCATATCGAAAATTTCTATTTTGAGCTTTTTTCAAAGCGATTATTAACTGAATCTCACTAACTATTTTCATTCAGGTTTCGCACATATGTATATTGCATAATGAGGTACTCTTTTCCATCGGGGAACAACATATTCCATCGTGGGGTTTCTTGGCGGATATTCAGTAAATTTTTGGTGTATATCAACCTTTTTACTTTAGTAATACGTGCCAACAAATGTAGAAACTTTATTACAATTTACAACGCCTTTTCCAATAATGTGTGGGAAATTGGAAGACTAAATACAGAAGCAACTAAAGCAGTACTTTATATTCTCGCATTGGGTTTAACAATATATGATAAGACCGAAATAATTTTAAAGATCTAACCAATAATGTTTTATAATGTAATAATATATAGCATTAAACATGTGGTTTCAATTGTTTTTTTACACTTTCAGCATTTGTGATTTGTAAGAATCGTTACAAGTTGTTGTCGACAGACCAGGAACATCATCGTGAGTAAAAGTTTAAGAGTTTGCATTGGGCTGTATCTCTCTGAATTGTTTTCTGACTATATAATCAGATAGGTACAGTTCAACTTAAGCTCTGATCTCATCATCGTCATCGAATATTTGTCTGCGTGGGAAAGTAGAAAAATGGCGTCCTGAATAAAGGTTAAACAAAGTTTCTTTTAATATGACCTCAAACTAACAGTCGGGTATATTTCATGGTGTTGGTTATCCATTTTTAAACAGATAAACTTTAAGGTGATATCGCATATAAAAATATGTATTTTGAGTGTCTTTTCAAGGCGATTTTTAACTGATTGACACTAACTATATTCTTTCAGATTTCGCCCATGTGTATAATGAGGATATATTTCATTGTGTTGGTTATCCATTTTTAAACACATAAATTTTAAGGAGATATCGCATATCGAAAATTTCTATTTTGAGCCTTTTTTCAATGCGATTTTTAACTGATTGACACTAACTATTTTCATTCAGGTTTCGCACATATGTATATTGCATAATGAAGTACTCTTTTCCATCGGAGAACAACATATTCCATCGTGACGTTTCTTGGCGGATATTCAGTAACATGTTGGTGAATATCAACTTTTTTACTTTAGTAATACGTGCCAACAAATGTAGAAACTTTGTTACAATTTACAACGCCTGTTACCATAATGTGTGGGAAAATGGAAGACTAAATACAGAAGCAACTAACGCAATATATTATATTCTCGCATTGGGTGTAACTATAATTGATAAGACCGAAATAAATTGAAATATCTAACCAATACTGTTTTATAATGTAATATTTATAGCAGTAAACATGTGGTTTTAATTGTTTTTTTACACTTTCAGCATTTGTGATTTGTAAGAAATGTTACACGTTCTTAACGACAGACAAGGTACATCATCCTGAGTAAAAATTTAAGAGTTTGCATTGTGCTGTATCTGTCTGAATTGTTTTCTTACTATACAATCAGATAGATACAGTTCAACTTAAGCTCTGATCTCATCATCGTCATCGAATATTTGTCTGCGTGGGAAAGTAGAAAAATGGCGTCCTGAATAAAGGTTAAACAAAGTTTCTTTTAATATGACCTCAAACTAACAGTCGGGTATATTTCATGGTGTTGGTTATCCATTTTTAAACAGATAAACTTTAAGGTGATATCGCATATAAAAATATGTATTTTGAGTGTCTTTTCAAGGCGATTTTTAACTGATTGACACTAACTATATTCTTTCAGATTTCGCCCATGTGTATAATGAGGATATATTTCATTGTGTTGGTTATCCATTTTTAAACAGATAAATTTTAAGGAGATCTTGCATATCAAAAATTTCTATTTTGAGCGTTTTTCAAGGCGATTTTTATCTGATTGACACAAACTATTTTCATTCACGTTTCGCATATTGCATAATGAGGTAACCTTTTCCATCGGAGAACAACATATTTCATGGTCGGTGTTTCTTGGCGGTTATTCAGTAAAATGTTGGTGAATATCAACTTTTTTTTCTTCAAAAATACGTGCCAACATATGTAGGAACTTTGTTACAATTTACAACGCCTGTTCCCATAATGTGTGGGAAATTAGAATACTAAATACAGAAGCAACTAACGCAATATATTATATTCTCTTATTGGGTGTAAATATAATTGATAAGACCGAAATACATTAAAATATCTAACCAATAATGTTTTACAATGTAATAATATATATCAGTAAACATGTATTTTTAATTGTTTTTTTTACACTTTCAGCATTATTTGTGATTTGTAAAAAAAGTTACACGTTGTTGTCGGCAGACAAGGAACATCACCGTGAGTAAAAGTTTAAGAATTTGCATTTGGCTGTAACTGTCTGAATTGTTTTCTTACTATCCAATCAGATAGATACAGTTCAAATTAAGCTCTGATCTTACCATCGTCATTGAATATTGGTCTACTTGTGACAGTAGAAAAATGGCGTCCTGCATAAATGTTACACAAATTTTCTTTTAATATGACTTCAAACTAACAGTCGGATATATTACAAGGTGTTGGATATCCATTTTTAAGCAAATAAACTTTAAGGTGATATCGCATATAAAAATATCTATTTCGAGTGTTCACATTTCCATCGGTGAACAACATATTCCATCGTGGTGTTTCTTGACGGATATTCAGTAACTTGTTGGAAAATCTTGCTTTTTTACTTAAGTAATACGTGCCAACATATTTAGGAACTTTCGTTATAATTTGCAACGCCTGTTCCGATAATGTTTGGGAAAGTGGAAGACTAAATAGAGAAGCATCTAACGCAATACATTATATTCTCGCATTAGGTTTTACTGTAATTGATGATACCGAAATAAATTTAAAGATCTAACCAATAATGTTTTATAATGTATTAATATATAGCAGTAAAAATGTGGTTTTAATGTTTTTAGCACTTTCAGCCTTTGTGATTTGTATGGATTTTTGCACGTTTTTGTCGCTAGACAAGGAAAATCACCAAGAGTAAAGTTTGCAGAGTTTGCATTGAATTGTTACTGTCTGATTTGTTTTCTTACTATCCAGTCAGTCATAAACACTTCAAATTAAGGTCTGATCTGACCATCTTCACAGAATCTTTGTATGCGTGGGAAAGTAGAAAAAATGCGTACTGCATAAAGGTAAAACAAAGTTTCTTTTTATATGATCTCAAACTAACAGTCGGATATATATCATGGTGTTGGTTATCCATTTTGAAGCAGATAAATTTTAAGGAGATCTCGCCTATCGAAAATTTCTATTTTGAGCTTTCTTCAAAGCGATTTTTAACTGATTCACACTAACTATTTTCATTCAGGTTTCGCACATATGTATATTGCATAATGATGTACTCTTTTCCATCGGAGAACAACATATTCCATCGTGGGGTTTCTTGGCGGATATTCAGTAAATTGTTGGTGGATATCAACTTTTTTACTTTAGTAATACGTGCCAACAAATGTAGAAACTCTGTTACAATTTGCAACGCCTGTTCCCATAATGTGTGGGAAATTGGAAGACTAAATACAAAAGCAACTAACGCAATACTTTATATTCTCGCATTGGGTTTATCTATAATTGATAAGACCGAAAGAATTTTAAAGATCTAACCAATAAAGTTTTATAATGTAATAATATATATCATAAAACTTGTGGTTTCAATTGTTTTTTTACACTTTCAGCATTTGTGATTTGTAAGAAACGTTACAATTTGTTGTCGACAGACAAGGAACATCATCGTGAGACAAAGTTTAAGACAAAAGCACTCCACACCACTACAGAATCTACCTTCGCAAACCACCTCATTGAAGCAAACCACACATATAAAAACATCGACAATAACATGAACATACTACACGTACACACAAAAGGCTGAAAAATAGACACTCTAGAACAATTAGAAATATACAAACACACAAAAACAAATAAAAACGACATCCTAAACGAACAGACACAATTCAAATCGCACGCATTATTCGAACACATCTCACCACACACACACACAGCTTCAATCTTTCGAAACACTTTCTCGTCGCCAACAACAAGACGAGCAGCGCTACTAACGACAGCCTCTGATGAAGCCTTCTCTAGGTGAAAGCCGGTTTAGGCTGTAAGGTAAAACTTTACGTTTTTACTTATAAAAAACTTGTGTTCCGAGTCGTCAATATTATAGTGATATTTAGTAAAGTTTAAGAGTTTGCATTGGGCTGTATCTGTCTGAATTGTTTTCTTACTATCCAATCAGATAGGTACAGTTCAACTTAAGCTCTGATCTCATCATCGTCATCGAATATAGGTCTGCGTGGGAAAGTAGAAAAATGGCATCCTTCATAAAGGTTAAACAAAGTTTCTTTTAATACGACCTCAAACTAACAGTCGGATATATTTCATGGTGTTGGTTATCCATTTTAAAGCACATAAAATTTAAGGTGATAGCGCATATAAAAATATCTATTTTGGGTGTCTTTTCAAGGCGATTTTTAACTGATTGACTCTACCTAATTTCATTCAGATTTCGCACATATGTATAATGAGGAACACATATCCATCGGTGAACAACATATTCCATCTTGGTGTTTCTTGACGGATATTCAGTAACTGGTTTGAGAATCTTGATTTTTTACTTAAGTAATACGTGCCAACAAATTTAGGAACTTTCGTTATAATTTGCAACGCCTGTTCCGATAATGTTTGGGAAAGTGGAAGAATAAATAGCGAAGCATCTAACGCAATACATTTTATTCTCGCATTAGCTTTTACTGTAATTAATAACACCGAAATAAATTTAAAGATCTAAATAATAATGTTTTATAATGTATTAATATATAGCATTAAACATGTGGTTTTAATTGTTTTTAGCACTTTCAGCCTTAGTGATTTTTGTGAATTTTTGCACGTTTTTGTCGCTAGACAAGGAAAATCATCAAGAGTAAAATCTGCAGAGTTTGCATTGAATTGTTACTGCCTGATTTGTTTTCTTACTATCCAATCAGTCAGAAACAGTTCAAATTAAGCTCTGATCTCATCATCTTCACAGAATCTTGGTCTGCGTGGGAAAATAGAAAGCAGGTAGGCGTACTGCATAAAGGTAAAACAAAGTTTCTTCTTCTATGATCTCAAACTAATAGTCGGATATATATCATGGTTTTTGTTATCCGTTTTGAAGCAGATAAATTTTAAGGAGATATCGCATATCGAAAATTTCTATTTTGAGCTTTTTTCAAAGCGATTATTAACTGAATCACACTAACTATTTTCATTCAGGTTTCGCACATATGTATATTGCATAATGAGGTACTCTTTTCCATCGGAGAACAACATATTCCATCGTGGGGTTTCTTGGCGGATATTCAGTAAATTGTTGGTGGATATCAACCTTTTTACTTTAGTAATACGTGCCAACAAATGTAGAAACTTTATTACAATTTACAACGCCTTTTCCAATAATGTGTGGGAAATTGGAAGACTAAATACAGAAGCAACTAAAGCAATACTTTATATTCTCGCATTGGGTTTAACTATAATTGATAAGACCGAAATAATTTTAAAGATCTAACCAATAATGTTTTATAATGTAATAATATATAGCATTAAACATGTGGTTTCAATTGTTTTTTTACACTTTCAGCATTTGTGATTTGTAAGAAACGTTTCAAGTTGTTGTCGACAGACCAGGAACATCATCGTGATTAAATTTTAAGAGTTTGCATTGGGCTGTACCTTTCTGAATTGTTTTCTTTCTATCCAATCAGATAGGTACAGATCAACTTAAGCTCTGATCTCATCATCGTCATCGAATGTAGGTCTGCGTGGGAAAGTGGAAAAATGGCGTCCTTCATAAAGGTTAAACAAAGGTTCTTTTAATATGACCTCAAACTAACAGTCGGATATATTTCATGGTGTTGGGTATCCATTTTTAAGCATATAAAGTTTAAGGTGATAGCGCATATAAAAATATGTATTTTGGGGGTTTTTTCAAGGCGATTTTTAACTGATTGACTCTAACTATTTTCATTCAGATTTCGCACATATGTATAATGAGGAACACATGTCTATCGGTGAACAACATATTCCATCTTGGTGTTTCTTGACGGATATTCAGAAACTGGTTTGAGAATCTTGCTTTTTTACTTAACTAATACCTGCCAACAAATTTAGGAACTTTCGTTATAATTTGCAACGCCTGTTCCGATAATGTTTGGGAAAGTGGAAAAATAAATAGAGAAGCATCTAACTCACTACATTATATTCTCGCATTAGGTTTTACTGTATTTGATAACACCGAAATAAATTTAAAGATCAAAATAATAAGGTTTTATAATGTATTAAAATATAGCATTAAACATGTGGTTTTAATTGTTTTTAGTACTTTCAGCCTTTGTGATTTGTGTGAATTTTTGCACGTTTTTGTCGCTGGACATGGAAAATCATCAAGAGTAAAATTTTCAGAGTTTGCATTGAATTGTTACTGCCTGATTTGTTTTCTTACTATCCAATCAGTCAGAAACAGTTCAAATTATGCTCTGATCTCATCATCTTCACAGAATCTTGGTCTGCGTGGGAAAATAGAAAGCAGGTAGGCGTACTGCATAAAGGTAAAACAAAGTTTCATTTTATATGACCTCAAACTAACAGTCGGATATATATGATGGTGTTGGTTATCCATTTTGAAACAGGTAAATTTTAAGGAGATATCGCATATCGAAAATTTCTATTTTTAGCCTTTTTTCAAAGCGATTTTTACCTGATTCACACTAAATATTTCCATTCAGGTTTCGCACATATGTATATTGCATAATGAGGTACTTTTTTCCATCGGAGAACAACATATTCCATCGTGGGGTTTCTTGGCGGATATTCAGTAAATTGTTGGTGGATATCAACTTTTTTACTTTAGTAATACGTGCCAACAAATGTAGAAACTTTGTTACAATTTACAACGCCTGTGCCCATAATGTTTGCGAAATTGGAAGACTAAATACAGAAGCAACTAACGCAATACTTTATATTCTCGCATTGGGATTAAATATAATTGATAAGACCGAAATAATTTTAAATTTCTAACAAATAATGTTTTATAATGTAATAATATATAGCATTAAGCTTGTGGTTTTAATTTTTTTTTTACACTTTCAGCATTTGTGATTTGTAAGAAACCTTACAAGTTGTTGACGACAGACAAGGAACATCATCGTGAGTAAAAGTTTAAGAGTTTGCATTGGGCTGTATCTGTCTGAATTGTTTTCTAACTATACAATCAGATGGGTACAGTTCAACTTAAGCTCTGATCTCATCATCGTAATCGAATATAGGTCTGCGTGTGAAAGTAGAAAAATGGCGTCCTTCATAAAGGTTAAACAAAGTTTCTTTTAATATGACCTCAAACTAACAGTCTGATATATTTCATGGTGTTGGTTATCCATTTTTAAGCATATAAAGTTTAAGGTGATAGCGCATATAAAAATATCTATTTTGGGTGTATTTTCAAGGCGATTTTTAACTGGTTGACTCTAATTTCATTCAGATTTCGCACATATGTATAATGAGGAACACATATCCATCGGTGAACAACATATTCCATCTTGGTGTTTCTTGACGGATATTCAGAAACTGGTTTGAGAATCTTGCTTTTTTACTTAAGTAATACGTGCCAACAAATTTAGGAACTTTCATTATAATTTGCAACGCCTGTTCCGATAATGTTTGGGAAAGTGGAAGATTACATAGAGAGGCGTCTAACGCAATACATTATATTCTCGCATTAGCTTTTACTGTAATTGATAACACCGAAATAAATTTAAGATCTAAATAATAATGTTTTATAATGTATTAATATATAGCATTAAACATGTGGTTTTAATGGTTTTTAGCACTTTCAGCCTTTGTGATTTTTGTGAATTTTTGCACGTTTTTGTCGCTAGTCAAGGAAAATCATCAAGAGTAAAATCTGCAGAGTTTGCATTGAATTGTTACTGCCTGATTTGTTTTCTTACTATCCAATCAGTCAGAAACAGTTCAAATTAAGCTCTGATCTCATCATCTTCACAGAATCTTGGTCTGCGTGGGAAAATAGAAAGCAGGTAGGCGTACTGCATAAAGGTAAAACAAAGTTTCTTCTTCTATGATCTCAAACTAACAGTCGGATATATATCATGGTTTTTGTTATCAATTATGAAGCAGATAAATTTTAAGGAGATATCGCATATCGAAAATTTCTATTTTGAAGTTTTTTTCAAAGTGATTATTAACTGAATCACACTAACTATTTTCATTCAGGTTTCGCACATATGTATATTGAATAATGAGGTACTCTTTTCCATCGGAGAACAACATATTCCATCGTGGGGTTTCTTGGCGGATATTCAGTAAATTGTTGGTGGATATCAACCTTTTTACTTTAGTAATACGTGCCAACAAATGTAGAAACGTTATTACAATTTACAACGTCTTTTCCAATAATGTGTGGGAAATTGGAAGACTAAATACAGAAGCAACTAAAGCAATACTTTATATTCTCGCATTGGGTTTAACTATAATTGATAAGACCGAAATAATTTTAAAGATCTAACCAATAATGTTTTATAATGTAATAATATATAGCATTAAACGTGTGGTTTCAATTGTTTTTTTACACTTTCAGCATTTGTGATTTGTAAGAAACGTTACAAGTTGTTGTCGACAGACCAGGAACATCATCGTGAGTAAAAGTTTAAGAGTTTGCATTGGGCTGTATCTGTCTGAATTGTTTTCTTACTATCCAATCAGATAGGTACAGTTCAACTTAAGCTCTGATCTCATCATCGTCATCGAATATAGGTCTGCGTGTGAAAGTAGAAAAATGGCGTCCTTCATAAAGGTTAATCAAAGTTTCTTTTAATATGACCTCAAACTAACAGTCGGATATATTTCATGGTGTTGGGTATCCATTTTTAAGAATATAAAGTTTAAGGTGATAGCGCATATAAAAATATCTATTTTGGGTGTCTTTTCAAGGCGATTTTTAACTGATTGACTCTAACTATTTTCATTCAGATTTCGCACATATGTATAATGAGGAACACATGTCTATCGGTGAACAACATATTCCATCTTGGTGTTTCTTGACGGATATTCAGAAACTGGTTTGAGAATCTTGCTTTTTTACTTAACTAATACCTGCCAACAAATTTAGGAACTTTCGTTATAATTTGCAACGCCTGTTCCGATAATGTTTGGGAAAGTGGAAAAATAAATAGAGAAGCATCTAACTCACTACATTATATTCTCGCATTAGGTTTTACTGTATTTGATAACACCGAAATAAATTTAAAGATCTAAATAATAAGGTTTTATAATGTATTAAAATATAGCATTAAACATGTGGTTTTAATTGTTTTTAGTACTTTCAGCCTTTGTGATTTGTGTGAATTTTTGCACGTTTTTGTCGCTGGACATGGAAAATCATCAAGAGTAAAATTTTCAGAGTTTGCATTGAATTGTTACTGCCTGATTTGTTTTCTTACTATCCAATCAGTCAGAAACAGTTCAAATTAAGCTCTGATCTCATCATCTTCACAGAATCTTGGTCTGCGTGGGAAAATAGAAAGCAGGTAGGCGTACTGCATAAAGGTAAAACAAAGTTTCTTGTTATATGATCTCAAACTAACAGTCGGATATATATGATGGTGTTGGTTATCCATTTTGAAGCAGATAAATTTTAAGGAGATCTCGCATATCATAAATTTCTATTTTGAGCTTTTTTCAAAGCAATTTTTACCTGATTCACGCTAACTATTTCCATTCAGGTTTCGCACATATGTATATTGCATAATGAGGTACTCTTTTCCATCGGAGAACAACATATTCCATCGTGGGGTTTCTTGGCGGATATTCAGTAAATTGTTGGTGGATATCAACTTTTTTACTTTAGTAATACGTTCCAACAAATGTAGAAACTTTGTTACAATTTACAACGCCTGTGCCCATAATGTTTGCGAAATTGGAAACTAAATACAAAAGCAACTAACGCAATACTGTATATTCTCGCATTGGGTTTTAACTATAATTGATAAGACCGAAATAATTTTAAAAATCTAACCAATAATGTTTTATAATGTAATAATATATATCATTAAACTTGTGTTTTTAATTGTTTTTTTTACACTTTCAGCATTTGTGATTTGTAAGAAACGTTACAAGTTGTTGTCGACAGACAAGGAACATCATCGTGAGTAAAAGTTTAAGAGTTTGCATTGGGCTGTACCTTTCTGAATTGTTTTCTTTCTATCCAATCAGATAGGTACAGATCAACTTAAGCTCTGATCTCATCATCGTCATCGAATGTAGGTCTGCGTGGGAAAGTGGAAAAATGGCGTCCTTCATAAAGTTTAAACAAAGTTTCTTTTAATATGACCTCAAACTAACAGTCGGATATATTTCATGGTGTTGGGTATCCATTTTTAAGAATATAAAGTTTAAGGTGATAGCGCATATAAAAAAATCTATTTTGGGTGTCTTTTCAAGGCGATTTTTAACTGATTGACTCTAACTATTTTCATTCAGATTTCGCACATATGTATAATGAGGAACACATGTCTATCGGTGAACAACATATTCCATCTTGGTGTTTCTTGACGGATATTCAGAAACTGGTTTGAGAATCTTGCTTTTTTACTTAACTAATACCTGCCAACAAATTTAGGAACTTTCGTTATAATTTGTAACGCCTGTTCCGATAATGTTTGGGAAAGTGGAAAAATAAATAGAGAAGAATCTAACTCACTACATTATATTCTCGCATTAGGTTTTACTGTATTTGATAACACCGAAATAAATTTAAAGATCTAAATAATAAGGTTTTATAATGTATTAAAATATAGCATTAAACATGTGGTTTTAATTGTTTTTAGTACTTTCAGCCTTTGTGATTTGTGTGAATTTTTGCACGTTTTTGTCGCTGGACATGGAAAATCATCAAGAGTAAAATTTGCAGAGTTTGCATTGAATTGTTACTGCCTGATTTGTTTTCTTACTATCCAATCAGTCAGAAACAGTTCAAATTAAGCTCTGATCTCATCATCTTCACAGAATCTTGGTCTGCGTGGGAAAATAGAAAGCAGGTAGGCGTACTGCATAAAGGTAAAACAAAGTTTCTTGTTATATGATCTCAAACTAACAGTCGGATATATATGATGGTGTTGGTTATCCATTTTGAAGCAGATAAATTTTAAGGAGATCTCGCATATCATAAATTTCTATTTTGACCTTTTTTCGTAGCGATTTTTACCTGATTCACACTAACTATTTCCATTCAGGTTTCGCACATATGTATATTGCATAATGAGGTACTCTTTTCCATCGGAGAACAACATATTCCATCGTGGGGTTTCTTGGCGGATATTCAGTAAATTGTTGGTGGATATTAACTTTTTTACTTTAGTAATCCGTGCCAACAAATGTAGAAACTTTGTTACAATTTACAACGCCTGTTCCCATAATGTGGGGAAAATTGGGAGAGTAAATACAAAAGCAACTAACGCAATACTTTATATTCTCGCATTGGGTTTTAACTATAATTGATAAGACCGAAATAATTTTAAAAATCTAACCAATAATGTTTTATAATGTAATAATATATAGCATTAAACTTGTGGTTTTAATTGTTTTCTTACACTTTCAGCATTTGTGATTTGTAAGAAACGTTACAAGTTGTTGTCGACAGACAAGGAACATCATCGTGAGTAAAAGTTTAAGAGTTTGCATTGGGCTGTACCTTTCTGAATTGTTTTCTTTCTATCCAATCAGATAGGTACAGATCAACTTAAGCTCTGATCTCATCATCGTCATCGAATGTAGGTCTGCGTGGGAAAGTGGAAAAATGGCGTCCTTCATAAAGGTTAAACAAAGTTTCTTTTAATATGACCTCAAACTAACAGTCGGATATATTTCATGGTGTTGGGTATCCATTTTTAAGCATATAAAGTTTAAGGTGATAGCGCATATAAAAATATCTATTTTGGGTGTCTTTTCAAGGCGATTTTTAACTGATTGGCTCTAACTATTTTCATTCAGATTTCTCACATATGTATAATGAGGAACACATATCTATCGGTGAACAACATATTCCATCTTGGTGTTTCTTGACGGATATTCAGTAACTTGTTTGAGAATCTTGCTTTTTTACTTAACTAATAACTGCCAACAAATTTAGGAACTTTCGTTATAATTTGCAACGCCTGTTCCGATAATGTTTGGGAAAGTGGAAGAATAAATAGAGAAGCATCTAACTCACTACATTATATTCTCGCATTAGGTTTTACTGTATTTGATAACACCGAAATAAATTTAAAGATCTAAATAATAAGGTTTTATAATGTATTAAAATATAGCATTAAACATGTGGTTTTAATTGTTTTTAGTACTTTCAGCCTTTGTGATTTGTGTGAATTTTTGCACGTTTTTGTCGCTGGACATGGAAAATCATCAAGAGTAAAATTTGCAGAGTTTGCATTGAATTGTTACTGCCTGATTTGTTTTCTTACTATCCAATCAGTCAGAAACAGTTCAAATTAAGCTCTGATCTCATCATCTTCACAGAATCTTGGTCTGCGTGGGAAAATAGAAAGCAGGTAGGCGTACTGCATAAAGGTAAAACAAAGTTTCTTGTTATATGATCTCAAACTAACAGTCGGATATATATGATGGTGTTGGTTATCCATTTTGAAGCAGATAAATTTTAAGGAGATCTCGCATATCATAAATTTCTATTTTCAGCTTTTTCAAAGCGATTTTTACCTGATTCACACTAACTATTTCCATTCAGGTTTCGCACATATGTATATTGCATAATGAGGTACTCTTTTCCATCGGAGAACAACATATTCCATCGTGGGGTTTCTTGGCGGATATTCAGTAAATTGTTGGTGGATATCAACTTTTTTACTTTACTAATCCGTGCCAACAAATGTAGAAACTTTGTTACAATTTACAACGCCTGTTCCCATAATGTGGGGAAAATTGGGAGAGTAAATACAAAAGCAACTAACGCAATACTTTATATTCTCGCATTGGGTTTTAACTATAATTGATAAGAACGAAATAATTTTAAAAATCTAACCAATAATGTTTTATAATGTAATAATATATAGCATTAAACTTGTGGTTTTAATTGTTTTTTTTACACTTTCAGCATTTGTGATTTGTAAGAAACGTTACAAGTTGTTGTCGACAGACAAGGAACATCATCGTGAGTAACAGTTTAAGAGTTTGCATTGGGCTGTACCTTTCTGAATTGTTTTCTTTCTATCCAATCAGATAGGTACAGATCAACTTAAGCTCTGATCTCATCATCGTCATCGAATGTAGGTCTGCGTGGGAAAGTGGAAAAATGGCGTCCTTCATAAAGGTTAAACAAAGTTTCTTTTAATATGACCTCAAACTAACAGTCGGATATATTTCATGGTGTTGGGTATCCATTTTTAAGCATACAAAGTTTAAGGTGATAGCGCATATAAAAATATCTATTTTGGGTGTCTTTTCAAGGCGATTTTTAACTGATTGGCTCTAACTATTTTCATTCAGATTTCTCACATATGTATAATGAGGAACACATATCTATCGGTGAAAAACATATTCCATCTTGGTGTTTCTTGACGGATATTCAGTAACTTGTTTGAGAATCTTGCTTTTTTACTTAACTAATACCTGCCAACAAATTTAGGAACTTTCGTTATAATTTGCAACGCCTGTTCCGATAATGTTTGGGAAAGTGGAAAAATAAATAGAGAAGCATCTAACTCACTACATTATATTCTCGCATTAGGTTTTACTGTAATTGATAACACCGAAATAAATTTAAAGATCTAAATAATAATGTTTTATAATGTATTAATATATAGCATTAAACATGTGGTTTTAATTGTTTTTAGTAATTTCAGCCTTTGTGATTTGTGTGAATTTTTGCACGTTTTTGTCGCTGGACATGGAAAATCATCAAGAGTAAAAATTTCAGAGTTTGCATTGAATTGTTACTGCCTGATTTGTTTTCTTACTATCCAATCAGTCAGAAACAGTTCAAATTATGCTCTGATCTCATCATCTTCACAGAATCTTGGTCTGCGTGGAAAATAGAAAGCAGGTAGGCGTACTGCATAAAGGTAAAACATAGTTTCTTGTTATATGATCTCAAACTAACAGTCGGATATATATGATGGTGTTGGTTATCCATTTTGAAGCAGATAAATTTTAAGGAGATCTCGCATATCATAAATTTCTATTTTGACCTTTTTTCGTAGCGATTTTTACCTGATTCACACTAACTATTTCCATTCAGGTTTCGCACATATGTATATTGCATAATGAGGTACTCTTTTCCATCGGAGAACAACATAGTCCATCGTGGGGTTTCTTGGAGGATATTCAGTAAATTGTTGGTGGATATCAACTTTTTTACTTTAGTAATCCGTGCCAACAAATGTAGAAACTTTGTTACAATTTACAACGCCTGTTCCCATAATGTGGGGAAAATTGGGAGAGTAAATACAAAAGCAACTAACGCAATACTTTATATTCTCGCATTGGGTTTTAACTATAATTGATAAGACCGGAATAATTTTAAAAATCTAACCAATAATGTTTTATAATGTAATAATATATAGCATTAAACTTGTGGTTTTAATTGTTTTTTTACACTTTCAGCATTTGTGATTTGTAAGAAACGTTACAAGTTGTTGTCGACAGACAAGGAACATCATCGTGAGTAAAAGTTTAAGAGTTTGCATTGGGCTGTACTTTTCTGAATTGTTTTCTTTCTATCCAATCAGATAGGTACAGATCAACTTAAGCTCTGATCTCATCATCGTCATCGAATGTAGGTCTGCGTGGGAAAGTGGAAAAATGGCGTCCTTCATAAAGGTTAAACAAAGTTTCTTTTAATATGACCTCAAACTAACAGTCGGATATATTTCATGGTGTTGGGTATCCATTTTTAAGCATATAAAGTTTAAGGTGATAGCGCATATAAAAATATCTATTTTGGGTGTCTTTTCAAGGCGATTTTTAACTGATTGGCTCTAACTATTTTCATTCAGATTTCTCACATATGTATAATGAGGAACACATATCCATCGGTGAACAACATATTCCATCTTGGTGTTTCTTGACGGATATTCAGAAACTGGTTTGAGAATCTTGCTTTTTTACTTAACTAATACGTGCCAACAAATTTAGGAACTTTCGT
Organism: Magicicada septendecula; assembly: GCA_034769895.1. Taxonomy (NCBI): domain Eukaryota; kingdom Metazoa; phylum Arthropoda; class Insecta; order Hemiptera; family Cicadidae; genus Magicicada; species Magicicada septendecula. The sequence continues at coordinate 75,526,817 of CM068376.1, forward strand.
TATAATTTGCAACGCCTAGTCCGATAATGTTTGGGAAAGTGGAAGATTAAATAGAGAGGCGTCTAACGCAATATATTATATTCTCGCATTAGCTTTTACTGTAATTGATAACACCGAAATAGATTTAAAGATCTAAATAATAATGTTTTATAATGTATTAAAATATAGCATTAAACATGTGGTTTTAATTGTTTTTAGTACTTTCAGCCTTTGTGATTTGTGTGAATTTTTGCACGTTTTTGTCGCTGGACATGGAAAATCATCAAGAGTAAAATTTGCAGAGTTTGCATTGAATTGTTACTGCCTGATTTGTTTTCTTAATATCCAATCAGTCAGAAACAGTTCAAATTAAGCTCTGATCTCATCATCTTCACAGAATCTTGGTCTGCGTGGGAAAATAGAAAGCAGGTAGGCGTACTGCATAAAGGTAAAACAAAGTTTCTTGTTATATGACCTCAAACTAACAGTCGGACATATATCATGGTGTTGGTTATCCATTTTGAACAGATAAATTTTAAGGAGATATCGCATATCGAAAATTTCTATTTTGAGCCTTTTTTCAAAGCGATTTTTACCTGATTCACACTAACTATTTCCATTCAGGTTTCGAACATATGTATATTGCATAATGAAGTACTCTTTTCCATCGGAGAACAACATATTCCATCGTGGGGTTTCTTGGCGGATATGCAGTAAATTGTTGGTGGATATCACCTTTTTTACTTTAGTAAGACGTGCCAACAAATGTAGAAACTTTGTTACAATTTACAACGCCTATTCCCATAATGTTTGCGAAATTGGAAGACTAAATACAGAAGCAACTAACGCAATACTTTATATTCTCGCATTGGGATTAACTATAATTGATAAGACCGAAATAATTTTAAAGATCTAACCAATAATGTTTTATAATGTAATAATATATAGCATTAAGCTTGTGGTTTTAATTGTTTTTTTACACCATCAGCATTTGTGATTTGTAAGAAACGTTACAAGTTGTTGTCGACAGACAAGGAACATCATCGTGAGTAAAAGTTTAAGAGTTTGCATTGGGCTGTATCTGTCTGAATTGTTTTCTTACTATCCAATCAGATAGGTACAGTTCAACTTAAGCTCTGATCTCATCATCGTCATCGAATATAGGTCTGCGTGTGAAAGAAGAAAAATGGCGTCCTTCATAAAGGTTAAACAAAGTTTCTTTTAATATGACCTCAAACTAACAGTCGGATATATTTCATGGTGTTGGTTATCCATTTTTAAGCATATAAAGTTTAAGGTGATAGCGCATATAAAAATATCTATTTTGGGTGTCTTTTCAAGACGATTTTTAACTGATTGACTCTAACTATTTTCATTCAGTTTTCGCACATATGTATAATGAGGAACACATATCTATCGGTGAACAACATATTCCATCTTGGTGTTTCTTGACGGATATTCAGTAACTTGTTTGAGAATCTTGCTTTTTTACTTAACTAATACCTGCCAACAAATTTAGGAACTTTCGTTATAATTTGCAACGCCTGTTCCGATAATGTTTGGGAAAGTGGAAAAATAAATAGAGAAGCATCTAACTCACTACATTATATTCTCGCATTAGGTTTTACTGTAATTGATAACACCGAAATAAATTTAAAGATCTAAATAATAATGTTTTATAATGTATTAATATATAGCATTAAACATGTGGTTTTAATTGTTTTTAGTACTTTCAGCCTTTGTGATTTGTGTGAATTTTTGCACGTTTTTGTCGCTGGACATGGAAAATCATCAAGAGTAAAATTTTCAGATTTTGCATTGAATTGTTACTGCCTGATTTGTTTTCTTACTATCCAATCAGTCAGAAACAGTTCAAATTATGCTCTGATCTCATCATCTTCACAGAATCTTGGTCTGCGTGGAAAATAGAAAGCAGGTAGGCGTACTGCATAAAGGTAAAACAAAGTTTCTTGTTATATGATCTCAAACTAACAGTCGGATATATATGATGGTGTTGGTTATCCATTTTGAAGCAGATAAATTTTAAGGAGATATCGCATATCGAAAATTTCTAATTGAGCTTTTTTCAAAGCGATTTTTACCTGATTCACACTAACTATTTCCATTCAGGTTTCGCACATATGTATATTGCATAATGAAGTACTCTTTTCCATCGGAGAACAACATATTCCATCGTGGGGTTTCTTGGCGGATATTCAGTAAATTGTTGGTGGATATCAACTTTTTTACTTTAGTAATCCGTGCCAACAAATGTAGAAACTTTGTTACAATTTACAACGCCTATTCCCATAATGTTTGCGAAATTGGAAGAATAAATACAGAAGCAACTAAAGCAATACTTTATATTCTCGCATTGGGTTTTAACTATAATTGATAAGACCGAAATAATTTTAAAAATCTTACCAATAATGTTTTATAATGAAATAATATATAGCATTAAACTTGTGGTTTTACTTGTTTTTTTACACTTTCAGCATTTGTGATTTGTAAGAAACGTTACAAATTGTTGTCGACAAACAAGGAACATCATCGTGAGTAAAAGTTTAAGAGTTTGCATTCGGCTGTACCTTTCTGAATTGTTTTCTTTCTATCCAATCAGATAGGTACAGATCAACTTAAGCTCTGATCTCATCATCGTCATCGAATGTAGGTCTGCGTGGGAAAGTGGAAAAATGGCGTCCTTCATAAAGGTTAAACAAAGTTTCTTTTAATATGACCTCAAACTAACAGTCGGATATATTTCATGGTGTGGGGTATCCATTTTTAAGCATATAAAGTTTAAGGTGATAGCGCATATAAAAATATCTATTTTGGGTGTCTTTTCAAGGCGATTTTTAACTGATTGACTCTAACTATTTTCATTCAGTTTTCGCACATATGTATAATGAGGAACACATATCTATCGGTGAACAACATATTCCATCTTGGTGTTTCTTGACGGATATTCAGTAACTTGTTTGAGAATCTTGCTTTTTTACTTAACTAATACCTGCCAACAAATTTAGGAACTTTCGTTATAATTTGCAACGCCTGTTCCGATAATGTTTGGGAAAGTGGAAAAATAAATAGAGAAGCATCTAACTCACTACATTATATTCTCGCATTAGGTTTTACTGTAATTGATAACACCGAAATAAATTTAAAGATCTAAATAATAATGTTTTATAATGTATTAATATATAGCATTAAACATGTGGTTTTAATTGTTTTTAGTACTTTCAGCCTTTGTGATTTGTGTGAATTTTTGCACGTTTTTGTCGCTGGACATGGAAAATCATCAAGAGTAAAATTTTCAGAGTTTGCATTGAATTGTTACTGCCTGATTTGTTTTCTTACTATCCAATCAGTCAGAAACAGTTCAAATTATGCTCTGATCTCATCATCTTCACAGAATCTTGGTCTGCGTGGAAAATAGAAAGCAGGTAGGCGTACTGCATAAAGGTAAAACAAAGTTTCTTGTTATATGATCTCAAACTAACAGTCGGATATATATGATGGTGTTGGTTATCCATTTTGAAGCAGATAAATTTTAAGGAGATCTCGCTTATCATAAATTTCTATTTTGACCTTTTTTCGTAGCGATTTTTACCTGATTCACACTAACTATTTCCATTCAGGTTTCGCACATATGTATATTGCATAATGAGGTACTATTTTCCATCGGAGAACAACATAGTCCATCGTGGGGTTTCTTGGCGGATATTCAGTAAATTGTTGGTGGATATCAACTTTTTTACTTTAGTAATCCGTGCCAAAAAATGTAGAAACTTTGTTACAATTTACAACGCCTGTTCCCATAATGTGGGGAAAATTGGGAGACTAAATACAAAAGCAACTAACGCAATACTTTATATTCTCGCATTGGGTTTTAACTATAATTGATAAGACCGAAATAATTTTAAAAATCTAACCAATAATGTTTTATAATGTAATAATATATAGCATTAAACTTGTGGTTTTAATTGTTTTTTTACACTTTCAGCATTTGTGATTTGTAAGAAACGTTACAAGTTGTTGTCGACAGACAAGGAACATCATCGTGAGTAAAAGTTTAAGAGTTTGCATTGGGCTGTACCTTTCTGAATTGTTTTCTTTCTATCCAATCAGATAGGTACAGATCAACTTAAGCTCTGATTTCATCATCGTCATCGAATGTAGGTCTGCGTGGGAAAGTGGAAAAATGGCGTCCTTCATAAAGGTTAAACAAAGTTTCTTTTAATATGACCTCAAACTAACAGTCGGATATATTTCATGGTGTTGGGTATCCATTTTTAAGCATATAAAGTTTAAGGTGATAGCGCATATAAAAATATCTATTTTGGGTGTCTTTTCAAGGCGATTTTTAACTGATTGGCTCTAACTATTTTCATTCAGATTTCTCACATATGTATAATGAGGAACACATATCTATCGGTGAACAACATATTCCATCTTGGTGTTTCTTGACGGATATTCAGTAACTTGTTTGAGAATCTTGCTTTTTTACTTAACTAATACCTGCCAACAAATTTAGGAACTTTCGTTATAATTTGCAACGCCTGTTCCGATAATGTTTGGGAAAGTGGAAAAATAAATAGAGAAGCATCTAACTCACTACATTATATTCTCGCATTAGGTTTTACTGTATTTGATACCACCGAAATAAATTTAAAGATCAAAATAATAAGGTTTTATAATGTATTAAAATATAGCATTAAACATGTGGTTTTAATTGTTTTTAGTACTTTCAGCCTTTGTGATTTGTGTGAATTTTTGCACGTTTTTGTCGCTGGACATGGAAAATCATCAAGAGTAAAATTTTCAGAGTTTGCATTGAATTGTTACTGCCTGATTTGTTTTCTTACTATCCAATCAGTCAGAAACAGTTCAAATTAAGCTCTGATCTCATCATCTTCACAGAATCTTGGTCTGCGTGGGAAAATAGAAAGCAGGTAGGCGTACTGCATAAAGGTAAAACAAAGTTTCTTGTTATATGATCTCAAACTAACAGTCGGATATATATGATGGTGTTGGTTATCCATTTTGAAGCAGATAAATTTTAAGGAGATCTCGCATATCATAAATTTCTATTTTGAGCTTTTTTCAAAGCAATTTTTACCTGATTCACGCTAACTATTTCCATTCAGGTTTCGCACATATGTATATTGCATAATGAGGTACTCTTTTCCATCGGAGAACAACATATTCCATCGTGGGGTTTCTTGGCGGATATTCAGTAAATTGTTGGTGGATATCAACTTTTTTACTTTAGTAATACGTTCCAACAAATGTAGAAACTTTGTTACAATTTACAACGCCTGTGCCCATAATGTTTGCGAAATTGGAAGACTAAATACAGAAGCAACTAAGGCAATACTTTATATTCTCGCATTGGGTTTTAACTATAATTGATAAGACCGAAATAATTTTAAAGATCTAAAAAATAATGTTTTATAATGTAATAATATATAGCATTAGGCTTGTGGTTTTAATTGTTTTTTTACACTTTCAGCATTTGTGATTTGTAAGAAACGTTACAAGTTGTTGTCGACAGACAAGGAACATCATCGTGAGTAAAAGTTTAAGAGTTTGCATTGGGCTGTATCTGTCTGAATTGTTTTCTTTCTATCCAATCAGATAGGTACAGATCAACTTAAGCTCTGATCTCATCATCGTCATCGAATGTAGGTCTGCGTGTGAAAGAAGAAAAATGGCGTCCTTCATAAAGGTTAAACAAAGTTTCTTTTAATATGACCTCAAACTAACAGTCGGATATATTTCATGGTGTTGGTTATCCATTTTTAAGCATATAAAGTTTAAGGTGATAGCGCATATAAAAATATCTATTTTGGGTGTCTTTTCAAGGCGATTTTTAACTGGTTGACTCTAATTTCATTCAGATTTCGCACATATGTATAATGAGGAACACATATCCATCGGTGAACAACATATTCCATCTTGGTGTTTCTTGACGGATATTCAGAAACTGGTTTGAGAATCTTGCTTTTTTACTTAAGTAATACGTGCCAACAAATTTAGGAACTTTCGTTATAATTTGCAACGCCTAGTCCGATAGTGTTTGGGAAAGTGGAAGATTAAATAGAGAGGCGTCTAACGCAATACATTATATTCTCGCATTAGCTTTTACTGTAATTGATAACACCGAAATAGATTTAAAGATCAAAATAATAATGTTTTATAATGTATTAAAATATAGCATTAAACATGTGGTTTTAATTGTTTTTAGTACTTTCAGCCTTTGTGATTTTTGTGAATTTTTGCACGTTTTTGTCGCTGGACATGGAAAATCATCAAGAGTAAAATTTTCAGAGTTTGCATTGAATTGTTACTGCCTGATTTGTTTTCTTAATATCCAATCAGTCAGAAACAGTTCAAATTAAGCTCTGATCTCATCATCTTTACAGAATCTTGGTCTGCGTGGGAAAATAGAAAGCAGGTAGGCGTACTGCATAAAGGTAAAACAAAGTTTCTTGTTATATGACCTCAAACTAACAGTCGGATATATATCATGGTGTTGGTTATCCATTTTGAACAGATAAATTTTAAGGAGATATCGCATATCGAAAATTTCTATTTTGAGCCTTTTTTCAAAGCGATTTTTACCTGATTCACACTAACTATTTCCATTCAGGTTTCGCACATATGTATATTGCATAATGACTTACTCTTTTCCATCGGAGAACAACATATTCCATCGTGGGGTTTCTTGGCGGATATTCAGTAAATTGTTGGTGGATATCAACTTTTTTACTTTAGTAATCCGTTCCAACAAATTTAGGAACTTTCGTTATAATTTGCAACGCCTGTTCCGATAATGTTTGGGAAAGTGGAAGAATAAATAGAGAAGCATCTAACTCACTATATTATATTCTCGCATTAGGTTTTACTGTATATGATAACACCGAAATAAATTTAAAGATCTAAATAATAAGGTTTTATAATGTATTAAAATATAGCATTAAACATGTGGTTTTAATTGTTTTTAGTACTTTCAGCCTTTGTGATTTGTGTGAATTTTTGCACGTTTTTGTCGCTGGACATGGAAAATCATCAAGAGTAAAAATTTCAGAGTTTGCATTGAATTGTTACTGCCTGATTTGTTTTCTTACTATCCAATCAGTCAGAAACAGTTCAAATTAAGCTCTGATTTCATCATCTTCACAGAATCTTGGTCTGCGTGGGAAAATAGAAAGCAGGTAGGCGTACTGCATAAAGGTAAAACAAAGTTTCTTGTTATATGATCTCAAACTAACAGTCGGATATATATGATGGTGTTGGTTATCCATTTTGAAGCAGATAAATTTTAAGGAGATCTCGCATATCATAAATTTCTATTTTGAGCTTTTTCCAAAGCAATTTTTACCTGATTCACGCTAACTATTTCCATTCAGGTTTCGCACATATGTATATTGCATAATGAGGTACTCTTTTCCATCGGAGAACAACATATTCCATCGTGGGGTTTCATGGCGGATATTCAGTAAATTGTTGGTGGATATCACCTTTTTTACTTTAGTAAGACGTGCCAACAAATGTAGAAACTTTGTTACAATTTACAACGCCTATTCCCATAATGTTTGCGAAATTGGAAGACTAAATACAGAAGCAACTAACGCAATACTTTATATTCTCGCATTGGGATTAACTATAATTGATAAGACCGAAATAATTTTAAAGATCTAACCAATAATGTTTTATAATGTAATAATATATAGCATTAAGCTTGTGGTTTTAATTGTTTTTTTACACCATCAGCATTTGTGATTTGTAAGAAACGTTACAAGTTGTTGTCGACAGACAAGGAACATCATCGTGAGTAAAAGTTTAAGAGTTTGCATTGGGCTGTATCTGTCTGAATTGTTTTCTTACTATCCAATCAGATAGGTACAGTTCAACTTAAGCTCTGATCTCATCATCGTCATCGAATATAGGTCTGCGTGTGAAAGAAGAAAAATGGCGTCCTTCATAAAGGTTAAACAAAGTTTCTTTTAATATGACCTCAAACTAACAGTCGGATATATTTCATGGTGTTGGTTATCCATTTTTAAGCATATAAAGTTTAAGGTGATAGCGCATATAAAAATATCTATTTTGGGTGTCTTTTCAAGGCGATTTTTAACTGGTTGACTCTAATTTCATTCAGATTTCGCACATATGTATAATGAGGAACACATATCCATCGGTGAACAACATATTCCATCTTGGTGTTTCTTGACGGATATTCAGAAACTGGTTTGAGAATCTTGCTTTTTTACTTAAGTAATACGTGCCAACAAATTTAGGAACTTTCGTTATAATTTGCAACGCCTAGTCCGATAGTGTTTGGGAAAGTGGAAGATTAAATAGAGAGGCGTCTAACGCAATACATTATATTCTCGCATTAGCTTTTACTGTAATTGATAACACCGAAATAGATTTAAAGATCTAAATAATAATGTTTTATAATGTATTAAAATATAGCATTAAACATGTGGTTTTAATTGTTTTTAGTACTTTCAGCCTTTGTGATTTTTGTGAATTTTTGCACGTTTTTGTCGCTGGACATGGAAAATCATCAAGAGTAAAATTTTCAGAGTTTGCATTGAATTGTTACTGCCTGATTTGTTTTCTTAATATCCAATCAGTCAGAAACAGTTCAAATTAAGCTCTGATCTCATCATCTTTACAGAATCTTGGTCTGCGTGGGAAAATAGAAAGCAGGTAGGCGTACTGCATAAAGGTAAAACAAAGTTTCTTGTTATATGACCTCAAACTAACAGTCGGATATATATCATGGTGTTGGTTATCCATTTTGAACAGATAAATTTTAAGGAGATATCGCATATCGAAAATTTCTATTTTGAGCCTTTTTTCAAAGCGATTTTTACCTGATTCACACTAACTATTTCCATTCAGGTTTCGCACATATGTATATTGCATAATGACTTACTCTTTTCCATCGGAGAACAACATATTCCATCGTGGGGTTTCTTGGCGGATATTCAGTAAATTGTTGGTGGATATTAACTTTTTTACTTTAGTAATCCGTGCCAACAAATGTAGAAACTTTGTTACAATTTACAACGCCTGTTCCCATAATGTGGGGAAAATTGGGAGAGTAAATACAAAAGCAACTAACGCAATACTTTATATTCTCGCATTGGGTTTTAACTATAATTGATAAGAACGAAATAATTTTAAAAATCTAACCAATAATGTTTTATAATGTAATAATATATAGCATTAAACTTGTGGTTTTAATTGTTTTTTTTACACTTTCAGCATTTGTGATTTGTAAGAAACGTTACAAGTTGTTGTCGACAGACAAGGAACATCATCGTGAGTAACAGTTTAAGAGTTTGCATTGGGCTGTACCTTTCTGAATTGTTTTCTTTCTATCCAATCAGATAGGTACAGATCAACTTAAGCTCTGATCTCATCATCGTCATCGAATGTAGGTCTGCGTGGGAAAGTGGAAAAATGGCGTCCTTCATAAAGGTTAAACAAAGTTTCTTTTAATATGACCTCAAACTAACAGTCGGATATATTTCATGGTGTTGGGTATCCATTTTTAAGCATACAAAGTTTAAGGTGATAGCGCATATAAAAATATCTATTTTGGGTGTCTTTTCAAGGCGATTTTTAACTGATTGGCTCTAACTATTTTCATTCAGATTTCTCACATATGTATAATGAGGAACACATATCTATCGGTGAAAAACATATTCCATCTTGGTGTTTCTTGACGGATATTCAGTAACTTGTTTGAGAATCTTGCTTTTTTACTTAACTAATACCTGCCAACAAATTTAGGAACTTTCGTTATAATTTGCAACGCCTGTTCCGATAATGTTTGGGAAAGTGGAAAAATAAATAGAGAAGCATCTAACTCACTACATTATATTCTCGCATTAGGTTTTACTGTAATTGATAACACCGAAATAAATTTAAAGATCTAAATAATAATGTTTTATAATGTATTAATATATAGCATTAAACATGTGGTTTTAATTGTTTTTAGTAATTTCAGCCTTTGTGATTTGTGTGAATTTTTGCACGTTTTTGTCGCTGGACATGGAAAATCATCAAGAGTAAAAATTTCAGAGTTTGCATTGAATTGTTACTGCCTGATTTGTTTTCTTACTATCCAATCAGTCAGAAACAGTTCAAATTATGCTCTGATCTCATCATCTTCACAGAATCTTGGTCTGCGTGGAAAATAGAAAGCAGGTAGGCGTACTGCATAAAGGTAAAACATAGTTTCTTGTTATATGATCTCAAACTAACAGTCGGATATATATGATGGTGTTGGTTATCCATTTTGAAGCAGATAAATTTTAAGGAGATCTCGCATATCATAAATTTCTATTTTGACCTTTTTTCGTAGCGATTTTTACCTGATTCACACTAACTATTTCCATTCAGGTTTCGCACATATGTATATTGCATAATGAGGTACTCTTTTCCATCGGAGAACAACATAGTCCATCGTGGGGTTTCTTGGAGGATATTCAGTAAATTGTTGGTGGATATCAACTTTTTTACTTTAGTAATCCGTGCCAACAAATGTAGAAACTTTGTTACAATTTACAACGCCTGTTCCCATAATGTGGGGAAAATTGGGAGAGTAAATACAAAAGCAACTAACGCAATACTTTATATTCTCGCATTGGGTTTTAACTATAATTGATAAGACCGGAATAATTTTAAAAATCTAACCAATAATGTTTTATAATGTAATAATATATAGCATTAAACTTGTGGTTTTAATTGTTTTTTTACACTTTCAGCATTTGTGATTTGTAAGAAACGTTACAAGTTGTTGTCGACAGACAAGGAACATCATCGTGAGTAAAAGTTTAAGAGTTTGCATTGGGCTGTACTTTTCTGAATTGTTTTCTTTCTATCCAATCAGATAGGTACAGATCAACTTAAGCTCTGATCTCATCATCGTCATCGAATGTAGGTCTGCGTGGGAAAGTGGAAAAATGGCGTCCTTCATAAAGGTTAAACAAAGTTTCTTTTAATATGACCTCAAACTAACAGTCGGATATATTTCATGGTGTTGGGTATCCATTTTTAAGCATATAAAGTTTAAGGTGATAGCGCATATAAAAATATCTATTTTGGGTGTCTTTTCAAGGCGATTTTTAACTGATTGGCTCTAACTATTTTCATTCAGATTTCTCACATATGTATAATGAGGAACACATATCCATCGGTGAACAACATATTCCATCTTGGTGTTTCTTGACGGATATTCAGAAACTGGTTTGAGAATCTTGCTTTTTTACTTAACTAATACGTGCCAACAAATTTAGGAACTTTCGTTATAATTTGCAACGCCTAGTCCGATAATGTTTGGGAAAGTGGAAGATTAAATAGAGAGGCGTCTAACGCAATATATTATATTCTCGCATTAGCTTTTACTGTAATTGATAACACCGAAATAGATTTAAAGATCTAAATAATAATGTTTTATAATGTATTAAAATATAGCATTAAACATGTGGTTTTAATTGTTTTTAGTACTTTCAGCCTTTGTGATTTGTGTGAATTTTTGCACGTTTTTGTCGCTGGACATGGAAAATCATCAAGAGTAAAATTTGCAGAGTTTGCATTGAATTGTTACTGCCTGATTTGTTTTCTTAATATCCAATCAGTCAGAAACAGTTCAAATTAAGCTCTGATCTCATCATCTTCACAGAATCTTGGTCTGCGTGGGAAAATAGAAAGCAGGTAGGCGTACTGCATAAAGGTAAAACAAAGTTTCTTGTTATATGACCTCAAACTAACAGTCGGACATATATCATGGTGTTGGTTATCCATTTTGAACAGATAAATTTTAAGGAGATATCGCATATCGAAAATTTCTATTTTGAGCCTTTTTTCAAAGCGATTTTTACCTGATTCACACTAACTATTTCCATTCAGGTTTCGAACATATGTATATTGCATAATGAAGTACTCTTTTCCATCGGAGAACAACATATTCCATCGTGGGGTTTCTTGGCGGATATGCAGTAAATTGTTGGTGGATATCACCTTTTTTACTTTAGTAAGACGTGCCAACAAATGTAGAAACTTTGTTACAATTTACAACGCCTATTCCCATAATGTTTGCGAAATTGGAAGACTAAATACAGAAGCAACTAACGCAATACTTTATATTCTCGCATTGGGATTAACTATAATTGATAAGACCGAAATAATTTTAAAGATCTAACCAATAATGTTTTATAATGTAATAATATATAGCATTAAGCTTGTGGTTTTAATTGTTTTTTTACACCATCAGCATTTGTGATTTGTAAGAAACGTTACAAGTTGTTGTCGACAGACAAGGAACATCATCGTGAGTAAAAGTTTAAGAGTTTGCATTGGGCTGTATCTGTCTGAATTGTTTTCTTACTATCCAATCAGATAGGTACAGTTCAACTTAAGCTCTGATCTCATCATCGTCATCGAATATAGGTCTGCGTGTGAAAGAAGAAAAATGGCGTCCTTCATAAAGGTTAAACAAAGTTTCTTTTAATATGACCTCAAACTAACAGTCGGATATATTTCATGGTGTTGGTTATCCATTTTTAAGCATATAAAGTTTAAGGTGATAGCGCATATAAAAATATCTATTTTGGGTGTCTTTTCAAGACGATTTTTAACTGATTGACTCTAACTATTTTCATTCAGTTTTCGCACATATGTATAATGAGGAACACATATCTATCGGTGAACAACATATTCCATCTTGGTGTTTCTTGACGGATATTCAGTAACTTGTTTGAGAATCTTGCTTTTTTACTTAACTAATACCTGCCAACAAATTTAGGAACTTTCGTTATAATTTGCAACGCCTGTTCCGATAATGTTTGGGAAAGTGGAAAAATAAATAGAGAAGCATCTAACTCACTACATTATATTCTCGCATTAGGTTTTACTGTAATTGATAACACCGAAATAAATTTAAAGATCTAAATAATAATGTTTTATAATGTATTAATATATAGCATTAAACATGTGGTTTTAATTGTTTTTAGTACTTTCAGCCTTTGTGATTTGTGTGAATTTTTGCACGTTTTTGTCGCTGGACATGGAAAATCATCAAGAGTAAAATTTTCAGATTTTGCATTGAATTGTTACTGCCTGATTTGTTTTCTTACTATCCAATCAGTCAGAAACAGTTCAAATTATGCTCTGATCTCATCATCTTCACAGAATCTTGGTCTGCGTGGAAAATAGAAAGCAGGTAGGCGTACTGCATAAAGGTAAAACAAAGTTTCTTGTTATATGATCTCAAACTAACAGTCGGATATATATGATGGTGTTGGTTATCCATTTTGAAGCAGATAAATTTTAAGGAGATATCGCATATCGAAAATTTCTAATTGAGCTTTTTTCAAAGCGATTTTTACCTGATTCACACTAACTATTTCCATTCAGGTTTCGCACATATGTATATTGCATAATGAAGTACTCTTTTCCATCGGAGAACAACATATTCCATCGTGGGGTTTCTTGGCGGATATTCAGTAAATTGTTGGTGGATATCAACTTTTTTACTTTAGTAATCCGTGCCAACAAATGTAGAAACTTTGTTACAATTTACAACGCCTATTCCCATAATGTTTGCGAAATTGGAAGAATAAATACAGAAGCAACTAAAGCAATACTTTATATTCTCGCATTGGGTTTTAACTATAATTGATAAGACCGAAATAATTTTAAAAATCTTACCAATAATGTTTTATAATGAAATAATATATAGCATTAAACTTGTGGTTTTACTTGTTTTTTTACACTTTCAGCATTTGTGATTTGTAAGAAACGTTACAAATTGTTGTCGACAAACAAGGAACATCATCGTGAGTAAAAGTTTAAGAGTTTGCATTCGGCTGTACCTTTCTGAATTGTTTTCTTTCTATCCAATCAGATAGGTACAGATCAACTTAAGCTCTGATCTCATCATCGTCATCGAATGTAGGTCTGCGTGGGAAAGTGGAAAAATGGCGTCCTTCATAAAGGTTAAACAAAGTTTCTTTTAATATGACCTCAAACTAACAGTCGGATATATTTCATGGTGTGGGGTATCCATTTTTAAGCATATAAAGTTTAAGGTGATAGCGCATATAAAAATATCTATTTTGGGTGTCTTTTCAAGGCGATTTTTAACTGATTGACTCTAACTATTTTCATTCAGTTTTCGCACATATGTATAATGAGGAACACATATCTATCGGTGAACAACATATTCCATCTTGGTGTTTCTTGACGGATATTCAGTAACTTGTTTGAGAATCTTGCTTTTTTACTTAACTAATACCTGCCAACAAATTTAGGAACTTTCGTTATAATTTGCAACGCCTGTTCCGATAATGTTTGGGAAAGTGGAAAAATAAATAGAGAAGCATCTAACTCACTACATTATATTCTCGCATTAGGTTTTACTGTAATTGATAACACCGAAATAAATTTAAAGATCTAAATAATAATGTTTTATAATGTATTAATATATAGCATTAAACATGTGGTTTTAATTGTTTTTAGTACTTTCAGCCTTTGTGATTTGTGTGAATTTTTGCACGTTTTTGTCGCTGGACATGGAAAATCATCAAGAGTAAAATTTTCAGAGTTTGCATTGAATTGTTACTGCCTGATTTGTTTTCTTACTATCCAATCAGTCAGAAACAGTTCAAATTATGCTCTGATCTCATCATCTTCACAGAATCTTGGTCTGCGTGGAAAATAGAAAGCAGGTAGGCGTACTGCATAAAGGTAAAACAAAGTTTCTTGTTATATGATCTCAAACTAACAGTCGGATATATATGATGGTGTTGGTTATCCATTTTGAAGCAGATAAATTTTAAGGAGATCTCGCTTATCATAAATTTCTATTTTGACCTTTTTTCGTAGCGATTTTTACCTGATTCACACTAACTATTTCCATTCAGGTTTCGCACATATGTATATTGCATAATGAGGTACTATTTTCCATCGGAGAACAACATAGTCCATCGTGGGGTTTCTTGGCGGATATTCAGTAAATTGTTGGTGGATATCAACTTTTTTACTTTAGTAATCCGTGCCAAAAAATGTAGAAACTTTGTTACAATTTACAACGCCTGTTCCCATAATGTGGGGAAAATTGGGAGACTAAATACAAAAGCAACTAACGCAATACTTTATATTCTCGCATTGGGTTTTAACTATAATTGATAAGACCGAAATAATTTTAAAAATCTAACCAATAATGTTTTATAATGTAATAATATATAGCATTAAACTTGTGGTTTTAATTGTTTTTTTACACTTTCAGCATTTGTGATTTGTAAGAAACGTTACAAGTTGTTGTCGACAGACAAGGAACATCATCGTGAGTAAAAGTTTAAGAGTTTGCATTGGGCTGTACCTTTCTGAATTGTTTTCTTTCTATCCAATCAGATAGGTACAGATCAACTTAAGCTCTGATTTCATCATCGTCATCGAATGTAGGTCTGCGTGGGAAAGTGGAAAAATGGCGTCCTTCATAAAGGTTAAACAAAGTTTCTTTTAATATGACCTCAAACTAACAGTCGGATATATTTCATGGTGTTGGGTATCCATTTTTAAGCATATAAAGTTTAAGGTGATAGCGCATATAAAAATATCTATTTTGGGTGTCTTTTCAAGGCGATTTTTAACTGATTGGCTCTAACTATTTTCATTCAGATTTCTCACATATGTATAATGAGGAACACATATCTATCGGTGAACAACATATTCCATCTTGGTGTTTCTTGACGGATATTCAGTAACTTGTTTGAGAATCTTGCTTTTTTACTTAACTAATACCTGCCAACAAATTTAGGAACTTTCGTTATAATTTGCAACGCCTGTTCCGATAATGTTTGGGAAAGTGGAAAAATAAATAGAGAAGCATCTAACTCACTACATTATATTCTCGCATTAGGTTTTACTGTATTTGATACCACCGAAATAAATTTAAAGATCAAAATAATAAGGTTTTATAATGTATTAAAATATAGCATTAAACATGTGGTTTTAATTGTTTTTAGTACTTTCAGCCTTTGTGATTTGTGTGAATTTTTGCACGTTTTTGTCGCTGGACATGGAAAATCATCAAGAGTAAAATTTTCAGAGTTTGCATTGAATTGTTACTGCCTGATTTGTTTTCTTACTATCCAATCAGTCAGAAACAGTTCAAATTAAGCTCTGATCTCATCATCTTCACAGAATCTTGGTCTGCGTGGGAAAATAGAAAGCAGGTAGGCGTACTGCATAAAGGTAAAACAAAGTTTCTTGTTATATGATCTCAAACTAACAGTCGGATATATATGATGGTGTTGGTTATCCATTTTGAAGCAGATAAATTTTAAGGAGATCTCGCATATCATAAATTTCTATTTTGAGCTTTTTTCAAAGCAATTTTTACCTGATTCACGCTAACTATTTCCATTCAGGTTTCGCACATATGTATATTGCATAATGAGGTACTCTTTTCCATCGGAGAACAACATATTCCATCGTGGGGTTTCTTGGCGGATATTCAGTAAATTGTTGGTGGATATCAACTTTTTTACTTTAGTAATACGTTCCAACAAATGTAGAAACTTTGTTACAATTTACAACGCCTGTGCCCATAATGTTTGCGAAATTGGAAGACTAAATACAGAAGCAACTAAGGCAATACTTTATATTCTCGCATTGGGTTTTAACTATAATTGATAAGACCGAAATAATTTTAAAGATCTAAAAAATAATGTTTTATAATGTAATAATATATAGCATTAGGCTTGTGGTTTTAATTGTTTTTTTACACTTTCAGCATTTGTGATTTGTAAGAAACGTTACAAGTTGTTGTCGACAGACAAGGAACATCATCGTGAGTAAAAGTTTAAGAGTTTGCATTGGGCTGTATCTGTCTGAATTGTTTTCTTTCTATCCAATCAGATAGGTACAGATCAACTTAAGCTCTGATCTCATCATCGTCATCGAATGTAGGTCTGCGTGTGAAAGAAGAAAAATGGCGTCCTTCATAAAGGTTAAACAAAGTTTCTTTTAATATGACCTCAAACTAACAGTCGGATATATTTCATGGTGTTGGTTATCCATTTTTAAGCATATAAAGTTTAAGGTGATAGCGCATATAAAAATATCTATTTTGGGTGTCTTTTCAAGGCGATTTTTAACTGGTTGACTCTAATTTCATTCAGATTTCGCACATATGTATAATGAGGAACACATATCCATCGGTGAACAACATATTCCATCTTGGTGTTTCTTGACGGATATTCAGAAACTGGTTTGAGAATCTTGCTTTTTTACTTAAGTAATACGTGCCAACAAATTTAGGAACTTTCGTTATAATTTGCAACGCCTAGTCCGATAGTGTTTGGGAAAGTGGAAGATTAAATAGAGAGGCGTCTAACGCAATACATTATATTCTCGCATTAGCTTTTACTGTAATTGATAACACCGAAATAGATTTAAAGATCAAAATAATAATGTTTTATAATGTATTAAAATATAGCATTAAACATGTGGTTTTAATTGTTTTTAGTACTTTCAGCCTTTGTGATTTTTGTGAATTTTTGCACGTTTTTGTCGCTGGACATGGAAAATCATCAAGAGTAAAATTTTCAGAGTTTGCATTGAATTGTTACTGCCTGATTTGTTTTCTTAATATCCAATCAGTCAGAAACAGTTCAAATTAAGCTCTGATCTCATCATCTTTACAGAATCTTGGTCTGCGTGGGAAAATAGAAAGCAGGTAGGCGTACTGCATAAAGGTAAAACAAAGTTTCTTGTTATATGACCTCAAACTAACAGTCGGATATATATCATGGTGTTGGTTATCCATTTTGAACAGATAAATTTTAAGGAGATATCGCATATCGAAAATTTCTATTTTGAGCCTTTTTTCAAAGCGATTTTTACCTGATTCACACTAACTATTTCCATTCAGGTTTCGCACATATGTATATTGCATAATGACTTACTCTTTTCCATCGGAGAACAACATATTCCATCGTGGGGTTTCTTGGCGGATATTCAGTAAATTGTTGGTGGATATCAACTTTTTTACTTTAGTAATCCGTTCCAACAAATTTAGGAACTTTCGTTATAATTTGCAACGCCTGTTCCGATAATGTTTGGGAAAGTGGAAGAATAAATAGAGAAGCATCTAACTCACTATATTATATTCTCGCATTAGGTTTTACTGTATATGATAACACCGAAATAAATTTAAAGATCTAAATAATAAGGTTTTATAATGTATTAAAATATAGCATTAAACATGTGGTTTTAATTGTTTTTAGTACTTTCAGCCTTTGTGATTTGTGTGAATTTTTGCACGTTTTTGTCGCTGGACATGGAAAATCATCAAGAGTAAAAATTTCAGAGTTTGCATTGAATTGTTACTGCCTGATTTGTTTTCTTACTATCCAATCAGTCAGAAACAGTTCAAATTAAGCTCTGATTTCATCATCTTCACAGAATCTTGGTCTGCGTGGGAAAATAGAAAGCAGGTAGGCGTACTGCATAAAGGTAAAACAAAGTTTCTTGTTATATGATCTCAAACTAACAGTCGGATATATATGATGGTGTTGGTTATCCATTTTGAAGCAGATAAATTTTAAGGAGATCTCGCATATCATAAATTTCTATTTTGAGCTTTTTCCAAAGCAATTTTTACCTGATTCACGCTAACTATTTCCATTCAGGTTTCGCACATATGTATATTGCATAATGAGGTACTCTTTTCCATCGGAGAACAACATATTCCATCGTGGGGTTTCATGGCGGATATTCAGTAAATTGTTGGTGGATATCACCTTTTTTACTTTAGTAAGACGTGCCAACAAATGTAGAAACTTTGTTACAATTTACAACGCCTATTCCCATAATGTTTGCGAAATTGGAAGACTAAATACAGAAGCAACTAACGCAATACTTTATATTCTCGCATTGGGATTAACTATAATTGATAAGACCGAAATAATTTTAAAGATCTAACCAATAATGTTTTATAATGTAATAATATATAGCATTAAGCTTGTGGTTTTAATTGTTTTTTTACACCATCAGCATTTGTGATTTGTAAGAAACGTTACAAGTTGTTGTCGACAGACAAGGAACATCATCGTGAGTAAAAGTTTAAGAGTTTGCATTGGGCTGTATCTGTCTGAATTGTTTTCTTACTATCCAATCAGATAGGTACAGTTCAACTTAAGCTCTGATCTCATCATCGTCATCGAATATAGGTCTGCGTGTGAAAGAAGAAAAATGGCGTCCTTCATAAAGGTTAAACAAAGTTTCTTTTAATATGACCTCAAACTAACAGTCGGATATATTTCATGGTGTTGGTTATCCATTTTTAAGCATATAAAGTTTAAGGTGATAGCGCATATAAAAATATCTATTTTGGGTGTCTTTTCAAGGCGATTTTTAACTGGTTGACTCTAATTTCATTCAGATTTCGCACATATGTATAATGAGGAACACATATCCATCGGTGAACAACATATTCCATCTTGGTGTTTCTTGACGGATATTCAGAAACTGGTTTGAGAATCTTGCTTTTTTACTTAAGTAATACGTGCCAACAAATTTAGGAACTTTCGTTATAATTTGCAACGCCTAGTCCGATAGTGTTTGGGAAAGTGGAAGATTAAATAGAGAGGCGTCTAACGCAATACATTATATTCTCGCATTAGCTTTTACTGTAATTGATAACACCGAAATAGATTTAAAGATCTAAATAATAATGTTTTATAATGTATTAAAATATAGCATTAAACATGTGGTTTTAATTGTTTTTAGTACTTTCAGCCTTTGTGATTTTTGTGAATTTTTGCACGTTTTTGTCGCTGGACATGGAAAATCATCAAGAGTAAAATTTTCAGAGTTTGCATTGAATTGTTACTGCCTGATTTGTTTTCTTAATATCCAATCAGTCAGAAACAGTTCAAATTAAGCTCTGATCTCATCATCTTTACAGAATCTTGGTCTGCGTGGGAAAATAGAAAGCAGGTAGGCGTACTGCATAAAGGTAAAACAAAGTTTCTTGTTATATGACCTCAAACTAACAGTCGGATATATATCATGGTGTTGGTTATCCATTTTGAACAGATAAATTTTAAGGAGATATCGCATATCGAAAATTTCTATTTTGAGCCTTTTTTCAAAGCGATTTTTACCTGATTCACACTAACTATTTCCATTCAGGTTTCGCACATATGTATATTGCATAATGACTTACTCTTTTCCATCGGAGAACAACATATTCCATCGTGGGGTTTCTTGGCGGATATTCAGTAAATTGTTGGTGGATATCAACTTTTTTACTTTAGTAATCCGTTCCAACAAATGTAGAAACTTTGTTACAATTTACAACTCCTGTTCCCATAATGTGGGGAAAATTGGGAGACAAAATACAAAAGCAACTAACGCAATACTTTATATTCTCGCATTGGCTTTTAACAATAATTGATAAGAACAAAATAATTTTAAAAATCTAACCAATAATGTTTTATAATGTAATAATATATAGCATTAAACTTGTGGTTTTAATTGTTTTTTTACACTTTCAGCATTTGTGATTTGTAAGAAACGTTACAAGTTGTTGTCGACAGACAAGGAACATCATCGTGAGTAAAAGTTTAAGAGTTTGCATTGGGCTGTATCTGTCTGAATTGTTTTCTTTCTATCCAATCAGATAGGTACAGATCAACTTAAGCTCTGATCTCATCATCGTCATCGAATGTAGGTCTGCGTGGGAAAGTGGAAAAATGGCGTCCTTCATAAAGGTTAAACAAAGTTTCTTTTAATATGACCTCAAACTAACAGTCGGATATATTTCATGGTGTTGTTTATCCATTTTTAAGCATATAAAGTTTAAGCTGATAGCGCATATAAAAATATCTATTTTGGGTGTCTTTTCAAGGCGATTTTTAACTGATTGACTCTAACTATTTTCATTAAGATTTCGCACATATGTATTATGAGGAACACATATCTATAGGTGAACAACATATTCCATCTTGGTGTTTCTTGACGGATATTCAGTAACTTGTTTGAGAATCTTGCTTTTTTACTTAACTAATACCTGCCAACAAATTTAGGAACTTTCGTTATAATTTGCAACGCCTGTTCCGATAATGTTTGGGAAAGTGGAAGAATAAATAGAGAAGCATCTAACTCACTATATTATATTCTCGCATTAGGTTTTACTGTATATGATAACACCGAAATAAATTTAAAGATCTAAATAATAAGGTTTTATAATGTATTAAAATATAGCATTAAAAATGTGGTTTTAATTGTTTTTAGTACTTTCAGCCTTTGTGATTTGTGTGAATTTTTGCACGTTTTTGTCGCTGGACATGGAAAATCATCAAGAGTAAAAATTTCAGAGTTTGCATTGAATTGTTACTGCCTGATTTGTTTTCTTACTATCCAATCAGTCAGAAACAGTTCAAATTAAGCTCTGATTTCATCATCTTCACAGAATCTTGGTCTGCGTGGGAAAATAGAAAGCAGGTAGGCGTACTGCATAAAGGTAAAACAAAGTTTCTTGTTATATGATCTCAAACTAACAGTCGGATATATATGATGGTGTTGGTTATCCATTTTGAAGCAGATAAATTTTAAGGAGATCTCGCATATCATAAATTTCTATTTTGAGCTTTTTCCAAAGCAATTTTTACCTGATTCACGCTAACTATTTCCATTCAGGTTTCGCACATATGTATATTGCATAATGAGGTACTCTTTTCCATCGGAGAACAACATATTCCATCGTGGGGTTTCTTGGCGGATATTCAGTAAATTGTTGGTGGATATCACCTTTTTTACTTTAGTAAGACGTGCCAACAAATGTAGAAACTTTGTTACAATTTACAACGCCTATTCCCATAATGTTTGCGAAATTGGAAGACTAAATACAGAAGCAACTAACGCAATACTTTATATTCTCGCATTGGGATTAACTATAATTGATAAGACCGAAATAATTTTAAAGATCTAACCAATAATGTTTTATAATGTAATAATATATAGTATTAAGCTTGTGGTTTTAATTGTTTTTTTACACTTTCAGCATTTGTGATTTGTAAGAAACGTTACAAGTTGTTGTCGACAGACAAGGAACATCATCGTGAGTAAAAGTTTAAGAGTTTGCATTGGGCTGTATCTGTCTGAATTGTTTTCTTACTATACAATCAGATAGGTACAGATCAACTTAAGCTCTGATCTCATCATCGTAATCGAATATAGGTCTGCGTGTGAAAGTAGAAAAAAGGCGTCCTTCATAAAGGTTAAACAAAGTTTCTTTTAATATGACCTCAAACTAACAGTCGGATATATTTCATGGTGTTGGTTATCCATTTTTAAGCATATAAAGTTTAAGGTGATAGCGCATATAAAAATATCTATTTTGGGTGTCTTTTCAAGGCGATTTTTAACTGGTTGACTCTAACTTCATTCAGATTTCGCACATATGTATAATGAGGAACACATATCCATCGGTGAACAACATATTCCATCTTGGTGTTTCTTCACGGATATTCAGAAACTGGTTTGAGAATCTTGCTTTTTTACTTAAGTAATACGTGCCAACAAATTTAGGAACTTTCGTTATAATTTGCAACGCCTGTTCCGATAATGTTTGGGAAAGTGGAAGATTACATAGAGAGGCGTCTAACGCAATACATTATATTCTCGCATTAGCTTTTACTGTAATTGATAACACCGAAATAAATTTAAAGATCTAAATAATAAGGTTTTATAATATATTAATATATAGCATTAAACATGTGGTTTTAAATGTTTTTAGCACTTTCAGCCTTTGTGATTTTTGTGAATTTTTGCACGTTTTTGTCGCTAGACAAGGAAAATCATCAAGAGAAAAATCTGCAGAGTTTGCATTGAATTGTTACTGCTTGATTTGTTTTCTTACTATCCAATCAGTCAGAAAAAGTTCAAATTAAGCTCTGATCTCATCATCTTCACAGAATCTTGGTCTGCGTGGGAAAATAGAAAGCAGGTAGGCGTACTGCATAAAGGTAAAACAAAGTTTCTTGTTATATGACCTCAAACTAACAGTCGGATATATATCATGGTGTTGGTTATCCATTTTGAACAGATAAATTTAAGGAGATATCGCATATCGAAAATTTCTATTTTGAGCCTTTTTTCAAAGCGATTTTTACCTGATTCACACTAACTATTTCCATTCAGGTTTCGCACATATGTATATTGCATAATGAGGTACTCTTTTCCATCGGAGAACAACATATTCCATCGTGGGGTTTCTTGGCGGATATTCAGTAAATTGTTGGTGGATATCAACTTTTTTACTTTAGTAATCCGTGCCAACAAATGTAGAAACTTTGTTACAATTTACAACTCCTGTTCCCATAATGTGGGGAAAATTGAGAGACAAAATACAAAAGCAACTAACGCAATACTTTATATTCTCGCATTGGGTTTTAACAATAATTGATAAGACCGAAATAATTTTAAAAATCTAACCAATAATGTTTTATAATGTAATAATATATAGCATTAAACTTGTGGTTTTAATTGTTTTTTTACACTTTTAGCATTTGTGATTTGTAAGAAACTTTACAAGTTGTTGTCGACAGACAAGGAACATCATCGTGAGTAAAAGTTTAAGAGTTTGCATTGGGCTGTATCTGTCTGAATTGTTTTCTTTCTATCCAAGCAGATAGGTACAGATCAACTTAAGCTCTGATCTCATCATCGTCATCGAATGTAGGTCTGCGTGGGAAAGTGGAAAAATGGCGTCCTTCATAAAGGTTAAACAAAGTTTCTTTTAATATGACCTCAAACTAACAGTCGGATATATTTCATGGTGTTGGGTATCCATTTTTAAGCATATAAAGTTTAAGGTGAAAGCGCATATAAAAATATCTATTTTGGGTGTCTTTTCAAGGCGATTTTTAACTGATTGACTCTAACTATTTTCATTCAGTTTTCGCACATATGTATAATGAGGAACACATATCTATCGGTGAACAACATATTCCATCTTGGTGTTTCTTGACGGATATTCAGTAACTTGTTTGAGAATCTTGCTTTTTTACTTAACTAATACCTGCCAACAAATTTAGGAACTTTCGTTATAATTTGCAACGCCTGTTCCGATAATGTTTGGGAAAGTGGAAAAATAAATAGAGAAGCATCTAACTCACTACATTATATTCTCGCATTAGGTTTTACTGTAATTGATAACACCGAAATAAATTTAAAGATCTAAATAATAATGTTTTATAATGTATTAATATATAGCATTAAACATGTGGTTTTAATTGTTTTTAGTACTTTCAGCCTTTGTGATTTGTGTGAATTTTTGCACGTTTTTGTCGCTGGACATGGAAAATCATCAAGAGTAAAATTTTCAGAGTTTGCATTGAATTGTTACTGCCTGATTTGTTTTCTTACTATCCAATCAGTCAGAAACAGTTCAAATTATGCTCTGATCTCATCATCTTCACAGAATCTTGTTCTGCGTGGAAAATAGAAAGCAGGTAGGCGTACTGCATAAAGGTAAAACAAAGTTTCTTGTTATATGATCTCAAACTAACAGTCGGATATATATGATGGTGTTGGTTATCCATTTTGAAGCAGATAAATTTTAAGGAGATCTCGCATATCAGAAATTTCTATTTTGACCTTTTTTCGTAGCGATTTTTACCTGATTCACACTAACTATTTCCATTCAGGTTTCGCACATATGTATATTGCATAATGAGGTACTCTTTTCCATCGGAGAACAACATAGTCCATCGTGGGGTTTCTTGGCGGATATTCAGTAAATTGTTGGTGGATATCAACTTTTTTACTTTAGTAATCCGTGCCAACAAATGTAGAAACTTTGTTACAATTTACAACGCCTGTTCCCATAATGTGGGGAAAATTGGGAGACTAAATACAAAAGCAACTAACGCAATACTTTATATTCTCGCATTGGGTTTTAACTATAATTGATAAGACCGAAATAATTTTAAAAATCTAACCAATAATGTTTTATAATGTAATAATATATAGCATTAAACTTGTGGTTTTAATTGTTTTTTTACACTTTCAGCATTTGTGATTTGTAAGAAATGTTACAAGTTGTTGTCGACAGACAAGGAACATCATCGTGAGTAAAAGTTTAAGAGTTTGCATTGGGCTGTACCTTTCTGAATTGTTTTCTTTCTATCCAATCAGATAGGTACAGATCAACTTAAGCTCTGATCTCATCATCGTCATCGAATGTAGGTCTGCGTGGGAAAGTGGAAAAATGGCGTCCTTCATAAAGGTTAAACAAAGTTTCTTTTAATATGACCTCAAACTAACAGTCGGATATATTTCATGGTGTTGGGTATCCATTTTTAAGCATATAAAGTTTAAGGTGATAGCGCATATAAAAATATCTATTTTGGGTGTCTTTTCAAGGCGATTTTTAACTGATTGGCTCTAACTATTTTCATTCAGATTTCTCACATATGTATAATGAGGAACACATATCTATCGGTGAACAACATATTCCATCTTGGTGTTTCTTGACGGATATTCAGTAACTTGTTTGAGAATCTTGCTTTTTTACTTAACTAATACCTGCCAACAAATTTAGGAACTTTCGTTATAATTTGCAACGCCTGTTCCGATAATGTTTGGGAAAGTGGAAAAATAAATAGAGAAGCATCTAACTCACTACATTATATTCTCGCATTAGGTTTTACTGTATTTGATAACACCGAAATAAATTTAAAGATCAAAATAATAAGGTTTTATAATGTATTAAAATATAGCATTAAACATGTGGTTTTAATTGTTTTTAGTACTTTCAGCCTTTGTGATTTGTGTGAATTTTTGCACGTTTTTGTCGCTGGACATGGAAAATCATCAAGAGTAAAATTTTCAGAGTTTGCATTGAATTGTTACTGCCTGATTTGTTTTCTTACTATCCAATCAGTCAGAAACAGTTCAAGTTAAGCTCTGATCTCATCATCTTCACAGAATCTTGGTCTGCGTGGGAAAATAGAAAGCAGGTAGGCGTGCTGCATAAAGGTAAAACAAAGTTTCTTGTTATATGATCTCAAACTAACAGTCGGATATATATGATGGTGTTGGTTATCCATTTTGAAGCAGATAAATTTTAAGGAGATATCGCATATCGAAAATTTCTAATTGAGCTTTTTTCAAAGCGATTTTTACCTGATTCACACTAACTATTTCCATTCAGGTTTCGCACATATGTATATTGCATAATGAAGTACTCTTTTCCATCGGAGAACAACATATTCCATCGTGGGGTTTCTTGGCGGATATTCAGTAAATTGTTGGTGGATATCAACTTTTTTACTTTAGTAATCCGTGCCAACAAATGTAGAAACTTTGTTACAATTTACAACGCCTATTCCCATAATGTTTGCGAAATTGGAAGAATAAATACAGAAGCAACTAAAGCAATACTTTATATTCTCGCATTGGGTTTTAACTATAATTGATAAGACCGAAATAATTTTAAAAATCTTACCAATAATGTTTTATAATGAAATAATATATAGCATTAAACTTGTGGTTTTAATTGTTTTTTTACACTTTCAGCATTTGTGATTTGTAAGAAACGTTACAAGTTGTTGTCGACAGACAAGGAACATCATCGTGAGTAAAAGTTTAAGAGTTTGCATTGGGCTGTATCTGTCTGAATTGTTTTCTTTCTATCCAATCAGATAGGTACAGATCAACTTAAGCTCTGATCTCATCATCGTCATCGAATGTAGGTCTGCGTGGGAAAGTGGAAAAATGGCGTCCTTCATAAAGGTTAAACAAAGTTTCTTTTAATATGACCTCAAACTAACAGTCGGATATATTTCATGGTGTTGGTTATCCATTTTTAAGCATATAAAGTTTAAGCTGATAGCGCATATAAAAATATCTATTTTGGGTGTCTTTTCAAGGCGATTTTTAACTGATTGACTCTAACTATTTTCATTCAGATTTCGCACATTTGTATAATGAGGAACACATATCTATAGGTGAACAACATATTCCATCTTGGTGTTTCTTGACGGATATTCAGTAACTTGTTTGAGAATCTTGCTTTTTTACTTAACTAATACCTGCCAACAAATTTAGGAACTTTCGTTATAATTTGCAACGCCTGTTCCGATAATGTTTGGGAAAGTGGAAGAATAAATAGAGAAGCATCTAACTCACAATATTATATTCTCGCATTAGGTTTTACTGTATATGATAACACCGAAATAAATTTAAAGATCTAAATAATAAGGTTTTATAATGTATTAAAATATAGCATTAAACATGTGGTTTTAATTGTTTTTAGTACTTTCAGCCTTTGTGATTTGTGTGAATTTTTGCACGTTTTTGTCGCTGGACATGGAAAATCATCAAGAGTAAAAATTTCAGAGTTTGCATTGAATTGTTACTGCCTGATTTGTTTTCTTACTATCCAATCAGTCAGAAACAGTTCAAATTAAGCTCTGATCTCATCATCTTCACAGAATCTTGGTCTGCGTGGGAAAATAGAAAGCAGGTAGGCGTACTGCATAAAGGTAAAACAAAGTTTCTTGTTACATGATCTCAAACTAACAGTCGGATATATATGATGGTGTTGGTTATCCATTTTGAAGCAGATAAATTTTAAGGAGATCTCGCATATCATAAATTTCTATTTTGAGCTTTTTTCAAAGCAATTTTTACCTGATTCACGCTAACTATTTCCATTCAGGTTTCGCACATATGTATATTGCATAATGAGGTACTCTTTTCCATCGGAGAACAACATATTCCATCGTGGGGTTTCTTGGCGGATATTCAGTAAATTGTTGGTGGATATCAACTTTTTTACTTTAGTAATACGTGCCAACAAATATAGAAACTTTGTTACAATTTACAACGCCTATTCCCATAATGTTTGCGAAATTGGAAGAATAAATACAGAAGCAACTAAAGCAATACTTTATATTCTCGCATTGGGTTTTAACTATAATTGATAAGACCGAAATAATTTTAAAAATCTTACCAATAATGTTTTATAATGTAATAATATATAGCATTAAACTTGTGGTTTTAATTGTTTTTTTACACTTTCAGCATTTGTGATTTGTAAGAAACGTTACAAGTTGTTGTCGACAGACAAGGAACATCATCGTGAGTAAAAGTTTAAGAGTTTGCATTGGGCTTTATCTGTCTGAATTGTTTTCTTTCTATCCAATCAGATAGGTACAGATCAACTTAAGCTCTGATCTCATCATCGTCATCGAATGTAGGTCTGCGTGGGAAAGTGGAAAAATGGCGTCCTTCATAAAGGTTAAACAAAGTTTCTTTTAATATGACCTCAAACTAACAGTCGGATATATTTCATGGTGTGGGGTATCCATTTTTAAGCATATAAAGTTTAAGGTGATAGCGCATATAAAAATATCTATTTTGGGTGTCTTTTCAAGGCGATTTTTAACTGATTGACTCTAACTATTTTCATTCAGTTTTCGCACATATGTATAATGAGGAACACATATCTATCGGTGAACAACATATTCCATCTTGGTGTTTCTTGACGGATATTCAGTAACTTGTTTGAGAATCTTGCTTTTTTACTTAACTAATACCTGCCAACAAATTTAGGAACTTTCGTTATAATTTGCAACGCCTGTTCCGATAATGTTTGGGAAAGTGGAAAAATAAATAGAGAAGCATCTAACTCACTACATTATATTCTCGCATTAGGTTTTACTGTAATTGATAACACCGAAATAAATTTAAAGATCTAAATAATAATGTTTTATAATGTATTAATATATAGCATTAAACATGTGGTTTTAATTGTTTTTAGTACTTTCAGCCTTTGTGATTTGTGTGAATTTTTGCACGTTTTTGTCGCTGGACATGGAAAATCATCAAGAGTAAAATTTTCAGATTTTGCATTGAATTGTTACTGCCTGATTTGTTTTCTTACTATCCAATCAGTCAGAAACAGTTCAAATTATGCTCTGATCTCATCATCTTAACAGAATCTTGGTCTGCGTGGAAAATAGAAAGCAGGTAGGCGTACTGCATAAAGGTAAAACAAAGTTTCTTGTTATATGATCTCAAACTAACAGTCGGATATATATGATGGTGTTGGTTATCCATTTTGAAGCAGATAAATTTTAAGGAGATCTCGCATATCATAAATTTCTATTTTGACCTTTTTTCGTAGCGATTTTTACCTGATTCACACTAACTATTTCCATTCAGGTTTCGCACATATGTATATTGCATAATGAGGTACTCTTTTCCATCGGAGAACAACATAGTCCATCGTGGGGTTTCTTGGCGGATATTCAGTAAATTGTTGGTGGATATCAACTTTTTTACTTTAGTAATCCGTGCCAACAAATGTAGAAACTTTGTTACAATTTACAACGCCTGTTCCCATAATGTGGGGAAAATTGGGAGACTAAATACAAAAGCAACTAACGCAATACTTTATATTCTCGCATTGGGTTTTAACTATAATTGATAAGACCGAAATAATTTTAAAAATCTAACCAATAATGTTTTATAATGTAATAATATATAGCATTAAACTTGTGGTTTTAATTGTTTTTTTACACTTTCAGCATTTGTGATTTGTAAGAAATGTTACAAGTTGTTGTCGACAGACAAGGAACATCATCGTGAGTAAAAGTTTAAGAGTTTGCATTGGGCTGTACCTTTCTGAATTGTTTTCTTTCTATCCAATCAGATAGGTACAGATCAACTTAAGCTCTGATCTCATCATCGTCATCGAATGTAGGTCTGCGTGGGAAAGTGGAAAAATGGCGTCCTTCATAAAGGTTAAACAAAGTTTCTTTTAATATGACCTCAAACTAACAGTCGGATATATTTCATGGTGTTGGGTATCCATTTTTAAGCATATAAAGTTTAAGGTGATAGCGCATATAAAAATATCTATTTTGGGTGTCTTTTCAAGGCGATTTTTAACTGATTGGCTCTAACTATTTTCATTCAGATTTCTCACATATGTATAATGAGGAACACATATCTATCGGTGAACAACATATTCCATCTTGGTGTTTCTTGACGGATATTCAGTAACTTGTTTGAGAATCTTGCTTTTTTACTTAACTAATACCTGCCAACAAATTTAGGAACTTTCGTTATAATTTGCAACGCCTGTTCCGATAATGTTTGGGAAAGTGGAAAAATAAATAGAGAAGCATCTAACTCACTACATTATATTCTCGCATTAGGTTTTACTGTATTTGATAACACCGAAATAAATTTAAAGATCAAAATAATAAGGTTTTATAATGTATTAAAATATAGCATTAAACATGTGGTTTTAATTGTTTTTAGTACTTTCAGCCTTTGTGATTTGTGTGAATTTTTGCACGTTTTTGTCGCTGGACATGGAAAATCATCAAGAGTAAAATTTTCAGAGTTTGCATTGAATTGTTACTGCCTGATTTGTTTTCTTACTATCCAATCAGTCAGAAACAGTTCAAGTTAAGCTCTGATCTCATCATCTTCACAGAATCTTGGTCTGCGTGGGAAAATAGAAAGCAGGTAGGCGTGCTGCATAAAGGTAAAACAAAGTTTCTTGTTATATGATCTCAAACTAACAGTCGGATATATATGATGGTGTTGGTTATCCATTTTGAAGCAGATAAATTTTAAGGAGATATCGCATATCGAAAATTTCTATTTTGAGCCTTTTTTTAAAGCGATTTTTACCTGATTCACGCTAACTATTTCCATTCAGGTTTCGCACATATGTATATTGCATAATGAGGTACTCTTTTCCATCGGAGAACAACATATTCCATCGTGGGGTTTCTTGGCGGATATTCAGTAAATTGTTGGTGGATATCACCTTTTTTACTTTAGTAATACGTTCTAACAAATGTAGAAACTTTGTTACAATTTACAACGCCTGTGCCCATAATGTTTGCGAAATTGGAAGACTAAATACAGAAGCAACTAAGGCAATACTTTATATTCTCGCATTGGGTTTTAACTATAATTGATAAGACCGAAATAATTTTAAAGATCTAAAAAATAATGTTTTATAATGTAATAATATATAGCATTAGGCTTGTGGTTTTAATTGTTTTTTTACACTTTCAGCATTTGTGATTTGTAAGAAATGTTACAAGTTGTTGTCGACAGACAAGGAACATCATCGTGAGTAAAAGTTTAAGAGTTTGCATTGGGCTGTATCTGTCTGAATTGTTTTCTTTCTATCCAATCAGATAGGTACAGATCAACTTAAGCTCTGATCTCATCATCGTCATCGAATGTAGGTCTGCGTGGGAAAGTGGAAAAATGGCGTCCTTCATAAAGGTTAAACAAAGTTTCTTTTAATATGACCTCAAACTAACAGTCGGATATATTTCATGGTGTTGGTTATCCATTTTTAAGCATATAAAGTTTAAGGTGATAGCGCATATAAAAATATCTATTTTGGGTGTCTTTTCAAGGCGATTTTTAACTGATTGACTCTAACTATTTTCATTCAGATTTCGCACATTTGTATAATGAGGAACACATATCTATAGGTGAACAACATATTCCATCTTGGTGTTTCTTGACGGATATTCAGTAACTTGTTTGAGAATCTTGCTTTTTTACTTAACTAATACCTGCCAACAAATTTAGGAACTTTCGTTATAATTTGCAACGCCTGTTCCGATAATGTTTGGGAAAGTGGAAGAATAAATAGAGAAGCATCTAACTCACTATATTATATTCTCGCATTAGGTTTTACTGTATATGATAACACCGAAATAAATTTAAAGATCTAAATAATAAGGTGTTATAATGTATTAAAATATAGCATTAAACATGTGGTTTTAATTGTTTTTAGTACTTTCAGCCTTTGTGATTTGTGTGAATTTTTGCACGTTTTTGTCGCTGGACATGGAAAATCATCAAGAGTAAAATTTTCAGAGTTTGCATTGAATTGTTACTGCCTGATTTGTTTTCTTACTATCCAATCAGTCAGAAACAGTTCAAATTAAGCTCTGATCTCATCATCTTCACAGAATCTTGGTCTGCGTGGGAAAATAGAAAGCAGGTAGGCGTACTGCATAAAGGTAAAACAAAGTTTCTTGTTACATGATCTCAAACTAACAGTCGGATATATATGATGGTGTTGGTTATCCATTTTGAAGCAGATAAATTTTAAGGAGATCTCGCATATCATAAATTTCTATTTTGAGCTTTTTTCAAAGCAATTTTTACCTGATTCACGCTAACTATTTCCATTCAGGTTTCGCACATATGAATATTGCATAATGAGGTACTCTTTTCCATCGGAGAACAACATATTCCATCGTGGGGTTTCTTGGCGGATATTCAGTAAATTGTTGGTGGATATCAACTTTTTTACTTTAGTAATACGTGCCAACAAATATAGAAACTTTGTTACAATTTACAACGCCTATTCCCATAATGTTTGCGAAATTGGAAGAATAAATACAGAAGCAACTAAAGCAATACTTTATATTCTCGCATTGGGTTTTAACTATAATTGATAAGACCGAAATAATTTTAAAAATCTTACCAATAATGTTTTATAATGTAATAATATATAGCATTAAACTTGTGGTTTTAATTGTTTTTTTACACTTTCAGCATTTGTGATTTGTAAGAAACGTTACAAGTTGTTGTCGACAGACAAGGAACATCATCGTGAGTAAAAGTTTAAGAGTTTGCATTGGGCTGTATCTGTCTGAATTGTTTTCTTTCTATCCAATCAGATAGGTACAGATCAACTTAAGCTCTGATCTCATCATCGTCATCGAATGTAGGTCTGCGTGGGAAAGTGGAAATATGGCGTCCTTCATAAAGGTTAAACAAAGTTTCTTTTAATATGACCTCAAACTAACAGTCGGATATATTTCATGGTGTTGGTTATCCATTTTTAAGCATATAAAGTTTAAGGTGATAGCGCATATAAAAATATCAATTTTGGGTGTCTTTTCAAGGCGATTTTTAACTGGTTGACTCTAACTTCATTCAGATTTCGCACATATGTATAATGAGGAACACATATCCATCGGTGAGCAACATATTCCATCTTGGTGTTTCTTCACGGATATTCAGAAACTGGTTTGAGAATCTTGCTTTTTTACTTAAGTAATACGTGCCAACAAATTTAGGAACTTTCGTTATAATTTGCAACGCCTGTTCCGATAATGTTTGGGAAAGTGGAAGATTACATAGAGAGGCGTCTAACGCAATACATTATATTCTCGCATTAGCTTTTACTGTAATTGATAACACCGAAATAAATTTAAAGATCTAAATAATAAGGTTTTATAATATATTAATATATAGCATTAAACATGTGGTTTTAAATGTTTTTAGCACTTTCAGCCTTTGTGATTTTTGTGAATTTTTGCACGTTTTTGTCGCTAGACAAGGAAAATCATCAAGAGTAAAATCTGCAGAGTTTGCATCGAATTGTTACTGCTTGATTTGTTTTCTTACTATCCAATCAGTCAGAAAAAGTTCAAATTAAGCTCTGATCTCATCATCTTCACAGAATCTTGGTCTGCGTGGGAAAATAGAAAGCAGGTAGGCGTACTGCATAAAGGTAAAACAAAGTTTCTTGTTATATGACCTCAAACTAACAGTCGGATATATATCATGGTGTTGGTTATCCATTTTGAACAGATAAATTTTAAGGAGATATCGCATATCGAAAATTTCTATTTTGAGCCTTTTTTCAAAGCGATTTTTACCTGATTCACACTAACTATTTCCATTCAGGTTTCGCACATATGTATATTGCATAATGAGGTACTCTTTTCCATCGGAGAACAACATATTCCATCGTGGGGTTTCTTGTCGGATATTCAGTAAATTGTTGGTGGATATCAACTTTTTTACTTTAGTAATCCGTGCCAACAAATGTAGAAACTTTGTTACAATTTACAACTCCTGTTCCCATAATGTGGGGAAAATTGGGAGACAAAATACAAAAGCAACTAACGCAATACTTTATATTCTCGCATTGGGTTTTAACTTTAGATGATAAGACCGAAATAATTTTAAAAATCTAACCAATAATGTTTTATAATGTAATAATATATAGCATTAAACTTGTGGTTTTAATTGTTTTTTTACACTTTCAGCATTTGTGATTTGTAAGAAACGTTACAAGTTGTTGTCGACAGACAAGGAACATCATCGTGAGTAAAAGTTTAAGAGTTTGCATTGGACTGTATCTGTCTGAATTGTTTTCTTTCTATCCAATCAGATAGGTACAGATCAACTTAAGCTCTGATCTCATCATCGTCATCGAATGTAGGTCTGCGTGGGAAAGTGGAAAAATGGCGTCCTTCATAAAGGTTAAACAAAGTTTCTTTTAATATGACCTCAAACTAACCGTCGGATATATTTCATGTTGTTGGGTATCCATTTTTAAGCATATAAAGTTTAAGGTGATAGCGCATATAAAAATATCTATTTTGGGTGTCTTTTCAAGGCGATTTTTAACTGATTGTCTCTAACTATTTTCATTCAGATTTCGCACATATGTATAAGGAAGAACACATATCTATCGGTGAACAACATATTCCATCTTGGTGTTTCTTGACGGATATTCAGTAACTTGTTTGAGAATCTTGCTTTTTTACTTAACTAATACCTGCCAACAAATTTAGGAACTTTCGTTATAATTTGCAACGCCTGTTCCGATAATGTTTGGGAAAGTGGAAGAATAAATAGAGAAGCATCTAACTCACTATATTATATTCTCGCATTAGGTTTTACTGTATATGATAACACCGAAATAAATTTAAAGATCTAAATAATAAGGTTTTATAATGTATTAAAATATAGCATTAAACATGTGGTTTTAATTGTTTTTAGTACTTTCAGCCTTTGTGATTTGTGTGAATTTTTGCACGTTTTTTGTCGCTGGACATGGAAAATCATCAAGAGTAAAATTTTCAGAGTTTGCATTGAATTGTTACTGCCTGATTTGTTTTCTTACTATCCAATCAGTCAGAAACAGTTCAAATTAAGCTCTGATCTCATCATCTTCACAGAATCTTGGTCTGCGTGGGAAAATAGAAAGCAGGTAGGCGTACTGCATAAAGGTAAAACAAAGTTTCTTGTTATATGATCTCAAACTAACAGTCGGATATATATGATGGTGTTGGTTATCCATTTTGAAGCAGATAAATTTTAAGGAGATCTCGCATATCATAAATTTCTATTTTGAGCTTTTTTCAAAGCAATTTTTACCTGATTCACGCTAACTATTTCCATTCAGGTTTCGCACATATGTATATTGCATAATGAGGTACTCTTTTCCATCGGAGAACAACATATTCCATCGTGGGGTTTCTTGGCGGATATTCAGTAAATTGTTGGTGGATATCAACTTTTTTACTTTAGTAATCCGTGCCAACAAATGTAGAAACTTTGTTACAATTTACAACTCCTGTTCCCATAATGTGGGGAAAATTGGGAGACAAAATACAAAAGCAACTAACGCAATACTTTATATTCTCGCATTGGGTTTTAACTTTAATTGATAAGACCGAAATAATTTTAAAAATCTAACCAATAATGTGTTATAATGTAATAATATATAGCATTAAACTTGTGGTTTTATTTGTTTTTTTACACTTTCAGCAGTTGTGATTTGTAAGAAACGTTACAAGTTGTTGTCGACAGACAAGAAACATCATCGTGAGTAAAAGTTTAAGAGTTTGCATTGGGCTGTATCTGTCTGAATTGTTTTCTTTCTATCCAATCATATAGGTACAGATCAACTTAAGCTCTGATCTCATCATCGTCATCGAATGTAGGTCTGCGTGGGAAAGTGGAAAAATGGCGTCCTTCATAAAGGTTAAACAAAGTTTCTTTTAATATGACCTCAAACTAACAGTCGGATATATTTCATGGTGTTGGGTATCCATTTTTAAGCATATAAAGTTTAAGGTGATAGCGCATATAAAAATATCTATTTTGGGTGTCTTTTCAAGGCGATTTTTAACTGATTGACTCTAACTATTTTCATTCCGATTTCGCACATATGTATAATGAGGAACACATATCTATCGGTGAACAACATATTCCATCTTGGTGTTTCTTGACGGATATTCAGTAACTTGTTTGAGAATCTTGCTTTTTTACTTAACTAATACCTGCCAACAAATTTAGGAACTTTCGTTATAATTTGCAACGCCTGTTCCGATAATGTTTGGGAAAGTGGAAGATTAAATAGGGATGCATCTAACTCAATACATTATATTCTCGCATTAGTTTTACTGTAATTGATAACACCGAAATAAATTTAAAGATCTAAATAATAAGGTTTTATAATATATTAATATATAGCATTAAACATGTGGTTTTAAATGTTTTTAGCACTTTCAGCCTTTGTGATTTTTGTGAATTTTTGCACGTTTTTGTCGCTAGACAAGGAAAATCATCAAGAGTAAAATCTGCAGAGTTTGCATCGAATTGTTACTGCTTGATTTGTTTTCTTACTATCCAATCAGTCAGAAACATTTCAAATTAAGCTCTGATCTCTAAATCTTCACAGAATCTTGGTCTGCGTGGGAAAATAGAAAGCAGGTAGGCGTACTGCATAAAGGTAAAACAAAGTTTCTTGTTATATGACATCAAACTAACAGTCGGATATATATCATGGTGTTGGTTATCCATTTTGAAACAGATAAATATTAAGGTGATATCGCATATCGAAAATTTCTATTTTGAGCCTTTTTTTAAAGCGATTTTTACCTGATTCACACTAACTATTTCCATTCCGGTTTAGCACATATGTATAAGAGTACCATAATGAGGTACTCTTTTCCATCGGAGAACAACATAATCCATCGTGGGGTTCCTTGGCGGATATTCAGTAAATTGTTGGTGGATATCAACTTTTTTACTTTAGTAATCCGTGCCAACAAATGTAGAAACTTTGTTACAATTTATAACGCCTGTTCCCATAATGTGGGGAAAATTGGGAGACTAAATACAAAAGCAACTAAAGCAATACTTTATATTTTCGCATTGGGTTTTAACTATAATTGATAAGACCGAAATAATTTTAAAAATCATACCAATAATGTTTTATAATGTAATAATATATAGCATTATACTTGTGGTTTTAATTGTTTTTTTACACTTTCAGCATTTGTGATTTGTAAGAAACGTTACAAGTTGTTGTCGACAGACAAGGAACATCATCGTGAGTAAAAGTTTAAGAGTTTGCATTGGGCTGTACGTTTCTGAATTGTTTTCTTTCTATCCAATCAGAAAGGTACAGATCAACTTAAGCTCTGATCTCATCATCGTCATCGAATGTAGGTCTGCGTGGGAAAGTGGAAAAATGGCGTCCTTCATAAAGGTTAAACAAAGTTTCTTTTAATATGACCTCAAACTAACAGTCGGATATATTTCATGGTGTTGGGTATCCATTTTTAAGCACATAAAGTTTAAGGTGATAGCGCATATAAAAATATCTATTTTGGGTGTCTTTTCAAGGCGATTTTAACTGATTGATTCTAACTATTTTCATTCAGTTTTCGCACATATGTATAATGAGGAACACATATCAATCGGTGAACAACATATTCCATCTTGGTGTTTCTTGACGGATATTCAGTAACTTGTTTGAGAATCTTGCTTTTTTACTTAACTAATACCTGCCAACAAATTTAGGAACTTTCGTTGTAATTTGCAACGCCTGTTCCGATAATGTTTGAGAAAGTGGAAAAATAAATAGAAAAGCATCTAACTCACTACATTATATTCTCGCATTAGGTTTTACTGTAATTGATAACACCGAAATAAATTTAAAGATCTAAATAATAATGTTTTATAATGTATTAATATATAGCATTAAACATGTGGTTTTAATTGTTTTTAGCACTTTCAGCCTTTGTGATTTTTGTGAATTTTTGCACGTATTTGTCGCTAGTCAAGGAAAATCATCAAGAGTAAAATCTGCAGAATTTGCATTGAATTGTTACTGCCTGATTTGTATTCTTACTATCCAATCAGTCAGAAACAGTTCAAATTAAGTTCTGATCTCATCATCTTCACAGAATCTTGGTCTGCGTGGGAAAATAGAAAGCAGGTAGGCGTACTGCATAAATGTAAAACAAAGTTTCTTGTTATATGATCTCAAACTAACAGTCGGATATATATCATGGTGTTGGTTATCCATTTTGAAACAGATAAACTTTAAGGAGATATCGCATATCGAAAATTTCTATTTTGAGCCTTTTTTCAAAGCGATTTTTACCTGATTCACACTAACTATTTCCATTCAGGTTTCGCACATATGTATATTGCATAATGAGGTACTCTTTTCCATCGGAGAACAACATATTCCATCGTGGGGTATCTTGGCGTATATTCAGTAATTTGTTGGTGGATATCAACTTTCTTACTTTCGTAATACGTGCCAACAAATGTAGAAACTTTGTTACAATTTACAACGCCTGTTCCCATAATGTGGGGAAATTGGAAGACTAAATACAGAAGCAACTAACGCAACACTTTATATTCTCGCATTGGGATTAACTATAATTGATAGAGACCGAAATAATTTTAAAGATCTAACAAATAATGTTTTATAATGTAATAATATATAGCATTATACTTGTGGTTTTAATTGTTTTTTTACACTTTCAGCATTTGTGATTTGTAAGAAACCTTACAAGTTGTTGTCGACAGACAAGGAACATCATCGTGAGTAAAAGTTTAAGAGTTTGCAATGGGCTGTATCTGTCTGAATTGTTTTCTTACTATCCAATCAGATAGGTACAGTTCAACTTAAGCTCTGATCTCATCATCGTCATCGAATATAGGTCTGCGTGTGAAAGTAGAAAATTGGCGTCCTTCATAAAGGTTAAACAAAGTTTCTTTTAATATGACCTCAAACTAACAGTCGGATATATTTCATGGTGTTGGTTATCCATTTTTAAGCATATAAAGTTTAAGGTGATAGCGCATATAAAAATATCTATTTTGGGTGTCTTTTCAAGGCGATTTTTAACTGGTTGACTCTAATTTCATTCAGATTTCGCACATATGTATAATGAGGAACACATATCCATCGGTGAACAACATATTCCATCTTGGTGTTTCTTCACGGATATTCAGAAACTGGTTTGAGAATCTTGCTTTTTTACTTAACTAATACCTGCCAACAAATTTAGGAACTTTCGTTGTAATTTGCAACGCCTGTTCCGATAATGTTTGAGAAAGTGGAAAAATAAATAGAAAAGCATCTAACTCACTACATTATATTCTCGCATTAGGTTTTACTGTAATTGATAACACCGAAATAAATTTAAAGATCTAAATAATAATGTTTTATAATGTATTAATATATAGCATTAAACATGTGGTTTTAATTGTTTTTAGCACTTTCAGCCTTTGTGATTTTTGTGAATTTTTGCACGTATTTGTCGCTAGTCAAGGAAAATCATCAAGAGTAAAATCTGCAGAATTTGCATTGAATTGTTACTGCCTGATTTGTTTTCTTACTATCCAATCAGTCAGAAACAGTTCAAATTAAGTTCTGATCTCATCATCTTCACAGAATCTTGGTCTGCGTGGGAAAATAGAAAGCAGGTAGGCGTACTGCATAAAGGTAAAACAAAGTTTCTTGTTATATGATCTCAAACTAACAGTCGGATATATATCATGGTGTTGGTTATCCATTTTGAAACAGATAAACTTTAAGGAGATATCGCATATCGAAAATTTCTATTTTGAGCCTTTTTTCAAAGCGATTTTTACCTGATTCACACTAACTATTTCCATTCAGGTTTCGCACATATGTATATTGCATAATGAGGTACTCTTTTCCATCGGAGAACAACATATTCCATCGTGGGGTATCTTGGCGTATATTCAGTAATTTGTTGGTGGATATCAACTTTTTTACTTTAGTAATACGTGCCAACAAATGTAGAAACTTTGTTACAATTTACAACGCCTGTTCCCATAATGTGTGGGAAATTGGAAGACTAAATACAGAAGCAACTAACGCAACACTTTATATTCTCGCATTGGGATTAACTATAATTGATAGAGACCGAAATAATTTTAAAGATCTAACAAATAATGTTTTATAATGTAATAATATATAGCATTAAGCTTGTGGTTTTAATTGTTTTTTTACACTTTCAGCATTTGTGATTTGTAAGAAACGTTACAAGTTGTTGTCGACAGACAAGGAACATCATCGTGAGTAAAAGTTTAAGAGTTTGCAATGGGCTGTATCTGTCTGAATTGTTTTCTTACTATCCAATCAGATAGGTACAGTTCAACTTAAGCTCCGATCTCATCATCGTCATCGAATATAGGTCTGCGTGTGAAAGTAGAAAATTGGCGTCCTTCATAAAGGTTAAACAAAGTTTCTTTTAATATGACCTCAAACTAACAGTCGGATATATTTCATGGTGTTGGTTATCCATTTTTAAGCATATAAAGTTT
This sequence comes from Magicicada septendecula, assembly GCA_034769895.1. Taxonomy (NCBI): domain Eukaryota; kingdom Metazoa; phylum Arthropoda; class Insecta; order Hemiptera; family Cicadidae; genus Magicicada; species Magicicada septendecula. The sequence continues at coordinate 75,567,299 of CM068376.1, forward strand.
AAGGTGATAGCGCATATTAAAATATCTATTTTGGGTGTCTTTTCAAGGCGATTTTTAACTGGTTGACTCTAATTTCATTCAGATTTCGCACATATGTATAATGAGGAACACATATCCATCGGTGAACAACATATTCCATCTTGGTGTTTCTTCACGGATATTCAGAAACTGGTTTGAGAATCTTGCTTTTTTACTTAACTAATACCTGCCAACAAATTTAGGAACTTTCGTTATAATTTGCAACGCCTGTTTAGATAATGTTTGGGAAAGTGGAAGATTACATAGAGAGGCGTCTAACGCAATACATTATATTCTCGCATTAGCTTTTACTGTAATTGATAACACCAAAATAAATTTAAAGATCCAAATAATAAGGTTTTATAATATATTAATATATAGCATTAAACATGTGGTTTTAAATGTTTTTAGCACTTTCAGCCTTTGTGATTTTTGTGAATTTTTGCACGTTTTTGTCGCTAGACAAGGAAAATCATCAAGAGTAAAATCTGCAGAGTTTGCATCGAATTGTTACTGCTTGATTTGTTTTCTTACTATCCAATCAGTCAGAAACATTTCAAATTAAGCTCTGATCTCTAAATCTTCACAGATTCTTGGTCTGCGTGGGAAAATAGAAAGCAGGTAGGCGTACTGCATAAAGGTAAAACAAAGTTTCTTGTTATATGACCTCAAACTAACAGTCGGATATATATCATGGTGTTGGTTATCCATTTTGAAACAGATAAATTTTAAGGTGATATCGCATATCGAAAATTTCTATTTTGAGCCTTTTTTCAAAGCGATTTTAACCTGATTCACACTAACTATTTCCATTCAGGTTTAGCACATATGTATAAGAGTACCATAATGAGGTACTCTTTTCCATCGGAGAACAACATAATCCATCGTGGGGTTCCTTGGCGGATATTCAGTAAATAGTTGGTGGATATCAACTTTTTTACTTTAGTAATCCGTGCCAACAAATGTAGAAACTTTGTTACAATTTACAACTCCTGTTCCCATAATGTGGGGAAAATTGGGAGACTAAATACAAAAGCAACTAACGCAATACTTTATATTCTCGCATTGGGTTTTAACTATAAATGATAAGACCGAAATAATTTTAAAAATCTAACCAATAATGTTTTATAATGTAATAATATATAGCATTAAACTTGTGGTTTTAATTGTTTTTTTACACTTTCAGCAGTTGTGATTTGTAAGAAACGTTACAAGTTGTTGTCGACAGACAAGAAACATCATCGTGAGTAAAAGTTTAAGAGTTTGCATTGGGCTGTATCTGTCTGAATTGTTTTCTTTCTATCCAATCATATAGGTACAGATCAACTTAAGCTCTGATCTCATCATCGTCATCGAATGTAGGTCTGCGTGGGAAAGTGGAAAAATGGCGTCCTTCATAAAGGTTAAACAAAGTTTCTTTTAATATGACCTCAAACTAACAGTCGGATATATTTCATGGTGTTGGGTATCCATTTTTAAGCATATAAAGTTTAAGGTGATAGCGCATATAAAAATATCTATTTTGGGTGTCTTTTCAAGGCGATTTTTAACTGATTGACTCTAACTATTTTCATTCCGATTTCGCACATATGTATAATGAGGAACACATATCTATCGGTGAACAACATATTCTATCTTGGTGTTTCTTGACGGATATTCAGTAACTTGTTTGAGAATCTTGCTTTTTTACTTAACTAATACCTGCCAACAAATTTAGGAACTTTCGTTATAATTTGCAACGCCTTTTCCGATAATGTTTGGGAAAGTGGAAGATTAAATAGGGAGGCATCTAACTCAATACATTATATTCTCGCATTAGTTTTACTGTAATTGATAACACCGAAATAAATTTAAAGATCTAAATAATAAGGTTTTATAATATATTAATATATAGCATTAAACATGTGGTTTTAAATGTTTTTAGCACTTTCAGCCTTTGTGATTTTTGTGAATTTTTGCACGTTTTTGTCGCTAGACAAGGAAAATCATCAAGAGTAAAATCTGCAGAGTTTGCATCGAACTGTTACTGCTTGATTTGTTTTCTTACTATCCAATCAGTCAGAAACATTTCAAATTAAGCTCTGATCTCTAAATCTTCACAGATTCTTGGTCTGCGTGGGAAAATAGAAAGCAGGTAGGCGTACTGCATAAAGGTAAAACAAAGTTTCTTGTTATATGACCTCAAACTAACAGTCGGATATATATCATGGTGTTGGTTATCCATTTTGAAACAGATAAATTTTAAGGTGATATCGCATATCGAAAATTTCTATTTTGAGCCTTTTTTCAAAGCGATTTTTACCTGATTCACACTAACTATTTCCATTCCGGTTTAGCACATATGTATAAGAGTACCATAATGAGGTACTCTTTTCCATCGGAGAACAACATAATCCATCGTGGGGTTCCTTGGCGGATATTCAGTAAATTGTTGGTGGATATCAACTTTTTTACTTTAGTAATCCGTGCCAACAAATGTAGAAACTTTGTTACAATTTACAACTCCTGTTCCCATAATGTGGGGAAAATTGGGAGACTAAATACAAAAGCAACTAACGCAATACTTTATATTCTCGCATTGGGCTTAACTATAATTGATAAGACCGAAATAATTTTAAAGATCTAACCAATAATGTTTTATAATGTAATAATATATAGCATTAAACGTGTGGTTTCAATTGTTTTTTTACACTTTCAGCATTTGTGATTTGTAAGAAACGTTACAAGTTGTTGTCGACAGACCAGGAACATCATCGTGAGTAAAAGTTTAAGAGTTTGCATTGGGCTGTATCTGTCTGAATTGTTTTCTTTCTTTCCAATCATATAGGTACAGATCAACTTAAGCTCTGATCTCACCATCGTCATCGAATGTAGGTCTGCGTGGGAAAGTGGAAAAATGGCGTCCTTCATAAAGGTTAAACAAAGTTTCTTTTAATATGACCTCAAACTAACAGTCGGACATATTTCATGGTGTTGGGTATCCATTTTTAAGCATATAAAGTTTAAGGTGATAGCGCATATAAAAATATCTATTTTGGGTGTCTTTTCAAGGCGATTTTTAACTGATTGACTCTAACTATTTTCATTCCGATTTCGCACATATATATAATGAGGAACACATATCTATCGGTGAACAACATATTCCATCTTGGTGTTTCTTGACGGATATTCAGTAACTTGTTTGAGAATCTTGCTTTTTTACTTAACTAATACCTGCCAACAAATTTAGGAACTTTCGTTATAATTTGCAACGCCTGTTCCGATAATGTTTGGGAAAGTGGAAGAATAAATAGAGAAGCATCTAACTCACTACATTATATTCTCGCATTAGGTATTACTGTACTTGATAACACCGAAATAAATTTAAAGATCTAAATAATAAGGTTTTATAATGTATTAAAAAATAGCTTTAAACATTTGGTTTTAATTGTTTTTAGTACTTTCAGCCTTTGTGATTTGTGTGAATTTTTGCACGTTTTTGTCGCAGGAACATCATCGTGAGTAAAAGTTTAAGAGTTTGCATTGGGCTGTATCTGTCTGAATTGTTTTCTTTCTTTCCAATCATATAGGTACAGATCAATTTAAGCTCTGATCTCACCATCGTCATCGAATTTAGGTCTACGTGGGAAAGTAGAAAAATGGCATCGTTCATAAAGGTTAAACAAAGTTTCTTTTAATATGACCTCAAACTAACAGTCTTATATATTTCATGGTGTTGGTTATCCATTTTTAAGCATATAAAGTTTAAGATGATAGCGCATATAAAAATATCTATTTTGGGTGTCTTTTCAAGGCGATTTTTAACTGATTGACTCTAACTTCATTCAGATTTCGCACATATGTATAATGAGGAACACATATCCATCGGTGAACAACATAATTCATCTTGGTGTTTCTTGACAGATATTCAGCAACTTGTTTGGGAATCTTGCTTCTTTACTTAAGTAATACGTGCCAACAAATTTAGGAACTATCGTTATAATTTGCAACGCCTGTTCCAATAATGTTTGGGAAAGTGGAAGAATAAATAGCGAAGCATCTAACGCAATACATTATATTCTCGCATTAGGTTTTACTGTAATTGATAACACCAAATAACTTTAAAAATCTAAATAATAATGTTTTATAATGTATTATATATAGCATTAAACGTGTGGTTTAAATTGTTTTAGCACTTTCAGCCTTTGCGATTGTAGTTAATTTTTGGACGTTTTTGTCGCTGGACATGAAAAATCATCAAGAGTAAAATTGGCAGAGTTTCCATTGAATTGTTACTGCCTGATTTGTTTTCTTACTATCCAATCAGTCAGAAACAGTTCAAATTAAGCTCTGATCTCATCATCTTCACAGAATCTTGGTCTGCGTGGGAAAATAGAAAGCAGGTAGGCGTACTGCATAAAGGTAAACAAAGTTTCTTGTTATATGATCTCAAACTAACAGTCGGATATATATCATGGTGTTGGTTATCCATTTTGAAGCAGATAAATTTGTAAAGAGATCTCACATATCGAAAATTTCTATTTTGAGCTTTTTTCAAAGCGATTTTTATCTGATTCACACTAACTATTTTCATTCAGGTTTCGCATATATGTATATTGCATAATGAGGTACTCTTTTCCATCGGAGAACAACATAATCCATCGTGGGGTTTCTTGGCGGATATTCAGTAAATTGTTGGTGGATATCAACTTTTTTACTTTAGTAATACGTGCCAATATATGTTAGGCGTTGTTACAATTTACAACGCCTGTTCCCATAATGTGTGGGAAATTGGAAGGATAAATAAGGAAGCAACTAACGCAATACTATATATTCTCGCATTGGGTTTAACTATAATTGATAAGACCGAAATAATTTTAAAGATCTAACCAATAATGTTCTATAATGTAATAATGTATAGCATTAAACTTGTGGTTTTAATGGTTTTTTTACACTTTCAGCATTTTTGATTTGTAAGAAACGTTACAAGTTATTGTCGACAGACAAGGAACATCATCGTGAGTAAAACTTTAAGAGTTTGCAATGGGCTGTATCTGTCTGAATTGTTTTCTTACTATCCAATCAGATAGGTACAGTTCAACTTAAGCTCTGATCTCATCATCGTCATCGAATATAGGTCTGCGTGGAAAAGTAGAAAAATGGCATCCTTCATAAAGATTAAACAAAGTTTCTTTTAATATGACCTCAAACTAACAGTCGGATATATTTGATGGTGTTGGTTATCCATTTTTAAGCATATAAAGTTTAAGGTGATAGCGCATATAAAAATATCTATTTTGGGTGTCTTTTCAAGGCGATTTTTAACTGATTGACTCTAACTAATTTCATTCAGATTTCGCACATATGTATAATGAGGAACACATATCCATCGGTGAACAACATATTCCATCTTGGTGTTTCTTGTCGGATATTCAGTAACTGGTTTGAGAATCTTGCTTTTTTACTTAAGTAATACGTGCCAACAAATTTAGGAACTTTCGTTATAATTTGCAACGCCTGTTCCGATTGTGTAATGTTTGGGAAAGTGGAAGTATAAATAGAGAAGCATCTAACGCAATACATTATATTCTCGCATTAGGTTTTACTGTAATTGATAACGCCGAAATAAAATTAAAGATCTAAGTAATAATGTATTATAATGTATTAATATATAGCATTAAACATGTGGTTTTAATTGTTTTTAGCACTTTCAGCCTTTGTGATTTGTGTGAATTTTTGCACGTTTTTGTCGCTGGACATGGAAAATCATCAAGAGTAAAATTTGCAGAGTTTGCATTGAATTGTTACTGCCTGATTTGTTTTCTTACTATCCAATCAGTCAGAAACAGTTCAAATTAAGCTCTGATCTCATCATCTTCACAGAATCTTGGTCTGCGTGGGAAAATACAAAGCAGGTAGGCGTACTGCATCTAGGTAAAACAAAGTTTCGTGTTATATGATCTCAAACTAACAGTCGGATATATATCATGGTGTTGGTTATCCATTTTGAAGCAGATAAATTTTAAGGAGATATCGCATATCGAAAATTTCTATTTTGAGCTTTTTTCAAAGCGATTTTTAACTGATTCACACTAACTATTTTCATTCAGGTTTCGCACAAAATGAGGTACTCTATTCCATCGGAGAACAACATATTCCATCGTGGGGTTTCTTGGCGGATATTCATTAAATTGTTGGTGGATATCAACTTTTTTACTTTAGTAATACGTGCCAACAAATGTAGAAACTTTGTTACAATTTACAACGCCTGTTCCCATAATGTGTGGGAAATTGGAAGACTAAATACAGAAGCAACTAACGCAATACTTTATATTCTCGCATTTGGTGTAACTATAATTGATAAGACCCAAATAAATTTAAATATCTAACAAATAATGTTTTATAATGTAATAATTTATAGCAGTAACAATGTGGTTTTATTGTTTTTTTACACTTTCAGCATTTGTGATTTGTAAGAAACGTTAAACGTTGATGTCGACAGACAAGGAACATCATCGTGAGTAAAAGTTTAAGAGTTTGCATTGGGCTGTATCTATCTTAATTGTTTTCTTACTATACAATCAGATAGGTACAGTTCAACTTAAGCTCTGATCTCATCATCGTCATCGAATATAGGTCTGCGTGGGAAAGTAGAAAAAAAGGCATCCTTCATAAAGGTTAAACAAAGTTTCTTTTAATATGACCTCAAACTAACAGTCGGATATATTTCATGGTGTTGGTTATCCATTTTTAAGCAGATAAAGGTTAAGGTCATAGCGCATATAAATATCTCTATTTGGGGTGTCTTTTCAAGGCGATTTTTAACTGATTGAATCTAACTATTTTCATTCAGATTTCGCACATATGTATAATGAGGAACACATATCCATCGGTGAACAACATATTCCATCTTCGTTTTTCTTGAAGTATATTCAGTAACTTGTTTGAGAATCTTGCTTTTTTACTTAAGTAATACGTGCCAACAAATTTAGGAACTATCGTTATAATTTGCAACGCCTTTCCGATAATATTTGGGAAAGTGGAGGAATAAATAGAGAAGAATCTAACGCAATACATTATATTTTCGCATTAGGTTTTACTGTATTTGATAACACCGAAATAAATTTAAAGATCTAAATAATAATGTATTATAATGTATTAATATATAGCATTAAACATGTGGCTTTAATTGTTTTTAGCACTTTCAACCTTTGTGATTTTTGTGAATTTTTGCACGTTTTTGTCGCTGGACATGGAAAATCATCAAGAGTAAAATTTGCAGAGTTTGCATTGAATTGTTACTGCCTGATTTGTTTTCTTACTTTCCAATCAGTCAGAAACAGTTCAAATTAAGCTCTGATTTCATCATCTTCACAGAATCTTGGTCTGCGTGGGAAAATAGAAAGCAGGTAGGCGTACTGCTTAAAGGTAAAACAAAGTTCCTTGTTATATGATCTCAAACTAACAGTCGGATATATATCATGGTGTTGGTTATCCATTTTGAAGCAGATACATTTTAAGCATAATGAGGTACTCTTTTCCATCGGCGAACAACATATTCCATCGTGGGGTTTCTTGGCGGATATTCAGTAAATTGTTGGTGGATATCAACTTTTTTACTTTAGTAATACGTGCCAACAAATGTAGAAATTTGTTACAATTTACAACGCCTGTTCCCATAATGTGTGGGAAATTGGAAGACTAAATACAGAAGCAACTAACGCAATACTTTATATTCTCGCATTTGGTTTAACTATAATTGTTAATACCGAAATAATTTTAAAGATCTAACAAATAGTGTTTTATAATGTAATAATATATAGCAATAAACTTGTGGTTTTAATTGTTTTTTTTACACTTTCAGCATTTGTGATTTGTAAGAAACGTTACAAGTTGTTGTCGACAGACCAGGAACATCATCGTGAGTAAAAGTTTAAGAGTTTGCATTGGGCTGTATCTGTCTGAACTGTTGTCTTACTATCCAATCAGATAGGTACAGATCAACTTAGGCTCTGATCTCATCATCGTCATCGAATATAGGTCTTCGTGGGAAAGTAGAAAAATGGCATCCTTCATAAAGGTTAAACAAAGTTTCTTTTAATATGACCTCAAACTAATAGTCGGATATATTTCATAGTGTTGGTTATCCATTTTTAAGCAGATAAAGTTTAAGGTGATAGCGCATATTAAAAATATCTATTTTGGGTGCCTTTTAATGGCGATTTTTAACTGATTGACTCAAACTATTTTCATTCAGATTTCGCACATATGTATAATGAGGAACACATATCCATCGGTGAACAACATATTCCATTTTGCTGTTTCTTGACGGATATTCAGAAACTTGTTTGAGAATCTTGCTTTTTTACTTAAGTAATACGTGCCAACAAATTTAGGAACTTTCGTTATAATGTGCAACGCCTGTTCCGATAATGTTTGGGAAAGTGGAAGAATAAATAGGGAAGCATCTAACGCAATACATTATATTCTCGCATTAGGTTTTACTGTAATTGATAACACCGAAATAAATTTAAAGATCTAAGTAATAATGTATTATAATGTATTAATATATAGCATTAAACATGTGGATTTAATTTTTTTTAGCACTTTCAGCCTTTGTGATTTGTGTGAATTTTTGCACGTTTTTGTCGCTGGACATGGAAAATCATCAAGAGTAAAATTTGCAGAGTTTGCATTGAATTTTTTTTTCTTACTATCCAATCAGTCAGAAACAGTTCAAGTTAAGCTCTGATCTCATCATCTTTACAGAATCTTGGTCTGCGTTGGAAAATAGAAAGCAGGTAGGCGTACTGCATAAAGTTAAAACAAAGTTTCTTGTTATATGATCTCAAACTAACAGTCGGATATATATCATGGTGTTGGTTATCCATTTTGAAGCAGATAAATTTGTAAAGAGATCTCGCATATCGAAAATTTCTATTTTGAGATTTTTCCAAGCGATTTTTATCTGATTCACACTAACTATTTTCATTCGGGTTTCGCACATATGTATATTGCATAATGAGTTACTCTTTTCCATCGGAGAACAACATATTACATAGTGGGGTTTCTTGGCGGATATTCAGTAAATTGTTGGTGGATATCAACTTTTTTACTTTAGTAATACGTGCCAATATATGTTAGGCGTTGTTACAATTTACAACGCCTGTTCCAATAATGTGTGCGAAATTGGAAGAATAAATAAGGAAGCAACTAACGCAATACTTTATATTCTCGCATTGGGTTTAACTATAATTGATAAGACCGAAATAAATTTAAAGCTGTAACAAATAATGTTTTATAATGTAATAATATATAGCATTAAACTTGTGGTTTTAATTGTTTTTTTACACTTTCAGCATTTGTGATTTGTAAGAAACGTTACAAGTTGTTGTCGACAGACAAGGAACATCATCGTGAGTAAAAGTTTAAGAGTTTGCATTAGCCTGTATCTGTCTGAATTGTTTTCTTACTATCCAATCAGATAGGTATTGTTCAACTTAAGCTCTGATCTCATTATCCTCATCGAATATAGGTCTGCGTGGGGAAATAGAAAAATGGCATCCTTCATAAAGGTTAAACAAAGTTTCTTTTAATATGACCTCAAACTAACAGTCGGATATATTTCATGGTGTTGGTTATCAATTTTTAAGCATATAAAGTTTAAGGTGATAGCGCATATAAAAATATCTATTTTGGGTGTCTTTTCAAGGCGATTTTTAACTGATTGACTCTAACTATTTTCATTCAGATTTCGCACATATGTTTAATGAGGAACACATATCCATCGGTGAACAACATATTCCATCTTGGTGTTTCTTGACGGATATTCAGTAACTTGTTTGAGAATCTTGCTCTTTTACTTAAGTAATACGTGCCAACAAATTTAGGAACTTTCGTTATAATTTGCAACGCCTGTTCCGATAATGTTTGGGAAAGTGTAAGAATAAATAGAGAAGCATTTATCTCACTACATTATATTCTCGCATTAGGCTTTACTGTAATTGATAACACCGAAATAAATTTAAAGATCTAAATAATAATGTTTTATAATGTATTAAAATAGAGCAATAAACATGTGGTTTTAATTGTTTTTAGTACTTTCAGCCTTTGTGATTTGTGTGAATTTTTGCACGTTTTTGTCGCTGGACATGGAAAATTATCAAGAGTAAAATTTGCAGAGTTTGCATTGAATTGTTACTGCCTGATTTGTTTTCTTACTATCCAATCAGTCAGAAACAGTTCAAATTAAGCTCTGATCTCATCATCTTCACAGAATCTTGGTCTGCGTGGGAAAATAGAAAGCAGGTAGGCGTACTGCATATAGGTAAAACAAAGTTTCTTGTTATATGATCTCAAACTAACAGTCGGATATATATCATGGTGTTGGTTATCCATTTTGAAGCAGATAAATTTTAAGGAGATATCGCATATCGAAAATTTCTATTTTGAGCTTTTTTCAAAGCGATTTTTAACTGATTCACACTATTTTCATTCAGGTTTCGCACATATGTATATTGCATAATGATGTACTCTTTTCCATCGGAGAACAACATATTCCATCGTGGGGTTTCTTGGCGGATATTCAGTAAATTGTTGGTGGATATCAACTTTTTTACTTTAGTAATACGTGCCAACAAATGTAGAAACTTTGTTACAATTTACAACGCCTGTTCCCATAATGTGTGGGAAATTGGAAGACTAAATACAGAAGCAACTAACGCAATACATTATATTCTCGCATTGGGTTTAACTCTAATTGATAAGACCGAAATAATTTTAAAGATCTAACCAATAATGTTTTATAATGTAATAATATATTGCAACGAATCACAGGATCATGATAGGCGGGGCAAGTCATATATTACACAGACAATGGACATTCATATTATATTGGTAGATGGTTAAGTTTGGTTGTTATCAATTGTATTTAGTAAGGTTAAGGGTTTAGTTTAAAATAACTGTGCATTATTATTTATGGTGGTCCAGGTACTGTGTTGTGGAAATGTGCGCGCGTGCGCGAGTGGTAAACGTTTCCGGGTGGCGCGTGAAGTATTATCGTTGTGTGGCCATTAACTGAACTTAGACGTATGTATCGCTAAAGTCCCTATACCTGTCGGACTATTGTTTACGTTCATGTATATTATTAATATGTAGGCAGCATGCATGAGATACGAGTAGTCTGATTACCGCTATGCATGCTGTTACAAGGTAAATGCACTCTAATGCATGAAAAGTGCATTGTCACTTTTACTAACCATGTGACTTCCATCCACCAATAGAATGCTGACTGGTGGTTGGAAATTTTCTTATGCCTGTCGTTACACAGGCAGTTCTTCTACGCCATCTACCGCGAACGGGTCGTGCACTCCTTGTACAAGAATTCTACCGCTTGCAAGGTGTTGTAAAGACTATTCGTTGATAGTGAAACGGGAAGGCTCAGAACTGTGTATGTAGTACATCTGCACGCAGGAGTGTTTAAACGCATTACGCGTATAATTACGACAGTTCTTCTACGCCATCTACCGCGAACGGAACGTGCACTCCTTGTACAAGAATTCTACCGCTTGCAAGGTGTTGTAAAAACTATTCGTCGTTAGTGACACGGGAAGACTCAGAACTGTGTGTGTAGTACATTTGCACACATCAGTGTTTTAACGCATTGTGCGTAAAATTACAAGCAGTTCTTCACTGCTGCTACCGTGAACGGTACATACAATTCCTTGTACAAGATTATACCGCTTGCAAGGATCTGTTAAGACTTTTCGGTAATAGTAATGCGTGTGACGCATAACAATTGATTTTATATCTTTACACACGATATTAATATTGTAGTATTACGTGTGTAAGAAGTGAGTGTAACTGTACCACTGTGCGAGATTTTCCGCAGTGACAGTATCATTAGTTTGTTACGCAATAGTTCCATCAAGACGTTTCCGTGCTAGTGCAAGATTTCCTCATAGGGTGGTCTGCTGATCGCGGTAGACCTTGTTATTCGCGAGAACACTTGAAGAAGCCGGAGAGGTATAAGCTCAATATACCGTTATTGATTAAACTCACTGTCACCTGAGATATTACTTGGTCTTAAAATCTATATAAGTTTTGCGAATAATAACATCCGTAGTACCGTTGTGTTTGCGAAGTGTCGGATTCATCGTGGGAATTGCAGGACATCAGCCCAGCTGTTACAGGACATCAGCCCAGCTGTTACAGGACATCAGCCCAGCTGTTACAGGACATCAGCCCAGCTGTTACAGGACATCAGCCCAGCTGTTATAGGACATCAGCCCAGCTGTTATAGGACCAGCCCAGCTGTTACAGGACATCAGCCAAGCTGTTACAGGACGCCAGCCCAGCTGTAAACGTTTCTGGGAAAACGTCTGTCATTTGTAAGCCACACCTGACGAACCAACTACACCGCAAAGACCGGCCCTTCTATTCAACAACATCATCGTGGGAGTCTTCTTATTTAACGTATCACGTCTTGCGTATGAACATTATTTAACACTTTAAAAGAAAGACTCTTTATCAAACATTACATTCTGTACATTTCAAATATACCATATAAACTATAACTTGTGTTTGTACAATAAATAATCTTAAACCCTCCAATATAGACTTGTAATTTGAATTACACATACTATCATATCCTATGCGCCAATAGTTTAGTAATTTGTGTTGTCGCATAGAGATATTGTGGCGCCCAACGTGGGGCTCGTAAAATAGCGGTAAATTTACGCTATTATATATTTGTCTATGAATATAAAATTTGTTGGAAAAATCCGACGTATAAATATAATTAACGTAATAATTGTATGTGTATTGTTCATGTGAAAAGCTGAGGATATAATTTTTCAAGTGTGCATATTCTCTTGTATATCATATATGAACAGATTTTATCAGTATATTGGAGGTAGATTATTAGTTGTTGTATGTTAGATAAGGTATTTACATGTTGATATTTTGAACTGCTTTTTCTGTGTGCGTATAAACTGGTTACCGTATGTTCTAATCTTGTTGTGATAATAATAACATGCTTTGCGTATAAATCAATAAATTTAAATTTACTAAATTTTAAATTAAATTTTAATCATTATGGCGGAGTCAAAAGGGATAGAGAGTGCTTTAGCGGCCATATTAGCTAATATGAAAACTATGGAAGAAAAGATGGAAGTGAATATACAGAAGCTTTCAGCAGAAGCCGGGAAACAAAACAAATCACTCCATGAGGAAAACGAGAAATCATACGTGGCCATACAGGAGCAATCCGAACAAAGCAAACAAATGGTAGAAGCGGCAGAAAAGCATATTAGCGAGACCGTGGAAACTATGAAGGCCAATATAGAGGCAAATTTGGAAGTCAATAAGTCACGACTTAGTGAATATGAAGCGAAACTCTCTGGTACGGCAGAGAAAGTAGTGCAACACATATCTACGATAAATGAATTAATGGCCGAACGTGACCTGCGGATTCAAAAACTACAACAGCAAGTGTCACGATTGCAAAGTACCTCGTCACCTCTAAACTGTACCCAGTATGTATATAAGACTTTAAATGACGTCAGCTCACAGCAAAAATTTTATGGACGGGAGAATAAAAATTTTCAGTATCAAACTCAAACCAAGCACACACAGTCACCAAAACAATATAAAATACCTAATAGAATTACCAATCGGAAATGGTGTAAACATAATGGGATGAATGAAGTCTTAAAAGCCCGTTATAAATATAAAAAGCAGTTCAATAAATCAAATGTGAAAGATGTTAATTATAAGAAAAACTTTGTAGTGTCCGGCCTATATCCTGCCGTAATTAGAGATAGTTTAATTTGCAATAACCATAGTAAGGAAAATGAGAAAGGTATTAGCGTTGAAAATGACACTGACCTCATTGTCAACGCGAAAATTAACGGATGTGTCGGCGAAGTTTTATTTGACAGCGGCGCAGAAATTTCGTTAATGGATGAGCGATTCCTAGAGAGGCACAGGAAACATTTTAAAAAAATCCCGATTCTGCCAGCAGCCCACAAAATCATAAAATCAGCGACAGGTGAATCTCAGAGGGTTGACCGTCAAGCTATGATAACAGTATCCATTCAGGGAATGGAAATAGAGGTCACTGTGCTTATGGTCAAGAAACTCGTGTATAATGTTATTTTGGGAGTGGACACATTAAATAAACTGCACGCGACCATGGATTTTCCAAATAAAATACTGAAATGTACAGTAAATAATAATAAACACAATATCAGGTTAGGACGCAGGAGGGGTAAGACGGAGTCTGATTGTGAACCTATTACTATAACTCGCCCAGCGGTTCAACTTGCCGATAAGATAACACATAATCTGCGGACTCATAGCAGGCAGATAACGAGCAATGAGCAAGATAAGCTGCAAAGTATGGTTGATAAATTTGAATCTGTGTTTTCCAAAAATCCTACCGTCACGAATGTTTATGAACACAGTATTCAGGTCACGGATGAAAATAAATTTGTACGGAAGACGTACCCCATCCCCCTTCACCATCAACAACAGGTTGATGCCGAAGTTAAGAGTATGCTTCAGAATGGTGTGATTGAACGAACTGATAGCAATTTTTTAAATCCTATGGTTGTTGTTAAAAAGAAAAATAACGACATTCGATTATGTCTCGACATGAGAAATCTAAATTCTATTACAAAAAAATGCTACGACTGTGCTCCGAATGCGGAGAACTTATTCATAAAGTGTCAAGGGGTTAAATACATGTCTCGCCTTGATCTCAAAAGTGGATTCTGGCAGATTCCCCTTGCCAAGGAGTCGAGAAGATACACAACATTTCTATATCGAAATAAATGCTATCAGTTTAAAGTAGTTCCATTTGGTTTGGTTACCAGTTTAGCGGCCATGGTCAGATGTTTGGAGTTAGCTCTGGGACCCGAGGTGGAGGACTTCGTCAGCATATTTGTTGATGATATTTTGGTCATATCCAAATCATTTGAAGAACATCTTGAACATCTCAAGATTGTATTTCAGAAATTGCAAGCCGCTAACCTGACTCTCAATCTTGAAAAGTGTGAGTTCGGGAAATCGCAAATTAAATTTTTGGGTCATATTATCTCAGCGGAAGGTATAACAACGGACCCGGAAAAAATACATGCGATCATGGAGTTCCCGAAACCCACAAAACCCAGGGATATCAGAGCGTTACTCGGATTGACTGGTTACTTCAGACGTTTTACTCCAGAATATTCTGGGACAATTGAGCCGTTGTTAGAACTACTTCGTAAGAGTAATAAATGGAGATGGGAGGAGCGTCATCAGCATGCTTTCGACGCGACTAAAAATTTGTATAGTAGAAACCTGCACGTGTTCCATCCTGAGAAAAGGGGCACATATGTCCTGAATTGCGATGCTTCTGATTATGCCATTGGGGGGGGTACTCTACCAACGGAATGAGAAGGGCGAAAACAAAATAATTGCGCACAGTAGTAGGTCACTAAAAGGGGCCGAACGTAACTATTTCACATCGGAGAAAGAAATATTGGCTATTGTGTACTGCATTAGTAAATTTCGTTATTACCTGGTTGGACAACACTTCGAAATCCTTTCGGACAACCAGGCCTTATCGTTCATGTTGCGCTGCAAGTTAGCGAACGCTCGCATATCCCGTTGGATCATGGCCATCCAAGAGTACGACTTTACCATTAAGTACTGTAAGGCAAGCGAGAACCAAGCAGCTGACACGTTAAGCCGATACCCTCCAATGGTGGAAGAACGTCATGCGTCTAATAACCAGGAGGTTCAAATTCTAGCTGTCAAATATAAATTAGAAGACAGTCTCAAAAATAAGCTAAGAAATATTGGTATGGAACAGCAGCGTGACACAAAGTTGAAGCAGATATATGACGCTATCCGGATACAAGAAAACCCTAAGTACAGAATATATAAAGACGTAGTGTATAAAATTATCAATGGCGGATGGAAGATTATGGTACCGGACGCCATGGTGGAAGACCTCACCTGGATGTGTCATGAGAGTCTGGCTCATGCGGGGCCTTATAAATGTTACCTGGCAATGCGGGAGGATTTTGTGTGGCTAAATATGACCAGGAAAATAAAGGCCATACTCCGCTCATGCCACATCTGCCAAACAGCGAAATATCCGAACCAACATACACAGGTTGAAATGGGTAACATTGTCGTCCGTAATAAAAATGACCTTGTATGCATTGATTTTTTGGGTCCACTTCCTCGGGCGGCACGTGGAATGAAGAACCTGGTGGTTGTTACGGATGCCTTTACCAAACATGTTAGCCTATATGCTATTGGTAGACCTACTACGTCGGCTGTCATAAACATTATGCTAAATAAATACATGCCGAAAAATGGTCCCGTAAGGAAGATACTCTCAGATCAAGGTAAGCAATTTACGAACACCAAGTGGCACTCCGAGCTTGAGAAACACGGGGTCCAGACGGTCTTGACAGCGATCCGGAGACCGCAAGGTAACTTGGCCGAGCGGGTCAACAAGGAGTTGGGACGGTTGTTCCGTACGTACTGTAATACTAACCAGAGTAAGTGGCCGGAATTCCTAGAATTTTTTGAGTATGCCATAAATGGAAATTATAATTCTACTACTGGGTATACTCCGAATGAACTCCAAACCGGAGAAATGCCAGGCCGGGTCTGGGGTAAACACATTGAAAGGATAGCGACACATAATATGCCTATACCAGTTGAGATAAAGAAAATCGAGGCTAGAAGACGCATTAAAAAGTGCGCCGAGGAGCGCACGGAGAAATTTAATGCGGAACATAAACTAGTCAAGTTCAAGACTGGAGAGAGTGTGCTTTTACGAGCATTAAATGTTGGAAGAAGGGAGGACAACACAGCCGCGAAGTTTTTTAGGCTGTATAATGGTCCGTATACCCTGTCGGAGCAAGTTGGGAAGAATACCTTTATCTTAACCAACCCAAATACCAACCGTGCGATTGGTAAATTCCATGCGTCCTCATTGAGGAAGTATTATACAAAGGATCCGTAAACTCAGAAATTAATGTCAGGATATAGGGGTAAGAATGTGTAGTGATGTTAAATATGTCAAGTTCAGGTTTAAATGTTGTATGTAAGATGACTCTGAGAGTGAACAATAATCTAGTTTAGATAAGGAATGTTGTCTGTGTACGCTATGATCCTGCATAAGATTTCGTTATCTGTGTGTCAAGAACATGTGTGTTTGTTTTGGTTTGAAGGTTACCACGTGTCCTTTGATTTGATGCTTCTGTCAAAGTGACAGTTGGAATTGTTAGTATTAATTGAGGATGTTATTTGATTTTAGTTCGAGGGTATTATTATTATTTCTGGATTAGGAAGTTGTTTTAGGTATATAAAAAAAAAAAAAAAATTTTATTTTTTTTTGTTAGTTAACTAAAAAAAAAAAAAAATTTTTTTTTTATGCGGGAGGGAGTTAATCCTGCAACGAATCACAGGATCATGATAGGCGGGGCAAGTCATATATTACACAGACAATGGACATTCATATTATATTGGTAGATGGTTAAGTTTGGTTGTTATCAATTGTATTTAGTAAGGTTAAGGGTTTAGTTTAAAATAACTGTGCATTATTATTTATGGTGGTCCAGGTACTGTGTTGTGGAAATGTGCGCGCGTGCGCGAGTGGTAAACGTTTCCGGGTGGCGCGTGAAGTATTATCGTTGTGTGGCCATTAACTGAACTTAGACGTATGTATCGCTAAAATCCCTATACCTGTCGGACTATTGTTTACGTTCATGTATATTATTAATATGTAAGCAGCATGCATGAGATACGAGTAGTCTGATTACCGCTATGCATGCTGTTACAAGGTAAATGCACTCTAATGCATGAAAAGTGCATTGTCACTTTTACTAACCATGTGACTTCCATCCACCAATAGAATGCTGACTGGTGGTTGGAAATTTTCTTATGCCTGTCGTTACACAGGCAGTTCTTCTACGCCATCTACCGCGAACGGGTCGTGCACTCCTTGTACAAGAATTCTACCGCTTGCAAGGTGTTGTAAAGACTATTCGTTGATAGTGAAACGGGAAGGCTCAGAACTGTGTATGTAGTACATCTGCACGCAGGAGTGTTTAAACGCATTACGCGTATAATTACGACAGTTCTTCTACGCCATCTACCGCGAACGGAACGTGCACTCCTTGTACAAGAATTCTACCGCTTGCAAGGTGTTGTAAAAACTATTCGTCGTTAGTGACACGGGAAGACTCAGAACTGTGTGTGTAGTACATTTGCACACATCAGTGTTTTAACGCATTGTGCGTAAAATTACAAGCAGTTCTTCACTGCTGCTACCGTGAACGGTACATACAATTCCTTGTACAAGATTATACCGCTTGCAAGGATCTGTTAAGACTTTTCGGTAATAGTAATGCGTGTGACGCATAACAATTGATTTTATATCTTTACACACGATATTAATATTGTAGTATTACGTGTGTAAGAAGTGAGTGTAACTGTACCACTGTGCGAGATTTTCCGCAGTGACAGTATCATTAGTTTGTTACGCAATAGTTCCATCAAGACGTTTCCGTGCTAGTGCAAGATTTCCTCATAGGGTGGTCTGCTGATCGCGGTAGACCTTGTTATTCGCGAGAACACTTGAAGAAGCCGGAGAGGTATAAGCTCAATATACCGTTATTGATTAAACTCACTGTCACCTGAGATATTACTTGGTCTTAAAATCTATATAAGTTTTGCGAATAATAACATCCGTAGTACCGTTGTGTGTGCGAAGTGTCGGATTCATCGTGGGAATTGCAGGACATCAGCCCAGCTGTTACAGGACATCAGCCCAGCTGTTACAGGACATCAGCCCAGCTGTTACAGGACATCAGCCCAGCTGTTACAGGACATCAGCCCAGCTGTTATAGGACATCAGCCCAGCTGTTATAGGACCAGCCCAGCTGTTACAGGACATCAGCCAAGCTGTTACAGGACGCCAGCCCAGCTGTAAACGTTTCTGGGAAAACGTCTGTCATTTGTAAGCCACACCTGACGAACCAACTACACCGCAAAGACCGGCCCTTCTATTCAACAACATCATCGTGGGAGTCTTCTTATGTAACGTATCACGTCTTGCGTATGAACATTATTTAACACTTTAAAAGAAAGACTCTTTATCAAACATTACATTCTGTACATTTCAAATATACCATATAAACTATAACTTGTGTTTGTACAATAAATAATCTTAAACCCTCCAATATAGACTTGTAATTTGAATTACACATACTATCATATCCTATGCGCCAATAGTTTAGTAATTTGTGTTGTCGCAATATAGTATTAAACTTGTGGTTTTAATTGTTTTTTTACACTTTCAACATTTGTGATTTGTAAGAAACATAACAGGTTGTTGTCGACAGACCAGGAACATCATCGTGAGTAAAAGTTTAAGAGTTTGCATTGGGCTGTATCTGTCTGAACTATTTTCTTACTATCCAATCAAATAGGTACAGTTCAACTTATGCTCTGATCTCATCATCGTCAACGAATATAAGTCTGCGTGGGAAAGTAGAAAAATGGCATCCATCATAAAGGTTAAACAAAGTTTCTTTTAATATGACCTCAAACTAACAGTCGGATATATTTCATGGTGTCGGTTATCCATTTTTAAGCATATAAAGTTTAAGGTGATAGCGCATATAAAAATATCTATTTTGGGTGTCTTTTCAAGGCGATTTTTAACTGATTGACTCTAACTAATTTCATTCAGATTTCGCACATATGTATAATGAGGAACACATATCCATCGGTGAACAACATATTCCATCTTGGTGTTTCTTGACGGATATTCAGTAACTGGTTTGAGAATCTTGCTTTTTTACTTAAGTAATATGTGCCAACAAATTTAGGAACTTTCGTTATAATTTGCAACGCCTGTTCCGATAATGTTTGGGAAAGTGGAAGAATAAATGGAGAGGCATCTAACGCAATACATTATATTCTCGCATTAGGTTTTACTGTAATTGATAACACCGAAATAAATTTAAAAGTATAAATAATAATGTTTTATAATGTATTAATATATAGCAATAAACATGTGGTTTTAATTGTTTTTAGCACTTTCAGCATTTGTGATTTGTGTGAATTTTTGCACGTTTTTGTCGTTGGACATGGAAAACCATCAAGAGTAAAATTTGCAGAGTTTGCATTGAATTGTTACTGCCTGATTTGTTTTCTTACTATCCAATCAGTCAGAAACAGTTCAAATTAAGTTCTGATCTCATCATCTTCACAGAATCTTGGTCTGCGTGGGAAAATAGAAAGCAGGTAGGCGTACTGCATAAAGGTAAAACAAAGTTTCTTGTTATATGATCTCAAACTAACAGTCGGATATATATCATGGTGTTGGTTATCCATTTTGCAGCAGATAAATTTTAAGGAGATATCGCATATCGAAAATTTCTATTTTGAGCTTTTTTCAAAGCGATTTTTAACTGATTAACACTAACTATTTTTATTCAGGTATCGCACATATGTATATTGGATAATGATGTACTCTTTTCCATCGGAGAACAACATATTCCATCGTGGGGTTTCTTGGCGGATATTCAGTAAATTGTTGGTGGATATCAACTTTTTTACTTTAGTAATACGTGCCAACAAACGTAGAAACTTTGTTACAATTTACAACGCCTGTTCCCATAATGTGTGGGAAATTGGAAGACTAAATACAGAAGCAACTAACGCAATACTTTATATTCTCGCATTGGGTTTAACTATAATTGATATACCGAAATAATTTTAAAGATCTAACCAATAATGTTTTATAATGTAATAATGTATAGCATTAAACTTGTGGTTTTAATTGTTTTTTTACACTTTCAGCATTTGTGATTTGTAAGAAACGTTACAAGTTATTGTCGACAGACAAGGAACATCATCGTGAGTAAAAGTTTAAGAGTTTGCATTGAGCCGTATCTGTCTGAATTGTTTTCTTACTATCCAATCAGATAGGTACAGTTCAACTTAAGCTCTGATCTCATCATCGTCATCGAATATAGGTCTGCGTGGAAAAGTAGAAAAATGGCATCCTTCATAAAGGTTAAACAAAGTTTCTTTTAATATGACCTCAATCTAACAGTCGGATATATTTCATGGTGTTGGGTATCCATTTTTAAGCAGAAACAGTTTAAGGTGATAGCGCATATAAAAATATCTATTTTGGGTGTCTTTTCAAGGCGATTTTTAACTGATTGACTCTAACTATTTTCATTCAGATTTCGCACATATGTATAATGAGGAACACATATCCATCGGTGAACAACATAATTCATCTTGGTGTTTCTTGACAGATATTCAGCAACTTGTTTGGGAATCTTGCTTCTTTACTTAAGTAATACGTGCCAAAAAATTTAGGAACTATCGTTATAATTTGCAACGCCTGTTCCAATAATTTTTGGGAAAGTGGAAGAATAAATAGCGAAGCATCTAACGCAATATATTATATTCTCGCATTAGGTTTTACTGTAATTCATAACACCAAATAACTTTAAAGATCTAAATATAAATGTTTTATAATGTATTATATAAAGCATTAGACGTGTGGTTTAAATTGTTTTTAGCACTTTCAGCCTTTGCGGTTTTAGTGAATTTTTGGACGTTTTTGTCGCTGGACATGAAAAATCATCAAGAGTAAAATTGGCAGAGTTTCCATTGAATTGTTACTGCCTGATTTGTTTTCTTACTATCCAGTCAGTCAGAAACAGTTCAAATTAAGCTCTGATCTCATCATCTTCACAGAATCTTGGTCTGCGTGGGAAAATAGAAAGCAGGTAGGCGTACTGCATAAAGGTAAAACAAAGTTTCTTGTTACATGATCACAAACTAACAGTCGGATATATATCATGGTGATGGTTATCCATTTTGAAGCAGATACATTTTAAGGAGATATCGCATATCGAAAATTTCAATTTTGAGCTTTTTTCAAAGCAATTTTTAACTGATTCACACTAACTATTTTCATTCAGTTTCTCAAATATGTATATTGCATAATGAGGTACTCTTTTCCATCGGAGAAAAACATATTCCATCGTGGGGTTTCTTGGCGGATATTCAGTAAATTGTTGGTGGATATCAACTTTTTTACTTTAGTAATACGTGCCAACAAATGTAGAAACTTTGTTACAATTTACAACGCCTGTTCCCATAATGTGTGGGAAATTGGAAGACTAAATACAGAAGCAACTAACGCAATACTTTATATTCTCGCATTGGGTGTAACTATAATTGATAAGACCCAAATAAATTTAAATATCTAACAAATAATGTTTTATAATGTAATAATTTATAGCAGTAACAACGTGGTTTTATTGTTTTTTTACACTGTCAGCATTTGTCATTTGTAAGAAACGTTAAACGTTGATGTCGACAGACAAGGAACATCATCGTGAGTAAAAGTGTAAGAGTTTGTATTGGGCTGTATCTGTGTGAATTGTTTTCTTACTATCCAATCAGATAGGTACAGTTCAACTTAAGCTCTGATCTCATCATCGTCATCGAATATAGGTCTGCGT
Source organism: Magicicada septendecula (assembly GCA_034769895.1). Lineage (NCBI taxonomy): Eukaryota > Metazoa > Arthropoda > Insecta > Hemiptera > Cicadidae > Magicicada > Magicicada septendecula. The sequence goes on from CM068376.1 coordinate 75,589,858, forward strand.
GGAAAAGTAGAAAAATGGCATCCTTCATAAAGTTTAAACAAAGTTTCTTTTAATATGACCTCAAACTAAAAGTCGGGTATATTTCATGGTGTTGGTTATCCATTTTTAAGCAGATAAAGGTTAAGGTCATAGCGCATGTAAAAATCTATATTTTGGGTGTCTTTTAATGGCGATTTTTAACTGATTGACTCTAATTTTTTTCATTCAGATTTCGCACATATGTATATTGAGGAACACATATCCATCGGTGAACAACATATTCCATCTTCGTGTTTCTTGAAGGATATTCAGTAACTTGTTTGAGAATCTTGCTTTTTTACTTAAGTAATACGTGCCAACAAATTTAGGAACTATCGTTATAATTTGCAACGCCTGTCCGATAATGTTTGGGAAAGTGGAGGAATAAATAGAGAAGCATCTAACTCAATACATTATATTTTCGCATTAGGTTTTACTGTATTTGATAACACCGAAATAAATTTAAATATCTAAATAATAATGTTTTATAATGTATTGATATATAGCATAAAACATGTGGTTTTAATTGTTTTTTGTACTTTCAGCCTTTGTGATTTGTGTGAATTTTTGCACGTTTTTGTCGCTGGACATGGAAAATCATCAAGAGTAAAATTTTCAGAGTTTGCATTGAATTGTTACTGCCTGATTAGTTTTCTTACTTTCCAATCAGTCAGAAACAGTTCAAATTAAGCTCTGATCTCATCATCTTCACAGAATCTTGGTCTGCGTGGGAAAATAGAAAGCAGGTAGGCGTACTGCATAAAGGTAAAACAAAGTTTCTTCTTCTATGATCTCAAACTAACAGTCGGATATATATCATGGTTTTTGTTATCAATTATGAAGCAGATAAATTTTAAGCATAATGAGGTACTCTTTTCCATCGGCGAACAACATATTCCATCGAGGGGTTTCTTGGCGGATATTCAGTAAATTGTTGGTGGATATCAACTTTTTTACTTTAGTAATACGTGCCAACAAATGTAGAAACTTTGTTACAATTTACAACGCCTGTTCCCATAATGTGTGGGAAATTGGAAGACTAAATACAGAAGCAACTAACGCAATACTTTATATACTCGCATTGTGTTTAACTATAATTGATAAGAGCGAAATAATTTTAAAGATCTAACAAATAATGTTTTATAATGTAATAATATATAGCATTAAAATTGTGGTTTTAATTGTTTTTTTTACACTTTCAGCATTTGTGATTTGCAAGAAACGTTAAAAGTTGTTGTCGATAGACAAGGAACATCATCGTGAGTAAAAGTTTAAGAGTTTGCATTGGGCTGTATCTGTCTGAATTGTTTTCTTACTATCCAATCAGATAGGTACAGTTCAGCTTAAGCTCTGATCTCATCATCGTCATCGAATATAGGTCTGCGTGGGAAAGTAGAAAAATGGCATTCTTCATAAAGGTTAAACAAAATTTCTTTTAATATGACCTCAAACTAACAGTCGGATATATTTCATGGTGTTGGTTATCCATTTTTAAGCAGATATAGTTTAAGGTGATAGCGCATATAAAAATATCTATTTTGGGTGTCTTTTCAAGGCGATTTTTAACTGATTGACTCTAACTATTTTCATTCAGATTTCGCACATATGTATAATGAGGAACACATATCCATCGGTGAACAACATATTCCATCTTGGTGTTTCTTGACGGATATTCAGTAACTGGTTTGAGAATCTTGCTTTTTTACTTAAGTAATACGTGCCAACAAATTTTGGAACTTTCGTTATAATTTGCAACGCCTGTTCCGATAATGTTTGGGAAAGTGGAAGAATAAATAGAGAAGCATCTAACGCAATACATTATATTCTCGCATTAGGTTTTACTGTAATTGATAACAAAGAAATAAATTTAAAGATCTAAGTAATAATGTATTATAATGTATTAATATATAGCATTAAACATGTGGATTTAATTGTTTTTAGCACTTTCAGCCTTTGTGATTTGTGTGAATTTTTGCACGTTTTTGTCGCTGGACATGGAAAACCATCAAGAGTAAAATTTGCAGAGTTTGCATTGAATTTTTTCTCTTACTATCCAATCAGTCAGAAACAGTTCAAGTTAAGCTCTGATCTCATCATCTTCACAGAATCTTGGTCTGCGTGGGAAAATAGAAAGCAGGTAGGCGTTCTGCATAAAGGTAAAACAAAGTATTTTGTTATATGATCTCAATCTAACAGTCGGATATATATCATGGTGTTGGTTATCCATTTTGAAGCAGATAAATTTTAAGGAGATATCGCATATCGAAAATTTCAATTTTGAGCTTTTTTCAAAGCGATTATTAACTGATTCACACCAATTATTTTCATTCAGGTTTCGCATATATGTATGTTGCATAATGAGGTACTCTTTTCCATCGGAGAACAACATAGTCCATCGTGGGGTTTCTTGGCGGATATTCGGTAAATTGTTGGTGGATATCAACTTTTTTACTTTAGTAATACGTGCCAACAAATGTAGAAACTTTGTTACAATGTACAACGCCTGTTCCCATAATGTGTGGGAAATTGGAAGACTAAATACAGAAGCAAATAACGCAATACTTTATATTCTCGCATTGGGTTTAATTATAATTGATAAGACCGAAATAATTTTAAAGATCTAACCAATAATGTTTTATAATGTAATAATATATAGCATTAAACTTGTGGTTTTAATTTTTTTTTTACACTTTCCCCAATTGTGATTTGTAATAACGTTACAAGTTGTTGTCGACAGACAAGGAACATCATCGTGAGTAAAAGTTTAAGAGTTTGCATTGGGCTGTATCTGTCTGAATTGTTTTCTTACTATCCAATCAGATAGGTACAGATCAACTTATGCTCTGATCTCATCATCGTCATCAAATATAAGTCTGCGTGGGGAAGTAGAAAATTGGCATCCTTCATAAAGGTTAAACAAAGTTTCTTTTAATATGACCTCAAACTAACAGTCGGATATATTTCATGGTGTTGGTTATCCATTTTTAAGCAGATAAAGTTTAAAGTGATAGCGCATATAAAAATATCTATTTTGGGTGTCTTTTAATGGCGATTTTTAACTGATTGACTCTAACTATATTCATTCAGATTTCGCACATATGTATAATGAGGAACACATATCCATCGGTGAACAACATATTCCATCTTGGTGTTTCTTGACGGATATTCAGCAACTTGTTTGAGAATCTTGCTTTTTTACTTAAGTAATACGTGCCAACAAATTTAGGAACTTTCGTTATAATTTGCAACGCCTGTTCCGATAATGTTTGGGAAAGTGGAAGAATAAATAGAGAAGCATCTAACGCAATACATTATATTCTCGCATTAGGTTTTACTGTATTTGATAACACCGAAATAAATTTAAAGATCTAAATAATAATGTTTTATAATGTATTAATATATAGCATTAAACATGTCGTTTTAATTGTTTTTAGCACTTTCAGCCTTTGTGATTTGTGTGAATTTTTGCACGTTTTTGTCGCTGGACATGGAAAATCATCAAGAGTAAATTTGCAGAGTTTGCATTGAATTTTTTTTCTTACTTCCAATCAGTCAGAAACAGTTCAAGTTAAGCTCTGATCTCATCATCTTCACAGAATCTTGGTCTGCGTGGGAAAATAGAAAGCAGGTAGGCGTTCTGCATAAAGGTAAAACAAAGTATTTTGTTATATGATCTCAATCTAACAGTCGGATATATATCATGGTGTTGGTTATCCATTTTGAAGCAGATAAATTTTAAGGAGATATTGCATATCGAAAATTTCTATTTTGAGCTTTTTTTCAAAGCGATTTTTAACTGATTCACACTATCTATTTTCATTCAGGTTTCGGAAATTTTTTATATTGCATAATGAGGTACTCTTTTCCATCGGAGAACAACATATTCCATCTTGGGGTTTCTTGGCGGATATTCAGTAAGTTGTTGGTGGATATCAACTTTTTTACTTTAGTAATACGTGCCAACAAATGTAGAAACTTTGTTACAATTTACAACGCCTGTTCCCATAATGTGTGGGAAATTAGAGGACTAAATACAGAAGCAACTAACGCAATATTTTATATTCTCGCATTGGGTTTAACTATAATTGATCAGACCGAAATAATTTTAAAGATCTAACAAATAATGATTTATTTTGTAATAATATATAGCATTAAACTTGTGGTTTTATTTGTTTTTTTACACATTCAGCATTTGTGATTTGTAAGAAACGTTACAAGTTGTTGTCGACAGACCAGGAACATCATCGTGAGTAAAAGTTTAAGAGTTTGCATTGGGCTGTATCTGTCTGAACTCTTTTCTTACTATCCAATCAGATAGGTACAGATCAACTTAGGCTCTGATCTCATCATCGTCATCGAATATAGGTCTGCGTGGGAAAGTAGAAAAAAGGCATCCTTCATAAAGGTTAAACAAAATTTCTTTTAATATGACCTCAAACTAACAGTCGGATATACTTCATGGTGTTGGTTATCCATTTTTAAGCAGATAAAGTTTAAGGTGATAGCGCATATAAAAATATCTATTTTGGGTGTCTTTTCAAGGCGATTTTTAACTGATTGACTCTAACTATTTTCATTCAGATTTCGCACATATGTATAATGAGGAACACATATCCATCGGTGAACAACATATTCCATCTTGGTGTTTCTTGAGGGATATTCAGTAACTTGTTGGAGAATCTTGCTTTTTTACTTAAGTAATACTTGCCAACAAATTTAGGAACTTTCGTTATAATTTGCAACGCTTGTTCCGATAATGTTTGGGAAAGTGGAAGTATAAATAGAGAAGCATCTAACGCAATACATTATATTCTCGCATTAGGTTTTACTGTAATTGATAACACCGAAATATATTTAAAGATCTAAATAATAATGTTTTGTAATGTATTAATATATAGCATTAAACATGTGGTTTTAATTGTTTTTAGCACTTTCAGCCTTTGCGATTTGTGTGAATTTTTGCACGTTTTTGTCGCTGGAAATGGAAAATCATCAAGAGTAAAATTTGCAGAGTTTCCATTGAATTGTTACTGCCTGATTTGTTTTCTTACTATCCAATCAGTCAGAAACAGTTCAAATTAAGCTCTGATCTCATCATCTTCACAGAATCTTGGTCTGCGTGGGAAAATAGAAAGCAGGTAGGCGTATTGCATAAAGGTAAAACAAAGTTTCTTGTTATATGATCTCAAACTAACAGTCGGATATATATCATGGTGTTGGTTATCCATTTTGAAGCAGATAAATTTTAAGGAGATATCGCATATCGAAAATTTCTATTTTGAGCTTTTTTCAAAGCGATTATTAACTGATTCACACTAACTATTTTCATTCAGGTTTCGCACATATGTATATTGCATAATGAGGTACTCTTTTCCATCGGAGAACAACATATTCCATCGTGGGGTTTCTTGGCGGATATTCAGTAAATTGTTGGTGGATATCAACTTTTTTACTTTAGTAATACGTGCCAACAAATGTAGAAACTTTGTTACAATTTACAACGCCTGTTCCCATAATGTGTGGGAAATTCGAAGACTAAATTCAGAAGCAACTAACGCAATACTTTATATTCTCGCATTGGGTTTAACTATAATTGATAAGACCGAAATAATTTTAAAGATCTAACCAATAATGTTTTATAATGTAATAATATATAGCATTAAACTTGTGGTTTTAATTTTTTTTTTACACTTTCCCCATTTGTGATTTGTAAGAAACGTTACAAGTTGTTGTCGACAGACAAGGAACATCATCGTGAGTAAAAGTTTAAGAGTTTGCATTGGGCTGTATCTGTCTGAATTGTTTTCTTACTATCCAATCAGATAGGTACAGTTAAACTTAAGCTCTGATCTCATCATCGTCATCGAATATAGGTCTGCGTGGGAAAGTAGAAAAATGGCATCCTTCATAAAGGTTAAACAAAGTTTCTTTTAATATGACCTCACACTAACAGTCGGATATATTTCATGGTGTTGGTTATCCATTTTTAAGCAGATAAAGTTTAAGGTGTAGCGCATATAAAAATATCTATTTTGGGTGTCTTTTCAAGGCGATTTTTAACCGATTGACTCTAACTGAATCGCTGATTGCAAAAACAACCTAAGTCCAGCTGGTGCAATTGTTGGGAAATTGAAATAAACCTTTTATTTCTCAAATTGTCAAAGCTTGAGTTACAATAAAATTTGGACATATATTAAATAGCATATTTAATGGGTTAGTATTAGTAAAACTGACTTACATGTTTTGAATATTATGAAAAAAATATGAAAATTAGTGGATTTAGGTTGTTTTTGCAACCACCGAGAAACTGGCATAGTATTGAAATAATCCTTACTATTTTTTCTGGGATACTTACCAACTTATGATGTTTTTATAGTTTCCAATAAAATAGTTGTGTATATTTAACTAATAAATGAATTTATTAACTTTATATTGAAAACATAAAGCGACAAATAAGATATATTTTATACTTGAGTCTCGTTCTTTCTTGTTATTTCACTGCTCTTCGATTATTAGGATTAGCTATCACTTAACTTGTAAACAAATTTTCTAAGAACTTCACAGATTAAATAAAAAAGTAATGTATTTTAGAAAATTTGTGTCATTTTATACTTTTTATAAATTTAAGTCTTGACTATTAAGTTGATAAATTACTATCACTCGTAATCACACTTTTGCAGTTTTTGGCCATAGTAAAATTTCATTCCAAAATTCTTCATTTTTGTCATCTGGCACATAAGCAATACATTTTTTTATATCATCTAATTTTTTTTCATTTATTGGAACCAGCTCTTCCATGTATGCTCTATCTGATGGTAAAGTAACGTTGATGTTTCTAATTTTCATTGGAAATGTGTGTTTTTCTAATCCATTAATATAATACCTGGCAATAAGTGCTCCTGGCCATTGGCTGTCGTACTGGAAAAAGTGAAATTCTGATATTTTGAAACTTATTCGCATATCGCGAGGGATGTTACTTTGGAAGTTTCCAACGAGAAACACGTCTTTTTATAAAACAGAGGCCACCATTTTTTGAAGTCAATAATATCTTTCCCTTCAATTAAGGGAATAATAAAATTCATTTTTCCACTGCAATTGACAATGGCCTCCATGAGGTCCTTTGGTGTATATATGCAGTCAATTTCTCGGAGATATCTTTTAAGGACCCCGAACACCCTATCGCAGTGTAAAAATCAGTGGCCTCTTATAGGAAAGAAGTGCTCAATAGAACTAAATCTACCAGTTTCCATTAAAGCTAGGTTGAATCGTACCATGACCTGGTTTTTGTTTTGGCCAGGGCAGTTATCGCAAAAAATCAGTAATTTTTTGCAACTCTGATCAATATATTGTTCAATATATTTCATTAAAAAAGAACATACTTCGTTCGGTCCCTTCTTTGCTTTCCATTCATGATATATAAACAAAACAGGCTGTTCTGTTTTTAAATTATAAACACAAAAAACACAAACTGTTAGTTTTCTTAGATAAAATAAATCCTGAAAAGGAATTTTTGGCAAACTAACATTTTGCATGTAATCAAAACAAAGTGCAACTGTGTCAGCATTCTCTTGACACAATCTTTTGGCATTTTCAAGAGAACCATAAAACGTCTTTGCTTTTCTCGTGTGCACAAGTTTTTCTGCAATTGCCACTCGTTTTGCAGCATCATTCAGCGATTTTGATTTAATTTTTATTGTCAACTGTTCACACTCAAAACAGGTGTCCACTTGGGGACGGCCAAAAGAGAGATTAAAATTTTCTTGAAAAATTTTATTGTAATATTCGTACTTAATGATTGATTTCATCAGGTTAGCCAACCTATGATTTAGTGCAAAAACAACATTAGTCCAGGAGTAGGGTTGTTTTTACACTCACTCGTAATAACAGCTGTCGGTTTGTGTATGTTATAGTAGTGCTAGAAGGTTGTTTTCGCGCTCATTGCATCGGTATACATTTATTCGCTATCAAAATGGTAAAAAGTGAAAATGGCCAAAAATTGGACTTAGGTTGTTTTTTGCAATCAGCGATTCAACTATTTTCATTCAGATTTCGCACATATGTATAATGAGGAACACGTATCCATCGGTGAACATCATATTCCATCTTGGTGTTTCTTGACGGATATTCAGAAACTTGTTTGAGAATCTTGCTTTTTTACTTAAGTAATACGTGCCAACAAATTTAGGAACTTTCGTTATAATTTGCAACGCCTGTTCCGATAATGTTTGGGAAAGTGGAAGAATAAATAGAGAAGCATCTAACAAAACATATAATATTCTCGCATTAGGTTTTACTGTAATTGATAAAACAAAAATAAATTTAAAGGTCTAACCAATGGTGTTTTATAATGTATTAATATATAGCAGTAAACATGTGATTTAAACTGTTTTTAGAACTTTCAGCCTTTGTGACTTGTATGGATTTTTGCACGTTTTTGTCGCTAGACAAGGAAAATCATCAAGATTAAAATTTGCAAGTTTGCATTTAATTGTTACTGCCTGATTTGATTTCTTACTATCCAATCAGTCAGAAGCAGTTCAAATTAAGCTCTGATCTCATCGTCTTCACAGAATCTTGGCCTGCGTGGGAAAGTAGAAAAAAGGCGTACTGCATAAAGGTAAAATAAAGTTTCTTGTTATATGATCTCAAACAAACAGTCGGATATATTACATGGTGCTGGTTATCCAGTTTAAGCTGCTAAATTTTAAGGAGATATAGCATATCGAAAATTTCAATTTTGAGCGTTTTCAAGGCGGCTTTTCACTGATTGACACTAGCTATTTTCATAGAGATTTCGCACATATGTATATTGCATAATGAGGTACTCTTTTCAATCGGAGAACAACATATTCCATCGTGGTGTTTTTGGCGGTTATTCAGTAATTTGTTGGTGAATATCAACTTTTTTACTTTAGCAACACGTGCCAACAAATGTAGGAATTTTTTATAATTTACAACGCCAGTTCCGATAATGAATGGGAAAATGGAAGACTAAATACGGAAGCAACTAGAGCAAAATATTATATTCTCGCATTGGGTGTAACTATAATTGATGAGACCGATATTAATATGTAGCAGTAAACATGTGGTTTTAATAGTTTTTCACACTTTAAGCCTTTGTGATTTGTATGGATTTTTGCACGTTTTTGTCGCTACACAAGGAAAATCATCAAGATTAAAATTTGCAGAGTTTGCATTGAATTGTTACTGTCTGATTTGTTTTCTTACTATCCCATCAGTCATAAACAGATCAAATTAAGCTCTGATCTCATCATCTTCACAGAATCTTGGTCTGCGTGGGAAAGTAGAAAAAAGCGTGCTGCATAAAGGTAAAACAAAGTTTCTTGTTATATGATCTCAAACTAACAGTCGGATATATTATATGGTGTTGGTTATCCATTTTTAAGCAGATAAACTTTAAGGTGATATCATATATAAAAATATCTATTTTGAGTGTCTTTTCAACGCGATTTTTAACTCATTGACACTAACTATTTTCATTCAGATGTCGCACATATATATAATGAGGTACACATTTCAATCGATGAACACCATATTCGATCTTGCTGTTTCTTGAAGGATATTCAGTAACCTGTTGGAGAATCTTGCTTTTTTACTTAAGTAATACGTGCCAACAAATTTAGGAACTTTCGTTATAATTTGCAACGCCTGTTCCGTTAATTTTTGGGAAAGTGGAAGACTAAATAGAGAAGCATCTAACGCTATACCTTATATTCTCGCATTTCGTTTTACTGCAATTGGTAACACCGAAATAAATTTAAAGATCTAAATAATAAAGTTTTATAATGTATTAATATACAGCATTAAACATGGGGCTTTAATTGTTTTTAGCACTTTCAGCCTTTGGGATTTGTTTGAATTTTTGCAAGTTTTTGTCGCTAGACAAGGAAAATCATTAACAGTAAAATTTGCAGAGTTTGCATTGAATTATTATTTCCTGATTTTTTTTTTACTATCCAATCAGTCAGAAACAGTTCAAATTAAGCTCTGATCTAATCATCTTCACAGAATCTTGGTCTGCGTGGGAAAGTAGAAAAAAGGCGTACTGCATAAAGGTAAATTAAAGTTTCTTGTTATATGATTTCAAACTAACAGTCGGATATATATCATGGTGTTGGGTATCCATTTTGAAACAGACAAATTATAAGGAGATATCGCATATCGAAAATTACTATTTTGAGCGTTTTTCAAGGCGATTTTTAACTGATTGACACTAGCTATTTTCATACAGGTTTCGCACATATGTATATTGCATAATGAGGTAATCTTTGCCATCGGAGAACAACATATTCCATCGTGGTGTTTCTTGGCGAATATTCAGTAACTTGTTGGTGAATATCAACTTTTTTACTTTAGTAATACATGCCAACAAATGTAGGAACTTTGTTATTATTTACAACGCTTTTTCCGAAAATGTTTGGGAAATTAGAAGACTAAATACAGAAGCAACTAACTCAATACATTATATTCTCGCATTTTGTGTAAATATAATTGATAAGACCGAAATACATTAAAATATCTAACCAATAATGTTTTACAGTGTAATAATATATATCAGTAAACATGTGGTTTTAATTGTTTTTTTAGGCTTTCAGCATTATTTGTGATTTGTAAGAAAAGTTACACGTTGTTGTCGACAGACAAGGAACATCATCGTGAGTAAAAGTTTAAGAGTTTGAATTGGGCTGTATCTGTCTGAATTGTTTTCTTACTATCCAATCAGATAGATACAGTTCAAATTATGCTCTCATCGTGCCATCGTTATCAAATATTGGTCTGCGTGTGAAAGTAGAAAAATGGCGTCCTGTATAAAGGTTAAACAAAGTTTCTTTTAATATGACCTCAAACTTACATTCGGAGATATTACAAGGTGTTGGTTATCCATTTTTAAGCAAATAAACTTTAAGGTGATATCGCATATAAAAATATCTATTTTGAGTGTCTTTTCACGGCGATTTTTAACTGATTGACACTAACTACTTTCATTCAGATTTCGTACTTATGTATAATGAGGTACACATTTCCATCGGTGAACAACATATTCCATCGTGGTGTTTGTTGACGGATATTCAGTAACTTGTTGGAGAATCTTGCGTTTTTACTTAAGTAATACGTGCCAACAAATTTAGGAACTTTCGTTATAATTTGCAACGCCTGTTCCGATAATGTTTTGGGAAAGTGGAAGACTAAATAGAGAAGCACCTAACGCTATACATTATATTCTCGCATTAGGTTTTACTGTAATTGATAACACCGAAAGAAATTTAAAGATCTAACCAATAATGTTTAATAATGTATTAATATATAGCAGTAAAAATGTGGTTTCATTGTTTTTAGCACTTTCAGCCTTTGTGATTTGTATGGATTTTTGCACGTTTTTGTCGCTAGACAACGAAAAACATCAAGAGTAAAATTTGCAAAGTTTGCATTGAATTGTTACTGCTTGAATTGTTTTCTTACTATCCAATCAGTCATAAACAGTTCAAATTAAGCTCTGATCTCACCATCTTCACAGAATATTGGCCTGCGTGGGAAAGTAGAAAAAAAGCGTACTGCATAAAGGTAAAACAAAGTTTCTTCTTATATGATCTCAAACTAACAGTCGCATATATTACATGGTGTTGGTTATCCATTTTTAAGCAGATAAATTTTAAGGAGATATCGCATATCGAAAATTTCTATTTTGAGCGTTTTTAAAGACGATTTTTAACTGATTGACACTAATTATTTTCATTCAGTTTTCGCATATAATTATATTGCATATTGAGTAACACATTTCCATCGGGGAACAACATATTCCATCGTGGGGTTTCTTGGCGGTTATTCAGTAACTTGTTGGTGAATATCAACTTTTTTACTTTAGTAATACGTGCCAACAAATGTAGAAACTTTGTTACAATTTACAACGCCTGTTCCCATAATGTGTGGGAAATTGGAAGACTAAATACAGAAGCAAATAACGCAAAACATTATATTCTAGCATTGGGTGTAACTATAATTGATAAGACAGAAATAATTTTAAAGATCTAACCAATAATGTTTTATAATGTAATAATATATAGCAATAAACTTGTGGTTTTAATTGTTTTTTTACACTTTCAGCATTTGTGATTTGTAAGAAACGTTACAAGTTGTTGTCGACAGACAAGGAACATCATCATGAGTAAAAGTTTAAGAGTTTGCATTGGGCTGTACCTTCCTGAATTGTTTTCTTACTATCCAATCAGATAGGTACAGATCTACTTAAGCTCTGATCTCATCATCGTCATCGAATATAGGTCTGCGTGGGAAAGTAGAAAAATGGCGTCCTGAATAAAGTTAAAAAATGTTTCTTGTTATATGATCTCAAACTAACAGTCGGATATATATCATGGTGTTGGTTATCCATTTTGAAGCAGATAAGTTTTAAGGAGATATCGCATATCGAAAATTGCTATTTTGAGCCTTTTTTCAAAGCGATTTTCAACTGATTGACACTAACTATTTTCATTCAGGTTTCGCACATATGTATACTGCATAATGAGGTACTCTTTTCCATCGGAGAACAACATATACCATCGTGGCGTTTCTTGGCGGATATTCAGTAACTTGTTGGTGAATATCAACATTTTTCTTTAGTAATACGTGCCAACAAAAGTAGAAACTTTGTTACAATTTACAACGTCTGTTCCCATAATGTGTGAGAAATTGGAAGACTAAATTCAGAAGTAACTAAAGCAATACATTATATTCTCGCATTGGGTTTAACTATAATTGATAAGACCGAAATAATTTTAAAGATCTAACCAATAATGTTTTATAATGTAATAATATATATCAGTAAACATTTGGTTTTAATTGTTTTTTACACTTTCAGCATTTGTGATTTGTAAGAAACGTTACACGTTGTTAACGACAGACAAGGAACATCATCGTGAGTAAAAGTTTAAGAGTTTGCATTGGGCTGTATCTGTCTGAATTGTTTTCTTACTATCCAATCAGATAGATACAGTTCAACTGAAGCTCTGATCTCATCATCGTCATCGAATATAGGTCTGCGTGGGAAATTAGAAAAATGGGGTCCTGAATAAAGGTTAAACAAAGTTTCTTTTAATATGACCTCAAACTAACAGTCGGATATATTTCATGGTGTTGGTTATCCATTTTTAAGCAGATAGACTTTAAGGTGATATCGCATATAAAAATATCTATTTTGAGGTTTTTTAAAGGCGATTTTTAACTGATTGACGCTAACTATTTTCATTCAGATTTCTCACATATGTATAATGAGGTACAAATTTCCATCGGTGAATAACATATTCCATCTTGGTGTTTCTTGACGGATATTCAATAACTTGTTTGAGAATCTTGCTTTTTTACTTAAGTAATACGTGCCAAAAGTTTAGGAACTTTCTTTATAATTTGCAACGCCTGTTCCGATAATTTCTGGGAAAGTGGAAGAATAAATACAGAAGCATCTATCGCAATACATTATGTTCTCGCATTAGGTTTTACTGTAATTGATAACACCGAAATAAAAATTAAAGATCTAAATAATAATGTTTTATAATGTATTAATATATAGCATTAAACATGTGGCTTTAATTGTTTTTAGCACTTTCAGCCTTTGTGATTTGTGTGAATTTTTGCACGTTTTTGTCGCTGGACAAGGAAAATCATTAAGAGTGAAATTTGCAGAGTTTGCATTGAATTGTTCCTGCCTGATTTTTTTTCTTACTATTAAATCAGTCAGAAACAGTTCAAATTAAGCTCTGATCTCATCATCTTCACAGAATCTTGGTCTGCGTGGGAAAATAAGAAAAAAGGCGTACTGCATAAAGGTAAAATAAAGTTTCTTGTTATATATCTCAAACTAACAGTCGGATATATATCATGGTGTTGGTTATCCATTTTGAAGCAGATAAATTTTAAGGAGATATCGCATATCGAAAATTGCTATTTTGAGCCTTTTTTCAAAGTGATTTTTAACTGGTTGACACTAACAATTTTCATTCAGGTTTCGCACATATGTATTTTGTATAATGAGGTACTCTTTTCCATCGGAGAACAAAATATTCCATCGTGGTGTTTCTTGGCGGATATTCAGTAACTTGTTGGTGTATATCAACTTTTTTACTTTTGTAATACGTGCCAACAAATGTAGGAACTTTGTTACAATTTACAACGCCTGTTCCCATAATGTGTGGGAAATTGGAAGACTAAACACAGAAGCAACTACCGCAAAACATTATATTCTCGCATTGGGTCTAACTATAATTGATAAGACCGAAATAAATTTAAAGATCTAACCAATAATGTTTTACTATGTAATAATATATATCAGTAAACATGTGGTTTTAATTGTTTTTTAGACTTTCAGCATTATTTGTGATTTGTAAGAAAAGTTACACGTTGTTGTCGTCAGACAAGGAACATCATCTTGAGTAAAAGTTTAAGAATTTGCATTTGGCTGTATCTGTCTCAATTGTTTTCTTACTATCCAATCAGATAGGTACAGTACAAATTAAGCTCTGATCTTGTCATCGTCATCGAATATTGGTCTGCGTGTGAAAGTAGAAAAATGGCGTCCTGAATAAAGTTTAAACAAAGTTTCTTTTAATATGACCTCAAACTAACATTCGGATATATTACAAGGTGTTGGTTATCCTTTTTTAAGCAGATAAACTTTAAGGTGATATCGCATATGAAAATATCTATGTTGACTGTCTTTTCACGGCGATTTTTAACTGATTGACACTAACTACTTTTATTCAGATTTCGTACATATGTATAATGAGGTACACATTTCCATCGGTGAACAACATATTCCATCGTGGTGTTTGTTGACGGATATTTAGTAACTTGTTGGAGAATCTTGCTTTTTTACTTAAGTAATATGTGACAACAAATTTAGGAACTTTCGTTATAATTTGCAACGCCTATAAAAATATCTATTCTGTGTGTTCACATTTCCATCGGTGAACAACATATTCCATCGTGGTGTTTCTTGACGGATATTCAGTAACTTGTTTGAGAATCTTGCTTTTTTACTTAAGTAATACGTGACAACAAATTTAGGAACTTTCGTTATAATTTGGAACGCCTGTTCCGATAATGTTTGGTAAAGTGGAAGAATAAATAGAGAAGCATCTAACAAAACATATTATATTCTCGCATTAGGTTTTACTGTAATTAATAAAACAAAAATAAATTTAAAGTTCTAACCAATAGTGTTTTATAATGTATTAATATATAGCAGTAAACATGTGGTTTAAACTGTTTTTAGAACTTTCAGCCTTTGTGACTTGTATGGATTTTACACGTTTTTGTCGCTAGACAAGGAAAATCATCAAGAGTAAAATTTGCAGAGTTTGCATTGAATTGTTACTGCCTGATTTGTTTTCTTACTATCCAATCAGTCAGAAACAGTTCATATTAAGCTCTGATCTCATCATCTTCACAGAATCTTGGTCTGCGAGGAAATGTAGAAAAAAGCCGTACTGCATAAAGGTAAAACAAAGTTTCTTGTTATATGATCTCAAACTAACAGTCGGATATATTACATGGTGTTGGTTATCCATTTTGAAAAAGATAAATTTAAGGAGATATCGCATAACAAATATTTCTATTCTGACCGTTTTTCAAGGCGACTTTTAAATGATTGACACTAACTATTTTCATTCAAGTTTCGCATATATGTATATTGCATAATGAGGTACTCTTTTCCATCGGAGAACAGCGTATTCCATCGTGGTGTTTCTTGGCGGATATTCAGTAACTTGTTGGTGGATATCAACTTTTTTACTTTAGTAATACGTGCCAACAAATGTAAGAACTTTGTTATAATTTACAACGCCTGTTCCGATAATGTGTGGGACATTGGAAGACTAAATACAGAAGCAACTAACGCAATATATTATATTCTCGCATTGGGTGTAACTACATATAATTGATAAGACCGAAAAAAATTTAAAGATCTAACCAATAACGTTTCATAATGTAATAACTTATAGCAGTATACATGTGGTTTTAATTGTTTTTTACACTTTCAGCATTTGTGATTTGTAAGAAACATTACACGTTGTTGTCGACAGACAAGGAACATCATCGTGAGTAAAAGTTTAAGTGTTTGCATTGGGCTGTATCTGTCTGAATTGTTTTCGTACTATCCAATCAGACTGATACAGTTCAAATTAAGCTCTGTTCTCATCATCGTCATCGAATGTGGGAAAGTAGAAGAATGGTGTCCTGCATAAAGGTTAAACAAAGTTTCTTTTAATATGACCTCAAACTGAAACCCCCCTTTTATTTTATAAATTTTGTTTTGTAATTTTTTTTTATTTTAAAGGGGAGAGACATAATCTTTGAAACTAGGTGATCAACCTAGAGGAAGCGTAAAGTGTGCAAAGACCCAAGCTACAATCACAAACCCTGGATGGATGACAGGACTTGCAAATGAAAACTCTATTAACAAAACAAGTGTGAACTTTATTTAGCGTGCAGTCACATATATTATATCACAAGGCATAATTTAATAATGACCACTAAGTAAAATTGAAATACTTTTACTAGGTTATTCTTCATTACATACATATCGTTATTCTACACAATATAATATTATGAGTGACCGCTTAATTCAGTGGCTGTAAAAGAGTGGATGCAACATTATGTGAAGACAACATTATAATTCCTTTTAATATGTGATATTTAAATTTTAAAGTGATATTTAAAGTTTAAAGTTAAATTAGCTAGCCCTTTCTATAATTCCTTAAGCACATGTGCTATCACATCATTAATTTTGTCACATTCCCCCCATTGAAAATTACACACAATCACATACATAATACATATAACACACACCCACAATTCCTGTACCGACCCTCTCACAATAACCCTTTGCATTAAACGTACAAATATATATGTATACATACAAACAAAACCGTGCTTAGATGTTCACACAGTTAAATCACCTCTAAGATGAGAATTCAAATAACACAGGAAACTGAATTGCCCCCAACAGAACAAATGACTCGAAAATTTAGAAGTAATACATCTTCAATAATTTTGAAGCAAAACTCCAAGTATTAAGTTATGATAATAGTTTAAGCCACAATACATGAAGAAATCAGACACCCCTAGTCTTGAATTATGCCCACACGGCGGGACATGACCAAGCAGTACATAACTAACTCTCAGATACATAGAACGCATTAAAAACAGGGAAAAACTTAGAGCGGTTCATGCAGGTATATGTGTGTGTGCAATTCCCTTACATAGTATAAGAAAGTTATAAAAGATCACATAAGGCTTAGTTGTATGCAAGGTCCACACCTGCAGCACAAAACTTAACATGTGTGTGTTTGCAGATCTTGTGCAAGTTAAACGCGGGGTATCATAAGTCTGTTTCTGAGAGCGTCTGCCGATTTACAGTATTGTGGTAGATGAAATAGTATAATGTAAATACAGATAGATCACACCTGGATAGTCTGGGGTAACTAAGTGGCACTGTGGCTAAGCTGTAGCTTGTAGTTTGCACTGGTAACTCCTGGGGGCAGAATCCCTCCACGTGTGTGTGTCTGTGTGTCCCAACTGACGGCAACTCACGGCTCATGTAACATCTCTGCACGAGGGGTTGACAGATGTACGTCCAACCCCGACACCCATCTCGCCATTGGTCGAGCACCTGGAGCTGACTTTATTCTAGCTTCTCATAGTGTAGAACTTCGAAAAGGCAGAACAGATTGGGATGCCGTCAATTGAGACCAGAAACTTCCTCGTTGAGGGTTGGAACAGAAATGAGAGCGATTACATGGTAATTTTCACCGATGAAAGCTCGCCTGAATGCAGGTTAGAGCACACAACAGCTGGGCCGGCCAACAGGATCCTCGTCGCCGCTACTAACAAGCCGTTTACATACACTCAGCGACGACGCGATACAGTGGCATTGCATGACGTCGGGAACGCACCAGTTTTTAAAAGAAAGTTACCTGCCCCTGCAACCGAGCTTCGCGT
The DNA here is from genome assembly GCA_034769895.1 of Magicicada septendecula. Lineage (NCBI taxonomy): Eukaryota > Metazoa > Arthropoda > Insecta > Hemiptera > Cicadidae > Magicicada > Magicicada septendecula. Next base: position 75,607,888 of record CM068376.1, read on the forward strand.
TTCCCGAGCCGAACAAAGTACGGCACACCCTCACCCCAAAAGGGCAACATGGTTGCCTCAAAACTAAACAAGGTCTCGACCACGACTGCTGTGGGATTCCTGGGAACCCTCAGACCTCCATTCGCTCTTGGTGGGTTCAGTGTCTCAGGAAAACGAAAGAAGCAGAAGGAAGAAATGTAAGTTATGCCAGTGTGTGTCTGAAAGAGAGGTTGTAAGTGTGCGTCCTGCATGCTCGCCGGGCCCTGGTCCGCATGCAGAGATAAGGAACAGAAAAGAAAAGGAGAAAGACAAGAATCGCAGACGCCAGCTCTGAGTACTGACCACCAAGGCCCCCTAACTCAACAACTGAGACCCAGGAACCAAACAACATCTACAACGGAACAACCCCTTTTGCCACCAGGACCATTGACTTCTATCCCTCCTTTCCCAGGACTGAAAATCTCCACCACACTGCGACCAGCCCCACGCGAGCCCCCTCCGCCATGCCAAACTCACAGGACCGCCGCAACACGTCACCCTCTCTGGTGACCACCACCTACCTCTACTGGTACTCACACATTCATGCCCGAAGGCCAACAAGGTGCTACTGACCTTGATATGTGAGTACCACTTCGACAACCGTCCACCTCGTGGACCGACCAGCCATGTGCAGCAAAACAAGGCATCCTCAATCCTTAACACATGATTGGCCCACCTCCCCACACTAGGGTGGGCGGACCCGATTAACACGGCAGAGAAGACCGCGCAGAGGGCACGCGAACATCAATCCCATCATTTACTCTTACTTCAAATACCGTAACTAACAAGGGGGGGTTCTTCTCTTTGGTTATAATTTCCACCCTTTTCCGATAATGTGTGGGAAAGTGGAAGACTAAATACAGAAGCAACTAAAGCAATACATTTTATTCTCTCATTTGGTATAACTTTAATTGATAAGAACGAAATAAATTTCAAGAACTAAACAATAATGTTTCATATTGAAATGTAACAGTAAACGTGTGGTTTCTAACTGGTTCTGAGCAATTTCATCATTTGGAATTTATAAGACAAGGTAAACATGGTTATCGTTAGACGACGAGCATCATCGTGAATAAAAGTTGGAGAATTTGCTTTGAAGCGTTACTGTCACCACTTTTCCTTACGGAGCAGTCATGGTTGACGAATTTGCTTTGAAACCTGCAATGTACGTTACGTTATGAACGTCAACGAATCACAGTCTATGTGGGAAACTAGAAAATTAGAATCTGATATAAAGGTAAAACAATGTGACTTGTGTACTGTCAAAACTGGAAAATATTATTTTAAATTAACAGTCGAATAGATCATATGTATTTGATTACCTATACATAAGCAGGTAAGTTTGTAAAGTCCTATGGCTTAATTCAATTTCCGCTATTCTGAGCGTCGTTTTGCGGCAATTTGTAACTGATTGTCACTAAAGGTTTTACTTCAGATATCGCATATATGTGTAATTAGCTACACGTTTCGATCGGTGAACAACATGTTCCATTGTGGTATTTATTGACAGATTTTCCGCAACTTGTTGGTGGATCGTGCCTTTTTACTATAGTACGTAGCGCTAACAAGTTTCTGAACTCTCGTTATAACTTACAACAACAGTTCCAAGAATGAATAGGAAATTGGAAGACTTTATATACTAGCAACTAAAGCAGTACCTTTTATTATCTCATTGGGTGTAACCTAAATAGGAGAGAACGAAATAAATTTCAATAGCTAAATAATAATGTTTTATAATGCAATGATAAGTTACAGTAAAGTTGTTTTTTAATCGTGTTTTAGCACTTTCAAATTTCTGATTTGTAAGGAAAGTTACACGTTGTTGCCTTTAGACAAGGAATATCATTGTGAGTAAAATTTGTAGAGTTTGCATTGAATTGTTACAGTTTTCTTACTATTCCAATCAGTCAGAAACAGTTCAAATTAAGCTCTGATCTCATCATCTTCATTGAATATTGGTTTGCGTGGTAAAGTAGGAAAATGGCGTCCTGCATAAAGGTAAAACAAAGTTTCTTTTAATATGATCTCAAACTAACAGTCGGATATATTACATGGTGTTGGTTATCCATTTATAAGCAGATAAAATTTAAGGTGATATCGCATATAGAAAATTTCTATTTTCAGTGTTTTTGAAGGCGATTTTTAACTGATTCACACTAACTATTTTCATTCAGACGTCGCACATATGTATAATGAGGTACTCTTTTCCATCGGTGAACAACATATTCCATCGTGGTGTTTCTTGACGGATATTCAGTAACTCGTTGGTGAATCTTGCTCTTTTACTTTAGTAATACGTGCCAACAAATTTAGGTACTTTCGTTATAATTTACAACGCCTGTTCCGATAATGTGTGGGAAAGTGGAAGACTTAATAGAGAAGCAACTAAAACAATACGTTATATTCTAGCATTGGGTTTTACTGTAATTGATATGACCGAAATAAATTTAAAGATTTAAACAATAATGTATTATAATGTAATAATATATAACAGTAAACATGTGGTTTTAATAGTTTTTTAGAACTTTCAGCCTTTGTGATTTGTACGGAGTGTTTCACGTTGTTGTCGCTAGACAAGGAAAATCATCAAGAGTAAAATTTGAAGAATTTGCATTGAGCTGTATCTGTCTGAATTATTTTCTTACTATCCAATCAGTCAGAAACAGTTCAAATTAAGCTCTGATCTCATCATCTTCATCGAATACTGGTCTGCGTGGGAAAGTAGAAAAATGGCGTCCTGCATAACGGTAAAACAAAGTTTCTTTTAATATGATCTCAAACTAACAATTGGATATATTACATGGTGTTGGTTATCCATTTTTAAGCAGATAAACTTTAGAGTGCTGTCGCTTGCGTCAAATTTCTACTTTGAACGACTTTTCAAGGCGATTTTTAACTAATTGACACTAACTATTTTCATTTAGATTTCGCACATATGTATAATGAGGTACTCTTTTCCATCGGTGTACAACATATTCCATAGTGGTGTTTCTTGGCGGATATTCAGTAACTTGTTGTTGAATCTTGCTTTTTTACTTAAGTAATAAGTGCCAACAAATGTAGGTACTTTCGCTATAATTTACAACGCCTGTTCCGATCATGTGTGGGAAAGTGGAAGACTAAATAGAGAAGCATCTAACGAAATACTTTATATTCTAGCATTGGGTTTCACTGTAATTGATAAGACCGAAATAAATTTAAAGTTCTAACCAATAATGTTTTATAATGTAATAATATATAACAGTAAACCTGTGCTTTTAATTGTTTTTTCGCACCTTCAGCATATGTGATTTGTAAGGAACGTTACACGATGTTGTAGATAGGCAAGGAACATCATAGTGTGTAAAATTTGAAGAGTTTGCATTGTGCTTTATCTGTCTGAATTGTTTTCTTACTATCCAATCAGGCAGATACAGATCAAATTAAGCTCTGATCTCATCATCTTCATCGAATACTGGTCTGCGTGGGAAAGTAGAAAAATGGCGACCTGCATAAAGGTAAAACAAAGTTTCTTTTAATATGATCTCAAACTAACAATTGGATATATTACATGGTGTTGGTTATCCATTTTTGAGCAGATAAACTTTAAAGTGCTATCGCTTAAAGGAATTTTATATTTTGAACGTCTTTTCAAGGCGATTTTTAACTGATTGACACTAACTATTTTCATTCAGCTTTCTCACATATGGGTAATGAGTTACAGGTCTCCATCGGTGAAAAACATATTCGGTAACGTATTCCATCGGTGTTTATTGACGGATATTCAGTAACTTGTTGGTGAATCTTGCTTTTTTACTTTAGTAATACGCGCCAGCAAATTTAGGAACTTTCGTTATAATTTACAACGCCTGTTCCGATAATGTGTGGGAAAATGGAAGACTAAATACAGAAGCAACTAACGCAATACATTATATTCTCGCATTGGGTGTAACTGTAGTTGATAAGACCGAAATAAATTTAAAGAGCTAACCAATAATGCTTTATAATGTAATAATATATAACAGTAAACATGTGGTTTTAATTGTTTTTTAGCACTTTCAGCTTTTGTGATTTGTATGGGAAAGGTGTAGTTTACCTGCAACGTTTATGTTTTGTTGACATGGGCAATTTTTCTATTATGTACGATAACTGACGTAAATCCAAACTGAATCAAATACTTTTTTGCACACATTCCTGCTTAATAGTGTGCTCAAGGTCTGTTGATTTTGGTCTAGATCGGTTTAGGGAAAGGGGTAGTTTACCAGCAACATTTTATGTTTTAACAAGGGTAATTTTTTCTATGACGAACAATATCTGCCGTAAGTTCATAGAGAATCAAATAAGTCTTTGTATACGGTCCTGATTTGTAAAGAACTGAAGGTCTATTGATTTTGGTGAAGATCGGTTAAGGGATAGGGGTAGTTTACCAACCACATTTAATGTTTTAACAAGAATAATTGTTTATATGACGAACGATAACTGCCGCACATTCAAATAGAATCAAATAATGTTTTGCCGGCATCCCTGAATTGTAGAGGACTCAAGATCTGTTGATTTTGGTGAAGATCAGTTAAGAAAAAAGGGTAGTTTACCAGCAACGTTTTATGTGATAACAAGGTTACATTTTTCTATGAAGAACGATAACTGCCGTAAATTCAAACATAATTAAAAACGTTTTGCTTACGTCCTTAAATTTTAGAGAACTCACGGCCTGTTGATTTTGGTAAAGATCGGTTAAGGGAAAGGGGTAGTTTACCTGCAACATTTGTTGTTGTAACAAGAGAAATTTTTTCATGACAAACGATAACTGCCGTAAATTCAAACAGAATCAAATAATTTTTTACATGTGTGCCTGAGTTGTAGAAGACTCAAGGATTATTGAGTTTGGTGAGGATCGGTTACGGGGAAATGGCAGTTTACCTGAAACAATTGTTGTTGTAACTAGAGTAATGTTTTTAATTTTGAAAAATAAAATATCCAGATAAGAAGATCTTAATAATCCACTGTAGAAACGTAGATGAAATATCTATAAATGAAGAGGCTAGTTGAACGGGGTGGGTGTAATTTTCTATAAATGAAAATTATAGTTGAGGGGAAGGGGAAAACTTTATGTGTGTACTACGTTATCGGCAAGAAAGTAGTAGTTTGTTGTTAAAATACCTTCCCGGGCTGATTGTCCGTAATCCAAAGTTTTCTGCAAAAGCAGACGTTTCGGCAGTGACGTAGACTGCCATCATAAGTAAAATTCGAGTGCGATAACGTGTGGTGGTATACGTTAGTGACCACAGTACTGTGGTTAAGGCAGAAGCAATAAGTGGAAAGAAGTAGTTCCTATTGAAACATTTCATTTCGTAAATGATTTTAAATATAAATCTTAGAACTTGGAAGTCATGTATGATTCTCCATACCGATATTTTACTTTAGTAATACGCGCCAACAAATTTAGGAACTTTCGTTATAACCTACAACGCCTGTTCCGATAATGTGTGGGAAAGTGGAAGACTAAATACAGAAGCAACTAACGCAATTCATTATATTCTCGCATTGGTTGTAACTGTAATTGATAAGAACGAAATAAATATAAAGAGCCAACCAATAATGTTTTATAATGTATAAAATATAACAGTAACCCTGTCGCTTTAATTGTTTTTTAGCACTTTCAGCCTTTGTGAATTGTACGGAACGTTACAGGTTGTTGTCGATAGACAAGGAACATCATCGTGAGTAACATTTGAAGAGCGTGCATTGGGCTGTATCAGTCTGAATTGTTTTCTTACTATCCAATCAGGCAGCTATAGTTCAAGTTAAGCTCTGATCTCATCATCTTCATCGAATCTTGGTCTGTGTGGGATAGTAGAAAAAAGGCGTACAGCATAAAGGTAAAAGAAAGTTTCTTTTAATATGATCTCAAACTAACAGTCGGATATATTACATGGTGTTGGTTATCTATTTTTATGCAGATAAACTTTAAAGTGCTATCGCTTAAAGTAAATTTCTATTTTGAGCGTCTTTTCAAGGCGTTTTTTAACTGATTGACACTAACTATTTTCATTCAGATTTCGCAAATATGTATAATTAGGTACACGTTTCCATCGGTTAACAACATAATCTACCGTGGTGTTTCTTGATGGGTTTTCTGCAACTTGTTGGTGAATCTTGTTCTTTTACTTTGTTAAGACGCACAAACAAATTTAGGAACTTTCGTTATAATATACAACGCCTGTTCCGATAATGTGTGGGAAAGTGGAAGAGTAAATACAGAAGCAACTAAAGCAATAAAGTTTATTCTTGCATTTTTTTAACTGAAATTGATAAGAACGAAATAATTTACAAGAGTTAACCAATAATGTTGTATAATGTAATAATATATAGGGTACGGCATAAAGGTAAAACAAAGTTAATATGATCTCAAACTAACACTCGGATATATGACATGGTGTTGGGTTATCAATTTTTAAGCAGATAAACTTTAAAGTGCAATCGCTTAATGCAAATTTCTATTGATATATATAAACATAATCCATCGTGGTGGGATTTTCCGCAACTTGTTGGTGAATCTTGCTTTTTTACTTCAATACGAAGCGCCAACAATATTTGGAACTTTCGTTATAACCTACAACGTCATTTCCAAGAATGAGTTGGAATTTGGAAAACTAAATACAGAAGCCACTAAAGCAATACATTTTATTCTCGCTTTGGATGTAACTGTATTTGGTAAGAACGAAATAAATTTCAAGAGCTAACCAATAATGTTTTAAAATGTAATAATATTGATACGACGGTCTACTCGATCGGTGTAGGTACAGTGGAAACAAAAATATAAGACACCAATTAAGTCACTAATAACACCTTTAATTTTTACAGTTAAACAGTTCGTAATTTCACACACACACACAATAAAATGTCCACTAAAATTAAATACAATTGTATTACAATTATACCGTCCGATTATAAAACACCACTCTTAACTAATAACCACTTAAACGCGCACAGTAATATCGCTACTATAACTTTCGAAACCGACTGTCAATACCTCTCACTAATACTGACTTGAGAGTCCCTGAGTAATTATATTTATAGCCGCCGAAAATCTAGACGATTCCTAATTCCGTCTTAGCGTCCGTATGAACTACGTAATTAACTGCGGCCTTGACATAGTCGGCACGGCTGGCGGCTTCGAGAAGACTCTCGCAAATGCGTCTACAAGCATGTACGCCACACACAGTAGAGCGAGATTCTTCTGGCGCATTCGACAAACACGTAGATTGTTCTGCGATGTCGTAACACTGCCCCCTCCTAAGTCTGTTCGTCCCGAACTGGCAAACCGTCTCTGAAGTAGTACTTAGCCAGGCGATCTAGGTGGACGACCTTGAACTTTCGCTGTCCTTCCTGTTGAATCCGATAAACAACATCGTTAATTCTTTTTTTTCACAGTGTAGGGTCCTTCCCAGTTAGATTGAAGCTTAGGTGAGCGACCACGATGGCGCTTTGGACTGAACAACCAGAGCTGATCTCCTTCTTGGAAACCCACACTGTTGCTGCGAATGTCATACCGAGTTTTCATTTTATCACTGGCAATCTTCAGCCGTCCTCTTACCAAGCGATTCATTTCTCGCAGTTGGTTTTCTAATTGCGAGGAATAGTTCTGCGGCTCTTGGGTCTGAGTCTGAGGTGATAAGAACATTAAGTCCCCAGGAAGATGAATCTCCCTCCCAAACACTAATTTTGCTGGAGTCATGCCGGTTGTGTCGTGTACTGATGATCTATATGCCATGAGGAATAGTGGTATATGTTGGTCCCAGTCTGTTTGGTTCTCGTCAATAACTTTCGAAAGATGCTGCTCAAGTGTGCTATTGAATCTCTCAACCATCCCGTTCGACTGAGGATGCAGAGGCGTTGTCCTGGTCCTTCGAATTCCGAGTAGACGGCATAATTCTTTAAACACTCCTGGTTCGAAATTTCTCCCTTGATCCGTATGGATTTCCATTGGGGCTCCATAACGGCAACAGAAGTTGTGAACTAACTGCTTTGCCACGGTGGTAACCTCCTGATTTGGAATTCCGTAAGCTTCCACCCACTTAGTAAAGTAGTCACCTACAACCGTGATGTACCGGTTTCCATCGTCAGTAACTGGGAATGGTCCAGCAATGTCTATGGCAATTCTCTCGAAAGGCAGTCCAACGTTATATTGTCTCATTTTTCCCCTGCTTCTGGTTTGTGGGCCCTTGCTTGCAGCACATATTTCACACGTCCGAACCCATTCCTCTACGTCGTGGTGAAGATGAAGCCAATAGAATCGCTTCCGTATTTTGTTAACGCCAAGATGTTCCATCGTGCATCTCCTTCAAAGCAGACTGACTTTACTTCGGGGAACTATCAACCACGTCTCGTCCATCTGCAATTTCCCAAGCCCTTTTCAGCAATCCGTTTTCTAAGGTGAGAGATTCCCATTGTGCCCAGTAGCCCTTCAGCACTTCGGGACCATGGCAGATATCTTGCCAATCCGAGCGGCGACCTTCCTCTTTTGTTGTCAAGATCGGTCCAATGTCTTCATCAGTCGTCTGTTCTTGTCGACAGTCTTGTGTTGTCCAGCCGTCAGCCAGGAAATCTACAGTGATGGCTTGAACATGTTCGCTTGAGTTTTGTTCTTCCTTTCTGTGGAAATGTCGGCAGTCTTACGGGCACAGTCTTCGTGATAAGCCATCTGTATTACCATGTAGGCGCCCCCGTCGATGTTGTACCTTGAAGTTGTAATCTTGCAGACGTTCGAGCCACCTTGCCAACTGTCCTTCCGGATTCTTAAATCTCAAGAGCCATGCAAGCGCGGCATGGTCGGTACGTAGTGAAAACTCTCTCCCATAAAGGTATTTATGGAAGTGCTCCAAAGCTCTGACAATTGCCAACAACTCTCTCCTTGTAACACAATAATTTTCTCTGGTTAGTAAGCGTCTTGCTGTAATACGCTATTACTCGTTCTTCACCGTTCTCCACTTGAAACAAAACTACTCCTAGACCAGTATTGTTTGCGTCTGTGTCTACGATGTACTTCCCTTCGGAAGATGGAAAAGCGAGAAATGGCTGCGAACATAATGCAATCTTGAATATCCTAAATGCTTGGTCACACTTTCTCGACCACTCGAAGTTTCGTTTATTTTCCGTAAGCTCATGTAGTGGTTTAGCAATAGTAGCGAAGCCTTTCACAAAACGTCGGTAATATGAGCATAACCCTAGGAAACTCCGAACTTCGTGTCTACTCTTCGTCACTGGCCAGTCTCTTACGGTGTCTACTTTATTAGGATCCATGCGAACACCCAGATGCCGAAACCAGATGGCCCAGATACTGCACTTCCTTCTGAAATAGAGAACACTTCTTCGGGCTCAGCTTAAATTGTGCACCATGAATTCTAATTAGAACCTCCTTAAGGTTTTCCTTAAGGGTCTTTGAAAGTCTTCCCGATGACTATGACATCGTCTAGATAAACAAGGCAAGTTTTCCACGTCAGGTCTCGGAGTACCAGATCCTACCAGAAAACAAGAATGTGACATAAAGTTAAAACAATGTTACTAGTGTACTGACAAAGCTGAAAAATATATTATCAAATCGTATTAAGTCGTATAGATCATATGGAGTTGGTTAACCTATACCTAAGCAGCTAAGTTTGTAAAGTGATGTCGCATAATTTTGAGCGTCGTTTGCGGCAATTTGTAACTGATTGTCACTAACCATCTTTCTTTAGATTTCTCACGTGTGTAGAATTAGGTACACGTTTTGATCGGTGAACAACATGCTCCATCGTTGTGTTTCTTGACTGATTTTCCGCAACTTTTTGGTGCATTGTGACTTTTTTACTTTAGTAAGACGCCCAAACAAGTTTGAAACTTTCGTTATAATCTACAACGCTAGTTCCGATAATGATTGTGAAAGTGGGTGACTAAATACAGAAGAAACTAAAGGAGTACATTTTATTCTCGTATTGGGTGTAACTGTAATTGGGAGGTACGAAATAAATTTCAAGGGCTTACCATTATTATTTTATTATGTATTAACATGTAACTGTAAACTTGTGGTTTCTAATTTTTATTGAGCAATTTCAGCATTTGTGATTTGTAAGGACAGTTATACGTGGTTATCGTTATACAACGAGTACCATCGTGAGTAAAATTTGAAGAGTTTGCATTGAGGAGTTACTGAGTGATTACTTTTCTTACTAAGCAGTCAGTCAGCAACACTTCAAGTTGAGCTCCGATCTCATCATCTTCAACGAATCTTGGTCTGCGTGGAAAAGTAGAAAAAATTCGTAGGGCATAAAAGTAAAACAAAGTTTCTTTTACTATAATCTCAAACTAACAGTCGAATATATTAGATGGTGTTGGTTATCTATTTTTAAGCAGATAAATTTTTAAAGGCCTTTCGCTTAAGGCAAATTTCTATTTCTAACGTATTTTCAATGCGATTTTTAACTGTTTGACACTAACTATTTTGTTCAGATTTCGCTCATGTTTTGAATTATGTATCCGAGTACATCGTTTAACAACATAATACATCGTGGTGTTTCTTGACGGATTTTCCGCAACTTGATTTTTTACTTTAGTAAGATGCGTCAACAAGTTAGGAACTTTCGTTATAATCTACAATGCCAGGTCCGAGAATGTGCAGGAAAATGGAAGATATTTTCAGCATTTATGATTTGTAAGGACAAGTACACCTGGTTATCGTTAGACGACGAGCATCGCCGTGAATAAATGTTGACGAATTTGCTTTGACGCGTTGCTGTCACCACTCCTTTCCTTACGGAGCAGTCATGACTGAAACACTGCAATGTACGTTACGTTCTGAACATCTTCAACGTATCACAGTCTGTAAAGGAAACTAGAAAACAAGAATGTGACATAAAGGTAAAACAATGTTACTTGTTTACTGTCAAAGCTGAATAATATTATCTCCAATTAACAGTCATATAAATCATATGATGTTCATTACCTATTAATAAGTAGATAAATGTTTAAAGTGCAATCGCTTAAACAAAATTTCTCTACCGTTACTTTAATTCAGTTCGCCAACAGGTTTAGGAAGGAACTTTCTTATGATCTACAAGTACAGTTCCGAGAATGAGTGAGAAAATAGAAGACAAAACACAGAAAAAACTAAATTAATACATTTTATTACCGTAATGGGAGTAATTGTAGTTGGTAAAAAGGAATTAAATTTAAAGAGCTAAACCATTATTATTTCAATGAAGAAAGTTGTGTTAGTGGTTGAAATCACAAGCAGAATGATCACTGTTGCACACCACTATATAAAAATTATCCCGATTAGCGCTTTCAAGCTTCACAGCTCTTCGTCAGATCGGAATTGAAAGATATAATGTGAAAACAAACCCTTCACCCCATCTCACCCCACCCTGCTCACACACAACAAGCTATAATTCAGATGTACTTTCCCTCCCCCCTCCCTGAGACCTGTCCCTCCATCTGGACAGTTACATATTTTTCTAGCAAATTCCTTGTGTTTCAGTGTTGTGTGTGTGTGTGTGTGCATTCCTTTTAAACCTACCGCCTTCCTCTCCACACACGTGGGTCAGTCACACACCCTTATTTTAAACCATCCAATTAGTACTATGCAATTTAATTCTTAATCTTATCTATCTGTCCTCTATCATTTACTTCTTAATTATGTTATAAAATATTTCTTCATTATCAAATTTAATTTTAGTATTAATTAAATTGTCTAACCCTTTTTCTCTTTCTTTCAATATTTCTAACTCCTCCCTAAGCTTCCTTTCAACTGTGTTATTTACTACTTTTATAATTTCGTAGTCTTCCAAAGGATTAACAAACTTATGGTTGTCTTCTATGAAATGTCTTGCATATAACGAATTGGTTGTTCTATTACCTTCTCCACGTTTGTGGTCAGACAACCTGCATACGAATTTTCGTCCTGTCTCACCTACGTACACTTTGTTGCAGTCTTTCCATTTTAATTTATAAATTCCTCTTTTCTGTAATACTGGAATTTTTTCTATATTTTTATTCCTTATCTTATCAAATACCGTTTCACATTTTTTAATAGCTATATCTACTCCGTATTTATTAAAACATTTTATAATTTTTTTTTGTATATGAACCTATGTATGTCAATGACCCTGCATAATTCTTTTGTTCTGGTTCTATTTTAGCTTTTTGTATGCTAACCCTTTTCATAACTTTATCCACTATGTTGGTGTTATAATTATTATTCCTTACAATTCCCTTTATCGTTTTTTAACTCCCTATCTTTTGATTCGGTCTCTTTTAAACACTTATGAGCTCTGTAACAAAATGAATTGATTGTCGCCATTTTATATCTATAGGAGTGGTAAGACTCTCTTGGTATAATTATATCAGAATACGACTCTGTCCTAAATATCACAAACCATGCCCTTCCAGATAAAATGTTTTCTAATACTGGAAATGGTCTTTGAAATCCCCTTATGTCCTCCTACTGGTGAATTATGGTAATAGCTGAAGACCATGGGCACTAACTTGCTAGGCAGCACGATTTTAGGGACCCGTTCTTTTCTTTCCTTACAACGCAGGGCCCCCTTGGACAAGAAATAGAGGACATGTACGTTACCCTCTTTTAACTTATGGATGATCGGATCCAACTCTTCATCATCTAACTAATGGGGTAAACATCAGTAAATGCTAGTGAAAAGTCTAATAATAAAGCACAGGGTTGCTCAGGTTGAACTTCACTGGGTTGGGAAAACATGCGGGACAAAGCATCAGCAATCACATTTTGAGTTCCCCTAATGTGTTGAACTTTGAGCTTGAAGGATGAAATCTTCACCACCCATCTTCCAATTTTACCCAGTTGCCGGGGATGAGCAAGAAGCCAAGAGAGAGCCTGATTATCAGTCTCAAGTAGGAACTCAGCCTGTTCCAAGAAACGCCTGAACTTATCTAGAGCGTATAAGACAGCCAAACACTCTAGTTCATAAACTGATGACTTCTTTTCTTGTTGGGTCAAGGTCCGCGATATAAAAGCCACTGGCTGCCTAGCACCATCAATGACTTGCGAAAGAACCGCACCGAGCGCAACCGAACTAGCTAGCGTCCGTCTGTAGGACAAATCGTTCGAAAAGTCGGGCAGCCTTAACACCGGTGGAGACATGTGGCCTCCTTAAGTGCCTCAAAAGCTTTCTATTGTTTTTCCCCCCATACGAATTTGGCCCCCTTTTTCCGTAGTTCATTGAGTAGGGCAGCGATTTCTGCAGCATTCGGGATGAATCGACGATAAACGCTTACCATGCCCACAAATCTCGCGATACCCTTGGCATCCCATGGTGGGGGAAAATTCCTGATGCCCTGGCGTTTACTCAGGGTCCACAGTGACACCCCTACGTGAAATAAGGTGCCCCAGAAAAGAGATTTGGGTTTGGGCAAACTTGACATTTTCCAGGTTGACAGTAAGGCCGGCACTCCTCAACCTGCACATCGCCTCATGCAGATGCCCCATATTTTCCTCAAAGTTTTCGCTGTATACGAGCAGATCGTCTAAATAGTTGAAGACAAAATTAAACTTGACATAGTGGAAAACGGTGTCAAGTAGACGAGTGAGGGTTTGCGCCACCACAGCCAAGCCCATGGGAACTCGAGAAATACGTATGTTCCAAAATATGGGCATGTTAGAAATATATTATCGGATTAAGGTAAGCAATTTCAAAATAAAAAATGGCAATCTGAGCTTGAGAAGCATCACATACAAGCAGTATTGACGTCGATCCGGAGACCTCAAGGTAATCTTGCGGAGAGGGTAAATAGGGAATTAGGAAGACTATTCAGGACTAACTGTAATACCAATCAGAGTAAATGGCCTGAATATCTCGAGTTTTTCGAGCAAGCCATCAATGGGAATTACAACGTTACGACTGGATTCACACCTAGTGAGCTACACTCTGGAGAAATGCTTAGGCGTGTATGGGATGAATATGTAAAGCGAGTTGCCACACAAAACTTACCTGTTCCCAACGAAGTTAAGTGTTTAGAAGCTAGAAGACGTATTGAAAAGTGTGTAGAGGAACGCACAGAAAAGTTTAATGCGGAACATAAACTTCTAACATTCAAAATAGGCGAGATGGTTCTTTTAAAAGCGTTGAACGTTGGCCGTAGTGAAGATAACACAGCTGCTAAATTCTTTAGGTTATACAATGGATCTTTCTTACTATCTGAGCAAGTTGGTAAAAATACTTACACTGTTACTAATCCTACAACTAACCGTAGTATTGGTACATTCCATGCATCATCTTTACGCAAATATTATGTTAAAGAATAAACTGTTCGTGTATATCAGGGTATATGATGTGTGACTGTATTGAAACAAATTGTATAAAAAAAATAAATGTACTAAGAATGTGAGATGAGATGTCGCAGTATGTGGAGAAGTGTTTGGAACCTGTCTAAGATAAGGAGACATGACGTCATCAAATGTTATTAAGGCTTATCTGGTGAGGGCATAGTATTCAGAATTTGACCACGTGTAATTGTTTGTTTCTTCTGTCAAAATGGAACTGTCAAACAGAGTTGAAATAATTTAGATTTGCGAAGAGTATTTATTTATTTGATTTTATTTCTTGTTTATATTTGTTGGAAGTGATATTTTATTTGTTTATGTTTAAACAAATTGTAAACATGTAAACAAATTTTTTTTATACGTGGAGGGGATAATCCTGCAACAGGACACAGGATATAAAAGTCATTTAAGTGGAATACCACTGCTATAAACATTTTCTGATGGCCATAGACATGTTTTAAATTGATTTTGTTCTTTCTTTGTAAAGTACAGTAGTTATAAGTTTTGAACCAAGCTATGTTTTAAAAAGTATTATGTCAAATTGCTCACGATTTTATTCTCTTTTATGTCATATGAAATATTTGTGTGTTAGTACGCGGGTGCGCGTGCGATTTACATTTTATTTAATAACTTCGAAGAAAACTAACATTTCGTTCTGAAACTTGGACAGTGTATTTTCATGGTTATAAGCTACATTTTCCATATACTCAATTCTCCACACCTATAATTTTTATATGGTTTTTTTTAATGAATTCAATCTTCTTTATTCTCGTTATCTTCAAGAAAGTAATAAAATTTATAGATTAGATCTAGACAGGCCTTTGCAGAATCGGACAGAGTTTAAGCCTGATTTTCAGTCTATCTGTGTTCTCATCTGTGACGTTGCTAAAGTTTCAACCAATAAGAGAGTTTAAAAATTATTCAGATTTGTCATCTGTCGATAGCACTTCGGGCAGTTTCTTATAAGGACTCGTTATAGAAAGACGTACTCGCTGCCACGAGTTTTTCGTGACCAGACAGGTCGTTTTCCTTTAAACTTAGAAGTTGGTTCACGGTTCAAGGTCTTCAAAACCATTACCACTTACAGGACTCAATTTAAATTGATCATCATATTCTAGTGCTTTTCGCGTAGACGATATCCGCTAGGGACAAAATATCTACCGAGATATTTTGATACTTACGCGAGAACACTTCAAGAACCCGGATTTGTGTAAGCTCAATACACACAGATCTATTTTACCCAGTTTTAAAACCCTGAGATAATTGTATAAACCATGGGTTCTCAACCTGGGGGACGCGCCCCCCTGGGGGACGCGCCCCCTGGGGGGCGTAGGACAATTTCAGGGCAGGCGTGATAAGCAATGAAAATATACATAAATTAGCCAAACAATAAAAAGTTTTAAACACAAACCACTCATGCACGGCCTTAGAAAAGGAACTTCTGCAAATAGTTCTCTCCGTCACCGCTAGATCTAACTGCATTCAGGCACACGTCTTATTCACACTGGCCTATACCCAAATAGTTCGCCCGGATACCGCTAGATCTCTCTGCATCTCTGTTGGAAGCAGACAAACAGTGTTTCTAAGGAAAACACTACCGTGGCTAGGGTAATTTTACTACCGGTTGGTGGCTACACTGCACAAAACAGACGATTGATGATTGTTATTGTGTTCCAGTCGTTTGTGCGAGTGATTGTCGTGCGTAGTAGTGCTAAACATTGCTAAATCATTACCAAATAAAATACTGTACAGTGATGACTATATGGTTCGGCTTTACGTACATTGAGAAGAACGATTGTCATTTACCTCAGTGTGTTATTTGTCACAATGTTCTGAGTAATGACGCAATGCGACCACGGCGTTTAGAAGGCCATTTGACTACCATTCATCCCGGCTTGAAAGACAAACCAAAGGAGTTTTTTGATGGAAAGAGAAACTCGCTTAAACGAATGAAACTCGATTCAACTGGAAGTTTTCAAGTGGAGAACGAAAAAGCCGTTGTAGTTTCTTACAAGCTTGCTTTGCTTATAGCAAAAGACAAGAAACCACATACCATTGGTGAGTCACTTATAAAAGCATGTTTACTAACTGCTTGTAGTACTTTACTTGGAGAGGAAAGTTGCAATAAAATTGCAAAAATACCGCTCTCAAATGCCACAGTAAAAGGTAGAATTGATGAAATGGCACAAGATTTAAAAAAACAAGTAACAGAAAAGTTAAAGAAATCTCCGTTCTTTTCTCTGCAACGTGATGAGACAACTGACATTTCAAAGCATTCTCAGTTGTTGTTTTACTGTAGATATATTGACGGAAAACGCTTCGTAGAGGAAATATTATTTTCCCAAACTCTTCAGACAACCACAAAATCTGATGATGTCTTTTCTGCTCTGTGTAACGTTTTGACAGCTAATAATCTTCCTTGGGAGAATGTTGTTGGAATATGCACTGATGGGGCACAAGCCATGACAGGATGCCATTCTGGATTTGTTGTGCCTGCAAAAAAAAAAGAACCCTAACATCATTGGTTTTCATTGTATCATACACAGACAAGCTTTGGCTTGTAAGACTCTGGCTGAAACACTTAATACTCTTTTGAAATTGGTAATCAAAGTAGTAAACTTTGTCAAATCTAGTGCTCTGAATACTAGACTTTTTGAGGCTTTATGTTAGGAATTTAATAGTGACAAACAAACTCTTCTTTACCACACTGAAGTTCGTTGGCTCTCAAAAGGTAATGTGCTCGCTAGGGTATTCAATCTGAAATCAGAAGTTGAAATCTTTTTGATGAGTTCAAATGAAGAAGATCTGTACATGTAATTTACAGATGAGAAATGTATCCACCACTTGGCGTATTTATCAGACTTCTTTGAATCGATCAACCTTTTGAATTTGAAACTGCAAGGACAGAAAAACATTTTGAAGACTTATGATGCAATGAAAGGTTTCCTGGAAAAAATATCTTTGTGGCAACGTCGCCTTCAGAGTTCAGAACCCAACTTTTCGTCCTTCCCACGTCTTAACGACCTTCTTGATGACACACAAAATCTTCCATTAAATTTGAAAAGTGAATTGAAGAACTTGATTTCAGAATATTTGGCATCCTTGAAAACCGAAATTGGACGCTACTTTCCAGAACTTTCTTCAGATAGCTGGCAATTTCAGTTGACACAAGATCCGTTCAAAATCAAAGTGGACATGCTTCCTGATTCCCTTCAGGAGCAGGCAATCGACCTAAAATGTGATTCTCAAGCAAAAACGGAGTTCCCAAACATGACTGTTGAAGATTTTTGGTTAAGCTATTTTCCTGTGTACCCACAAGTTGCTACGGAAGCTGCAAGGTAGTTGGTGAAGTTTTCATCAACGTATCTATGTGAGTCTGGATTTTCTACACTGGCTTACATCAAATAAAAATACCGAGCACGGCTGGATGTTGAAAGTGATCTGAGGTGTGCATCATCACAGTTGGAACCAAACATTCAAAAACTTGTGAAAGAAAAACAGTACCAGCCCTCTCATTAATTGTGTTCTTAAGAAATAAAACCAAATAATGTAGCCTGAAATTTTAACTGCAGTGAGGGCAGAATCCTTTGTATGTAGTCCTATTAACTACTTTTAATTAATTAAAATGTTCTCTCAACAAAACAAGTATTAGTATTTTTTTATATCTGTAATAATTAAAGCATTATTAAACATTCTTTGAGTTAGATTTATTAACCCTAATAGCACAGTAGAACTTTTTTACTTCAATTCATTAGGTCTAAGGGGGGCGTGGCCTAATTCGAGGACGCAAAGGGGGGCACAGGCCCAAAAAGGTTGAAAACCACTGGTGTAAATAACAGTTCGTATCGCAGTGTACGTGGGTGCAACGACGTGAAGTGTCTGCAGTAGAGATCTTCGATCAGTCTACGGGCATAGTTCCAGCTATCCAGTCGAACTACGTGAGAAGAGCGTCGGTGACTACGCAAACAGTGGATTTCAATACATCATGTAACATAATTGTAAAGCAAGCCAATAGACTCAATTTTGAAAGACAAATTTTAAATAAACAGTTTTATAGTATAAATTAATAAGACAATAGTAAATTTTAATGTTTTAATTTAATACATTTTCCTACCTCCAGATACAGACTCTGTTGTAATAATTTTTATATTACCTAACTATGCAGTTTTAAATTATATAGTTGCAATATATATATATTATAACAACACAAATTGAATTCAATTTTATGTAATTTTAATTTGAGGTAGCCCCAAATTATCGAATCTAACAACACGGATTGATTTCATGGGTGTAATCGTAATAAGAAGATGATGCGTTACATAAGTTTAAAAATTTTTCCATTATTTATTTTTTATTAAACAACATTCTTTCATTTCGCATATTGAAATAATACTCATTATTAAATCGTTTGTACGACTCTTTCGCACACGACTTATAGCTAACAAATTACATACAAATTACATAAATCTTATTATCTACTCTTAACTAATTAATTATTTTTGCTCTCGCCTTACTCATTGTGTTCATCTTTTACAATTACTGATTAATTTACTTCAATAATGAATTTACTTTTATTTCAGTTTCTTTAATATTAATTGGCTTTAAAACTTTCTACTGCATACGCATTCTCCATTATCAACAAAGACTTTATTAATTACTTTACTTAAAATAAAATATTTCTCTTATATCATTTACGTTACTCTCATTTACTAAATTTTATACAAGAGATATTATTCTAAATTATACTCTGCCTTTACATTTATGTACAATTTAGTTATTTTAATCAAATGTTTGAATGTCTTTCATTCTAACTTTAATTAGTGTCCTTCAAATGTCTGTATTTACTATGGTTTTCATCACCTCGTTTGACGTGGTTAATCATCCGTATGTCCTCCTTTGGTCCTCAGTCCGTGTCCTCAGTCCTCGGGTCCTCTTCCAGGATTCCACTGTATGTGCTGTTTAATAGTGGTCTCGCCTCACATCATATGCTGCAGGTGTATCCATAGACCTCCTCGTATGTGCTCTGCTGCTCTGGTTGGACTTCCAGTTTGTCCTGTGACTCTCACTGTAGATTTAAAATAGCGTCTCTGACTGACATAGCCTCCTGTGGCAACGGTTGAATAGAGAAGAAGAAACTTTATTAGCGCGACCTGGTATTTATAGCCAGGTCGTGCAAAAGCTCAGGTCTGAACAATTTTCATCTTGTCAGAGTTTGTCGAAGCGTCTTTACCCCCACTCTGGTTCAATTCACGAATTCCGCCTATCTTCGCGAATTACGAAGTCTGTTTCACATTACTCAATGCTCAATCGATCGCTAATTTTTATATGTTTACTATACGTAAATTACACTTCTTTATTGTAATTACAAAAAGAGCTATTCACTTTTTACTTATAGTAATTGCACTTTCTGTCACTTTGTCACGGTCTTTTAACGCTTTGTTCACCTTTATTTTCTACACCCTCTGGTGTCTTTTGTTTTACCATATCGTACATATTTTTCTTATAATTAAAATAAAACATAAAATCTATCAATACTTGAAAAGGGTTGGTTACAGTTCAGGAACGGACAGGCTTCCCACACACAAACAAAATACACGTGTACACAACGCTAGCGACAGGTGGACCAGATATGCGTGTACATGCATGAATTGTGCGTTCCCTATTTTTTTTAAACAATCCAGCTTGCAATCTGAAACATCTCTATTAATGCATATTTATTTATTTTTATTATTTATTTAACTTATTTTGGCAATGTACAGTACCGTAAATGGTTGTACTGTTGCAATATATACTATCATTCCACTAGTAAAGCATTAGTATTCCACTTAAAAGAACTTAATATCCTGTATATTGTTGCAATATATATCCATAATTTTCTATAGTGGTAACTCGAAGTTTCATGCAGCAATTATATAATTTGAGATGTTATTCAATTTGTTTCTTCTGCAAGTAGTGTAATTTCGTATTTTCTTTTTAACACCTTACGCACGTTTCACTGAAAAATATAAGTATCATCAGAGGTTTGTAAGTAAATTAATAACAATCGAAATAATTTTATTAATATAAAAATTAAAGAATAATCTAATTTGTATCGATTATAATGTAAAATAACTGATAATCGATTAGTTAACGGTTATAACCGAGAAAACAGCTGCTGGAGAAAATAAACATTAAAACAATCATTAACTAATCAATTATCAGTTATTTTACATTAAAATCGATACAAATTCGATTATTCATTAATTTTTATATTAATAGAATTATTTCGATTGTTATTAATTTACTTACAAGCCTCTGATGATACTGATATTTTTCAGTGAAACGTGCGTCAGGTGTTAAAAAGAAATTACGAAATTACACTACTTTCATAAGAAACAAATTTAACTATATATATATATATATATATATATATATATATATATATATATATGGCTTGCCCAAAATACACAAAGAACACATGCCCATACGACCCTTAGTTAATTACACATCTGCGCCTAGTTATATAGTAGCTAAAAAACTACAACTCATTTTAAAAAATAGTATCAAACTAACAAAGGTTCATAGCGTAAAGAATAGCCTGGAATTTATAAACAACATAAGGAACGTCAATTTTGACCCCAACTATAAACTAGTCTCGTTTGACATTACCAATTTATACACTAACATACCAGTAAATGAGACTATAAACATACTTCAAACCAACTTGATTAATGCCGCAGTTTTAAGCCAGCAGCAAATTCAAGAACTATTGTCATTGTTACGAGTCATATTACAACAAAATTATTTTACTTTTGATAACAAGTTTTTCGAGCAGAAAGAAGGATTAGCGATGGGTTCCCCGCTCAGTGGTCTATTGGCAGAAATATACCTTAATTATTACGAAAATAAATATCTTTTGTCTGCTCATAACAAATTGCACGAACTTATCATTTCATACACCCGATACGTTGATGACACCTTTATAATATTCAACGGCACAAATAGACAAATCGATATAATGCTCAAACACATGAACAATATAAACGGTAACATTAAATTTACTATGGAAACAGAGACATATAATAGCTTAAATTTTATGGACGTATGCATCAAGAAATGCACCGATTCTTTTAAATTTGGGATATACAGAAAACCCACAACTACAGACATGGTTATTCATGCAGATTCATATCAACAATGTTACATTAAATAAAATCTTATGCATTATTTTATGAACAAAATGGTACCTTATTTGTTACAATGCGATCTCAAACAACCGAGTTATGATGGAAAATGTCAGTGTGAGTCACTCAATGCTCAATACTATGAAATCAGTGATGTTATCTCTTCCAGGTATTATTCAAAAACACTAGGCCAACTGAATATAAGTCAACAATACTTCAATCAGCTGTTTTGTAAATTATTAAGCAAATTTGTAAAATTGAAACAGCAGTTGATCTTAGTGTTTTGAACAGAGTAGTGAATTGTCTGTTATTTTGAAAATTTTTTCCCAATACTGGTGTTTTGTTTTTATTATTTTTTGTTTTATTGTTTATTGTGCGTTATTTTCATAATTGTCATTAGATATGGCAAATTTGTATATTAATCATGAAATGGCTGACATGCATTTCATCTACGGGAAAGCCAATGGATCTGCTACAAAAGCAGCCCGCCTTTATCGTGAAGCTTATCCAGATCGTAGGTAGCCTTCCAGTAAAATGTTTGTGAAAATCTATCAGCGATTGTGTGAGATTGGTACATTCCAACCATCGACTCAGGATTATGGTAGACCGAGATCTGTTTCAACTGCTGAATTAGAGGAATGAGTTTTGGTCAGAATTGAAGAGGAACCAGAATTGTCATGCCGAAGAATCGCTCATCAGGAAGGTATTCAAAGCCACACCACCATATGGAAAATTCTTCGCAATAAATTGCTGTATCTGTATCACCTTCAGAGTGTTCAAGCTCTCGTACCAGCCGATTTCCATAGCAGGACTGGGTTCTGTCAATGGCTAATGAATGAGCAAGTTTGTGACCATATGTTTGTATCTAAAATTCTATTTATGGATGAGGCATCTTTTAGTCGGAATGGAATAAATAATTTCCACAACAACCATACCTGGGCAGAGGAAAATCCACATGCAACCTTAGTATCAAACCATCAGCATCGGTTTTCGGTTAATGTCTGGGCGGGTATCTTCGGAGATAAGCTGACTGGTTCTTACTTTTTGCCAAACAGATTGAATGGAGAAGCATACCATGAATTTCTTACCAACACACTTAATGAAATAGTGTATGATATTCTTCTACATCATGTACAACAAATGTGGTTTATGTTTAACGGTGCACCTACACATTTCTCAAATAATGTCAAGCAGTTATTGAACGTGGCTAGTGGGTTGGGCGTGGTGGTCCAGTTGCATGGCCTCCCCGCTCACCAGATTTAAATCCATTGGATTTTTACTTGTGGGGGGCAGCTGAAGAGCTTGGTGCATAGCACTCAAATAAACACGGCAGGTGAATTGAAGGACAAAATAATTATTTGCTGTCAACAAATTAAAGTAATACCGGGAATTTTTGAACGTATTCGAGCTTTGATGGTCAAACGGGCTGAAAGGTGCACTGAAGTAAATGGGGGACACATTGAACACCTACTTTAATTATTTTGTGCTGTCGTTATGGTAATTTTTCATTTTCGTTAATACTAAAATCTGCAGATAAAATAGTTTGAATTAATTAAATTTACACAGATAAAATCTTGTGTATTCATTTAGTATTTTACGTTTTCATTTTCTCCATTCAAATAAGTTGTAATGTTTTTTACTATTCTTTTGCTTGTATTTACAAATAAAACTATTTGCCAATAATTATTTTTGCAGTTTGATGGTAGGCTCACACTGACATTTTCCATCATAACGCGGTTGTTTGAGATCACATTGTAACAAAGAAGGCATCATTTTGTTCACAAAATAATGCTTAAGATTTTATCTAATGTAACATTATTCCATAAAACTAATAATTTGTGATATATGGATGATTTAAAAATTCAAACAGCCGCCAGTTTGAAATTTGTGAATGTAAAATTTTCAAAAAATTTTACATTCACAACTACCGTCGAATTCCACAACTACCGTCGATGTCCGTCGATCAGCTGTTGACGATCCACTGCCCGTTGTCCTTAGCGTAGAACTGATATTCGCGTTCACACACACACCACGGTTACTAATCTGTTATTGACCTAAGATCTACGTCAGTTATAGAATAAACACGTCCTGACACGAAAAACTCGCGACAGTCAGTACGACCTTCTATGACGAGACCTCGAACCAAACTGTACGATGTACTCTCCAAAGGACCGACTCGAATAATTTTTAGAACTTCTGATTGGTTGAAATCTTAGATACGTCATAGATTTTCATCATGATAGACCGATTTCAAGTTAAAACTACGTCCAAGTCTGCAAAGGCCTCTCTAGAATTAATCTACAATTTTTTATTACCCTCTTGCAGATAACGAGTTAAAAGAAGAATTAATTTCATAAAAAAACCTCACATTAAAATTATAGTTCTGCAGTATTAAATATATGAAAAAGTGGCCTTCAATACGGTGCATACTCTATCCAAGTTTCATGAAGAAATGTTAATTGTTAATGAAGTTATTAAATAAAATGTGAATCAGACGCGCACGCGCGCACTAACATTGCACTGGACATGATAGAGCATAAAATTATGGGTATTTTGACATAACTCATTTTCTACCCATGTCATAATTCAAAACTTACGTCTAATTTACAAAACAAAGAATAAAATCAATTTACAACTTGTCTATGATCATCAGAGAATGTGTTATAGCACTAATATCCCTAATTGATGACCTTCCTAGCACGGTTCTGTTTCTATAGCCTATATATGTTGTTTCAGCTGCAACAGTATCTTTTTCGCTGTTGCAGTAGCTTTTCGTTCTTCTCTGATATCGCGGGGTTCTGTAATTTAGTAGACATTTTATTGGTCCTAAAACGCCTCCCTTTGGTACTCCTGCTTGAACCTCTTTAATTTCGGACTAGTCACGTATAACATGCTTGATGTTGAATACTTTGTGTTAGCACGTTGCCTTCTTCGGAGTCCGCATAATTTTCAGAGTAGCCGACGTCACAATTTATCACATTCTTTATCCATATTCGGAAACAGTTCCCTCGTATGGTTTCTTTATTGCATCAGTTACTAAAGTAGAGTGTTTCTATCCCGTGGCGGAGGAAGGGGCGGTCTACATTTTGAGAACCCAGTCAAAGCTTTTGTATCGTATAGGTATATAGTTTACAGTTTTTTAGTAATACGTATCCAAATAGTTTGCTCTTTATTTATAAATATTACTTACCAAAAATATTAGACTTATCAAAAGATAAAAATCAAAGCTTTATTCACTTGCAATTATGTTACATAGAAATGACGTTATGTTTACTAAACTTTTGTTACTAAATATTTATGTACGACAAAATATTCCTACTGCCAAAATAGCCAATTTTTCAGTTTTTCTCATCCAATGTAGATAATTTAGGATCTTAGGTAACTTTTTATTTACTTAAGTTTTGAGAAACTTATTTTACTTGAGGCCGCTGACATGCGAATTGTCAAAAAATACCTTAGGAGACTTAGGCTACAAACGTATTCAGTGGAGTCCCGTTTGACAATAAACTGAGGGATTTCATTAGTTGTCCATTTAACTGCTGCTTCTGCTGTGCGTACATGTCGATCCTTTTTACATCTTGTATCTCTTGTTTTTCATTAAAGTCGCCTTAGGCTGAGCTGTCCTACGGTCCATTATCAGAGGCTTCTATCCAGAATTTTGAGAGTACGATATTAAATTGTTTTGGAGTGTAACCCGTTCCCAGGGTCTAAAGGGAACAAACGTTTCAGTCATAGGGTATAATATGGATATAAATTAATCTAGTGACACTTTGTTGAATTTATTTGGGCCCCCCTGCTGAAGGAGACCGTCCTCGCAGCTCCCCTCTGTTTCCATATAGCTGATTTGGAGATGTGCATTATCTCTTCAATAGTGGCTTTAAGAAGTTCTGGACACATAGCTGAGTTTGGTGTTTATTCTTAAACGTTGATTCTTTATCACCTCTATGATCTTCCAAGTAGCGGGTACATGACTGAGCGTAAATGCGACGTTCATCAGGCAGTTTACATAAGCCCTCATCCATTCCAAACGGAATTCAGGACGTAAAATTAACAGCAAAATTCAAAAAAACACAGCAATAATTTGTGAAATTTGTTTAAGCTGACAACATGATGTTAAGTTTACGATCGTATTCTACATTTTTGAAAGGTGAGCAAACTTGATGGCAAAACAAGAGGATCGTTAAAAGTTCTGCACGGCTAAAGTCTTTGTAGCTGAGCCTTTCTTTTATTACTAATAAACTTCTGAAGAGTCCTTAGTGTTATAGTGAGGTGAAACACAAAATATGTTGAAACTTTTTCCATTGTAAAATATCCAGAGCTCAGGGTAATGTGGATGTATCAATGTTTGGTAAAATGAAGAAAAACAGCCATTCACGTGTAACATGTAGTTTTCATAACACTTTTATGTCTGTTTACAATTAAGTTGTAAAGCGCCTCAAATTTTTGTTCCCCACAGGCTTAGAAACACTAAATTAGAGTCTTAAAATGTAAATGCAAATGCTCTCTTTTTGCATTAATAGGAAAAACAAAAACCAGTACGGTTTAATGTATAAATGCCAGATCGAGGGTTTAATATAAAAGACAATGGAATAAAGCGGAAAGCCAACATAGACTTGTGTGTGTGCGCGCGCGCGCGCTTTTTAAATTTCTGAGAATTTAAAACACTAATTAGAAAATATTTTGGTGTCACTAAAGGCCGGTGTGTCGTAAGACGTTGTCCAACTCAAAGAAGATGACAAATGGAGAATAAGAAATAACCAGGAGATAGATGAGCTATTGAATGCCTAGGTCACCTAGAGCGGATGGATGATCAGCGTATGCCAAAAAAAATCCTGAGGGCGCAAGTCTATAAAAGCAGGAAGAGGGGCCGACCTAGGATTAGATGGTCGGATGACGTGATAGAAGATCTCAGAAGAATGGATGTAAGGGGATACACTGTGATAGCAATGGACAAGAAATTTTGTTGGACATTGGTGTTGGAAGTCAGAGCTACGTTGGGCTTTAGTGTTACAGAAGAAGAAAAATAAGAAGAAAGGCTGTGTGACGGTACTGTTACTAACGTCTTTCTTGGCCAACGAAGACCGTAAGTTGGCCAAGAATTAAACCTCTCCTATAATAACGAGTGTGCTGGTACTTCAGATCCTGACAGTAAAGTTTAGGGGAATGAGCAGTGGGTCTGACAAGCTAAAGCCCACAGAGAGGTTAAAGTTAATACTTCAGTAGTTGTAAATCATCGTCAACTCGGCTTCCGGTTTCTGGCCTCCACATTCTCCCTCTCTTGTGATTTCGTTTTCTCTGTTATCTTCTTTTCTTAACTGCTGCTAACACTAAATAATGTTTTTTTTTTTTTTAATTATACCTTCGGCCAATTTATGTACATGACAGTAATATATAACTTCTTTCCGTTGCGTCTTTTTCCTTTTATCGTCAGATATCTTCATTTCTAGTTTTGTTCGTGTTTTTGTTCTTAGTCTGGCTTCTCTAACTGATCGTCTGAGAAAGTCCATTTTTATTGGCAACAGTTTTGTCGTCATTCGCCACACTTCACGATTGTGTGTATTGATCCGTTTCTCGTTAGGCCTATAGTTTCGTAGATACGCATCTTTGGCTTCGTTCAGTCACATTTCCGTAGAAGTTTAGGATCCATGGCACTTGTTATTTTCCAGGCACACTGACTGTACCGTTCACCGTTTTTCACACGTTCAACTTTTATCAAGTTTTAACCCCAGGTATGTAAATTCTGTGCATTCTTTGACGATTATACTATTAACAGATATTGATTTTAGCACCTATCCCCATATTCCAGAAGGAGGGGTTCCTCGAGTTTTTTGTTTCGTTTTATAGTTCATGTCTTCCAAATCCCTTCGAGAGAATCAGCTTGATCATCGGCATAATGTAATGTGCCGTGATTCCAGCTGGTGTTCCCATTCCCCTACATATCCACTTCCATTGTGTTAAAGCGCGTTAATATCGGGGACATACTACATACTTGTCAGAGCACTTTAGTTGTCATGGACTTAGTACCAAGCATTTTTTTCTAACTCTGGGAGATATGATGGTATATAATTTACAATGATATTATCTGCCACGCGTTGGGCACCATATACAATAATAATAATCTGTATTCAAATTATATGCATAGATTAATTAATTATCTTTTATCTACTAGAATTGGTTTTCCACTGTCCCTCGTCGGAAAGCCATATACAATGATAATATTTATCTTTATACAAATTTATTGCGTACATTAATTAATCCAATTATAAATTTATTTGTGTTTATAAAGGTGACATCTGTACGAACTATGTTGAATCTTTTAGAGTTAATGATGTGTTGATTTTATTGCTTTCATATATCCATTGTTATTTCATTGTAGTACTTTTATTGCGTAAATTAATTTCATTATCTCTTTAATAGAGTCGTGATCAAAGTGTATCTAACTCCGAGCTTGGATAATCATATACAATATAATTAATGCCAGGTGTTGAGCTGCCATACACAATGTTAACAAATTCATTCCTTTAAATAATTGTATGAATTGAATTAGAGTTAATTAATTATTCACACTCAAACTTGTTACATATGAAATTACTTCTGACTTTAACTGTCTTCCAAACTTCTATTCTGTGTATCTTTCTGAGGAATTTAATTGATAATCATTAAATTGAATTATAAATTATAGATACTATTCAGTGAAAGGTTAAGTTGTGAGTCAGGGTTTTTACATAAATCAATAGAATACTAACGAATCCATTCTAACTTACGTTTATTAATATCATATTTCATTCTTATTCATGTCATAACATTAATTTAAGAGCACTTAAAAATCTTCAACAAAACAATAAAATTCTATGCCACATTTAAATAATTAAGTGAGCGATCAAATGTAGACGCTTCTTCGTCCGTAATGACGTTACTAACTAACAATGTGGTGTGCTCATAATTTGTATTAAGTATTTTATGTTAAAACACATTAAACATTTATATGCATGGAATAATCATTATTAACAATACACATATCAATCACATACATAGCTAAAATCCTGTTCCTGCAACAGACACATCAAAATACATACATAGTTACAAAATGTATTATCAACAAGAAGACATGTATAATATTCTAGAACATAATATTCCCTACCTATGGATTCGTATCTATCTGACTCATACTTATATAATTTTCTCAGGTGGTTTGGTTCTAAGTGTCAGGTCAGTGGTATTTGATAAATTACTAATTATATGAAGAGATTAGTTTTCTACTTTACTCGTTCTGCCGTGACGTATCGCTCCCATGATGTATCCTAGCGTTGATGAGTGAGGTTAATCCATATAGCACTCGTTCGCAAACACACTTCCGCACACCGCGACAGTCACTTTGAGCTTTTGAGATTATTATAATACAAGTCGTGGCATTGCACTTGTAATCGGTCGGCTATGTTTATTCACGAGAGTCTATTTACGATATGTTCACAGTTCGATACCGTATGCTTCTAATAAATTTGCATCTCGCACGACCACTCTTTTCGGCGCCTAGATTGTTTTCAAGTTCATTAGGCACTTGTTCACGACTTCTGTTTACTTGAGTTAACTACGAAACATTGTAGTATCACTACTTTTCTGTAATGGTTAAGAATGTCACTGCAAAATGTCAGTATCTTTATGACGGTGTATTACATGGAATTTATAAAGATTGTTACTCGCGCTTTATCGCGAACACTACCGTCCCGTTTTGCGTTCTGAGTCTTATTCGCGCACTTGCATTTAGTCGTAATAACGTCTTTATTGTCTCTACCGAAATACGTTATAACTTATACACTGCATTAAGTTTTTATAAATTGAACTATTATGAAACTGAAATACAAGTTCAAATAAACTGAGTCAAAAATCTTAATAAACTGAGGCAAAAATTGGAATGAACCGAGAGAAAATTGTAGTACACTGAGGGCGCGTCCCCTGTGTAAACAGTTTTTATTTCTTCTGATGTTCCCACTCTTGTGATTCTGATGAACCTCTAGCTTCCCACCAAATCATTTTTGATAGGTCTATTCCATGGACCTCCCTGTGTCCTCTCGTCTCCAGTCTGTATTTCTAACGAATTCTCCACCCAGTGCCGTTTGGAGAGGGACGTTCATACACGAGATTCGGTCTCTGGTCTCAAGCTCCTCTCTGAACCATCCCCTACAGAAGTTCCCTTCTGAATTCTCGTTCCTCATTGGCTGGTTGGCTTTCTCAACTTGAATTTGACGTAGTCCACGTGGACTCGACGAGTCGCTGTCTTACGTCCGTTGCCCTGTTCCTGGAATCAGTGATAAGGCCTTGTTTCGAAATCACATCTGCTACTTTTGGTGTAGCGTGTCGAATTCCCTTATTGTTGGTACGCTGACGACATCCTTCGTTGACTTACGGGTGGC
Source organism: Magicicada septendecula (assembly GCA_034769895.1). Taxonomy (NCBI): domain Eukaryota; kingdom Metazoa; phylum Arthropoda; class Insecta; order Hemiptera; family Cicadidae; genus Magicicada; species Magicicada septendecula. Next base: position 75,637,791 of record CM068376.1, read on the forward strand.
ATAACATCTGTGCTCTCCACTAGCGTCACTTAGTCGCCTGTCCCATTGTCCGTGCATAAACTATTGTCTTTGAGAAGTCGCACACATGGTTTTGAACAATACTCTAGCCGTTGGTTCTGTGTTTTTCTCGCTACTGGACAGATGTTAGGGTAGTCTTCTTTTGTCCTAATTGTGGAGTCAAGCATTCCCACGCATGGTCCAGTTCGCTGCAACATGTGCCGTACAGCTCATTGTTCGTGAATAGTTTTTACGACGTCTTAATGGAAAGGAAAGGTTTGTTCCTTTTCGTCGCCCACCCTCGAACAAAGCTAACATGTGTCACTTTTGACGGGCTCTAATTGCTGGTGTACTTCTCTCGCAATACCCAAAAATTCAAAAAAAAATATTTGAAATAATAATCACATTACAAATTCTTTAGTATTATTTGTAATTATGACATTGAATGGGTATTCTTCTAATACCTGAAATTGGTAGATTTAATAATAATAATAATATTGGTTCGTTTTTGTACCACTCAAGTAAGGTAGGAGTTAGGCAGGATAGGCTGCCGTTCGGTAGGTACTAAGTTTCAGGGGCGCATAGTTACCCCAGAAAGTTACCCCTCAAGTGCCGGTACTTATTTTCGCCGACCTGTGGATGAAAAACGCAACTTCATATCTGGTGCGTCAGGGAATCGAACCCGAGCCCTCTAGATTACTAGCCAATAGTCATACTCACTGACGCACTAAGACTCAGAAGATACAAAAACTAAGTACATAATACTAAACAATTTTGCAACACACATACCAGTACACGCCTAGACACAACGAAAATCATAATTACCACTTTTTCTCTATAGTAAAACAATAGATAAACAATTTTTCTCTATAGTAAAACTTTTACAATTCACTAGAACGGCCATTGCGGATTCTTCACGTATTTTGCCTACTGAATATGCAGTTGTCACAGCCGCCTCAGTGATTTCAAAGACTACTTCTATGAAAGAAAAGGTGCAGTATTTTCTAATAACATTTGTTGTGTTATGGAGACTCTTGACTGCATGATGAGTGGCGATTGTTCATAGACTCATCAAAAGTTAGTTTGAAGGCTGCGCTATGTATATGGCAACACTGTAGCGCATGCCGCGGATTCGAAAAAGACATATGAAAATATGAAACTAGTCTTCGAGAAAATCCAGTATGAAAAATATATCTAGAATGTCCTTGGAGATTTTAAGGTCATTGCTGTATTGCTTGGTTTACAACTTGAGTACACAAAGTTTTTCTGTTTGTTGTGTGACTGAGACAGCAGAGATATGCATATAACTACTGGCGCCAAATACCCCTTTAGTGAATCCAGTAAAAGTATATTTTCTTCCGATGCATATTAAATTGGGAGTCATGAAAACTTTTGTGAAACCAATGGATAAAAAATCTGGTGCATTTGTGTACTTAAAATCAAAATTTCCCAAAGTTAGTAATACTAACCTGAAAGAAATGATTTTTATAGGGCCACAAATAACATCACTAATGGACTGTCGAACATTCTGAAGGACTGTTAAATCCAATGGAGAAAGCCTGGCAGTTATTAAATAAATCTGTTACCATTTTCTTGGAAATCATAAAGCAGAAAATTACCGTGATATAATAACTGATCATGTAAACTCATACAAAGCTATGGGATGAACATAGACTCTCGGCTAGACTTCTTCCCAGAAAATCTTTCCAGAGTTGTCAGTGCTGAGCACGGTAGCGTTTCCTTAACAGATTTCTACAACGGAAAAGGGGTACCGAGGCAAATGGCTGACTAGTATGCTGGCTGACTGTTGCTGGGCCAAGAAGAGAGATATCCAAGTTGCAAAATATGCCCGAAAATCATTATCTAGGCAAGACTGGACGGGGAGTATATTTATCGTTTTGAGTTACATAGTTAGAAAGTTAATAAAACTTCAAACGTATATCACAAAAAAGACCTGCCTGATAAAACAAATCTGAAAGTATTTTTGAATTTAGCATGAAAAGTGTACGTCAACATTCAGTTCCTCTTGTTCGTGCAAAAGCAAAATGTTTGTTTTTGTAGATCAGTGTTATTTCAATTGCAATACTGTAATTTATTTAATACAGTTATGTTAGTGGTCATAATCACAAACAGAAATAACACTGCTTGCACACTACTATAGAAAATGTTTTCCAATTACCGCTTTCAAGCTTCACAGCTCATCATCAAAATTGATTCATCAAATATTTCAGCTCACAAGCTCATAAGCTCATCAAGCTATAACTCATCAAATATTTCCGATCTGATTATGAGCTGTGAAGCTTAAAAGCGCTAATCGGGTAAGACTTTTTCTATAGTGGTGTGCAACAGTGTTATTTCTGTTAATACTGTAATTGATAAAACGTAAATTTTTATATTAATGTTGAGAAAGTGACAGCGATAAATATTTTAAAACTGGCGAGGATTTTATATTGAACAGAAAAGAAGGAAGTAGCTCGAACAAAATACCCGCAGTAGCCTACGGGTGTGAGGGGGATGTACTGTGTACGAATGTAGTTTTTTTCACCCTATGTTAATTAACTGCAAGTATTTAGAAGAATGTATATTATAATAATGCATTGTGATTCATGTAGACTAACTATGAATGTTTGCAGCCGCAGAATATAGCTGTAAATGAGAACTCGGTTAATGTAGTTTGTCGACCTAATCAATGGCATGTAACTAATGCGTATCTAATATACGGGACAACTTTTGATTAAGTCCCGCCCTGTCCCAGAAGCATTGTCCGCTCCGACGATTCTGCTTCCAATACTAAACGCTAAATACACAGTCTAATATCTCGCTCTCTCTCCCTCTCTCTCCCCCTCCACCCTTCGATCTCTCTCACTCACTCATTCACTCTGCGCCAGAATCAACCTTACACATATATTCCTCTAGTTTGTTTCAGACACTTGGGAATACATTTAGCTATGATAAATATGGTTAATGACAACCGTAAGCTAATGTTCGTCTGGCCCCTGAAGACGATCCGTTATGCACCCCATGTAACGTGTGCTTCTGCGTTCTAGCGTCGCGAAGCAGTTTTTATGTGTTATATGACTATTCTCTACAATGTCCAAAATCTATAAAAACACTTTTCTGGAAACTTTTGATGTAGCGGCCGTAACAAGAGAGACGCCATTCACTGACCAAATTAAATGCCCTAAGGGTGGATTACAATTAAATGTTTGCCTCTCTCTTGTATGCCAGGCCGTGAGTTCAGCAGCATTCATCTCTACGAACTCTTAAAAAAATGTTCACATGTAAAACAATATTAATTCTTTCCATCGTATCATTTATCATTTCAGTACGACTGTCAGGGGTATAAAGGGAAAGTTAGAATGCTTGGAACACGTCGTAGCTTATAATTGAAGCCACTTCGGAATTGTAAAACGGAACCAGTCAAGCGTGTGTTCTAATTAAACATTGATTTTCTTGTAGACGCATTTTTATCATATACAAATGACAAACGGTAGAAGGAAAGACGATAGTTCGACATCAACCTCGCAGGTATACAATCTGTTCTAATTCAGCGTCGATGCGTGTGTTACGCGTGTGTAGATGCGTGAATAGTAATAAAGGGCGGAGTAATGAGAACACAACAATTTGTGATAGCTCGTGTTCGGTTACTACTACAACAATAAATAAACAGACGGTTTTATAACCTCAGTTAAACTATGACATTTCCGTAAACATGGTTCAATGGCGAGTTGAATATCGTGCGTTTGCTGTAGACACGTTTTCTAAATGTAATGATTTCTATATAACAAAACAAAGACTGTTCAGAAATCATTTCAACGTTGGAAGACATGGAAGAATTGCAGATCGCTCAACAATATCGAAATCTGAAATAAAGAACATTTTGAACCACTGCATCGGCACAGAAAACAATTGGAGGAAGTGTAAAAACAGCGAGTCCGCCAGAAAATGTGGAAGGGTAAGTGTTGAGGCCCGTGTTCGAAGATCGGTTGATCTCAAGATTTGGTGCAATATCCTGACCAGCGCGATCTCCAGACCTGTCTGCGTGTGATTTCTTTTTGTGGGGCTATCTGAAGTTTAAGGTTTCCAGCCACTACCACGTGATTTAACTCAACTCACGCAGCGAATCATTTAAGAAATTCAGGCGATTCCGCGAGCCATGCTGCAGAGAGTCATGAGTAGCTTTTTCAATCAACTTGAAGAATGTAAGCGCATCAATAGGATGTTATTTTCAAACAATAGCAACTTGACTAAGTTCATCTTTCTTTAAAGGAAGACAACGTTACGATCGCTATAAATCTGTGACTCTGTTCGGGTATTATTTATTTAAAAAATTAACCTATCTTCTGTTGAAACTAAAAATGCGTACAACGTTCGCAGATACAGAATTAAATAGTTAATTTTAAAAAATATTTTGTACATTCTATTGTCTGTAGAATATAGCGTTAGAGTTTCGTCAGTGGATCACGTTAGAACAACGTGACAGAGTTTCGTTAGTGGATTGTACGTATCGCAAAAGCTTTCGAGCATTTCATCCGTCTTCAGACCGGAACAAAACAACACAATTCAGTGCATATATTTTTTGATAAATTGTTTATTTTAAATTCTAATTTATCTTAATGCATATTACATCTTAATTTCATCGTTCATATTTTACTGACGATTTGGTTTTGTAATTCAGAACATTGTATGCAATTTTAATTTTAATAGAGGTCATATTAGGTTTTTATAGCACCTGAAAACTATAACAAATTCATTAATGATCGGAAGGTTGTCACGCTTAAAACCTAACAATGGTTAACAAAAATTCAAGAAGTATTATTATTATCCATTGTAATTTTTTACGAAGTATTTGTTACATGAATAGGGACATGTACTGTAATGGAATAAAACTGGCCACACAAACAGTAAAGCAAATGTTAATTAATTTAATACTTGATTCAAGTCAGGAGTTTTACGCAAGTCACGCTTAAACCAATCTTTCGAACTCATTGTAAGTGCTTGCCTACAGTATAATTACAGTAAAAAATCTGATTCATTTTTTGCAAGTGCCTTTACGTTTATAGATCTCGAGAACGATTACAGATTTTTGAGGACGACGCGTTAACCGAGAAAGTTACTGCGAAAAACTTTCCGCTAAGCACATTACCAACTAAGTTATAATCAACCATTACTGGAGCAGTGTCTACAAGGACGACTTCAGTCACAGGAACAGTAAGAGTATTACAGTCATTAATACCATTATGTTTACTAAACCAAAGCTTAAAAGAAATAGGCATATCTAATGTTACTTAACATTAATTACAGCGCACAAAACAATCGCCATAAAACGGGTCTCCAACTGACTGACCCTACGAAGCTCGGATTTAAGGTTACCGGAGACGTAAGCAATACGCTGAATCGCTATTGTTCATTCTATGTGAACTATTGCAAGCGATAAAAAAAAACCCATTAGTCACTATGAATACATTTTTGTTTTCGTAACAATAAAATTTCGAACTGTAATATGATTATAAACCAATATACAGTAATACATCTTATCATTAAACAATTATACTTAACTATTGTATCAACGTGTCTAACACTTGATTAAAATAATTTGACGTGGCGAATTAAGGTTCGCGGACGATAACCTTTACGTCTACCGCAATGTACAGCTAAGCGACTCAGAGTGAAAAACAGGATTCGCTGGCTGTGGCCAACTTTTTTAAGCTAATTTTCGATAAGAAACTTACAGATTGCTCTATAACATATACAAAATACCTCTGAAAGACATTTAGAGAAATTTCTGTAACTCTCATGCAGTTTACCTTTCTTTTTTCTAATCTACGTTTTCCTAAACGCAAACACACTGTCTGCGTGGAGAAAAATTACCACAGGCCTAACATTTCTTAAGATAACTATTTTGTTAGTTGATTAATCTAAATAATCAAATCATTTTTATGTTGAAAAATACATTTTTGAAAATAATCCTCCTTGGCAATCATGACAGATAGTACATAAAGTTTACTGAACACGAACATGTTTTCGCCAATTCTGTAACAAGACGTTTGTAATTCCCAACATTGTTCGTGGTTTTAATTATAACAGAGGTGAGATTAGGTTTTCATAACACTGGAAAACGATAACAAATTTGTAGTGATCGAAACGTCGTGATGCTTAAAACCGAACAATGGGTAATGTGAGACTCAAGAACTATTTATTATTATCTAATGTAATTGTTTACGTAATGTTTTTTACATGGATTGCGAAGGGTAGTCCCAAATAGATCTGGTAGTCATATTGAACAAATTTGGCATACATTTGATTTTCCAATTTTTTTAATGAATTCTTGTATGCTTGTGTTTCAAACGACGTTGGAGGTTACACAATAAAAAGTTTAGATTATATTATATCACGTATTGCACTTCGAGTTATACACAACTTGCAGGGGTTCGTTATTCATTTCCGTATTTCTGAACCCGTAAGCACACTATAATTTTTTTTCTTTTTAAACACAACAGCAGTTTCTTATTTTCTATAAAATTATTTACTTTTATAAAGGAAATCTTCTTTTTCTTCTTCCTATGGCTCTACATCTTCCCCTGGCTCTATGAGATTTGACCTCCTGAACAATCCTACACCATTCCTCTCTGTTCTTAGCAACAATCTTCCATCCTCTGGTCCCCATGGTTCGCAGGTCCTCCTCAACATACTCCATCCACAACTTTCTCGGTCTTCCTCTGGGCCTAGACTCTAAGAGATCCCATTCTTTAACAGCTCTCGTATTTCTGGTCTTCTCCATTCTATAAATATGTCCTAGCCATCTAATTCTTTGTGACTTAATAAACTTTACTGTTTTCGCTGTTTATTAATGTATCAAGTTCAAGATTCATTCGGATCCGCCAAATGCCACCTGGCTGCACTACTGGCACAAAAATTCTCCAAAGTATTTTCGTCTCAAATCGTTTAAGGTCTTCTCCATCTTTCTACCGCATGGTTCATGTCTTACAGCCGTAAGTTACTGCTGAGTCATATAAGGCTTTTGTAAATTTTCAGTTTAGAATTACGACTTAGGAAATCTACCCCGATCTTATTTTACCAATACTTTCTAACATTTTGTGTCCACGGTGTGTTGTCATTTTATCCAAATTTTTCAGTTCGTTCATAACCGTCCGACCTTTCCCATCGGTTCTGAGGCACACACGAATTTTGGGGATAAGGTTTCGCACAGTATCCTTTCGTAAAATTTAGTTTAAAAACAATTGAACATCATTCCCAAAAATTTATCAACGTACCCATTACGTGTTTAAGGAACAGGGGTAAACACATTTTACATCCTTCACAAGTAGGGCTCCGGGATCGGGATGGTAAGCGGGTAGGCAAACATTACGAACCCGGTCATCAGTCACTCTTAACAGATTAATAACATAATACAAGATGAGGCACTGTAATTGTTTACCAATTGCTCCTAGCACGATAGTCATTGGTCCAGGCTTTTCGCACGCTACTCAGTCCCTCGTCGTAATCCGGACTTCCTGTCTCAAGACGCGTTATGCTTATGTTGCTGGGTGGACAACGCACGGACCTCCAGCAAGACGAGAACCTTCAAGAACTCCCATACCTGTGGCAAGAAGAATAATAGCATAGGAGGTAACTTATACCTCTGCGCGCGCGCGCGTGTGTGTGTGCAGAACTAAAGCGGCATGTTGTATAATTATAATCCAGTCATATGACTGATAATCAATTTTACTTAGGCCTGTTCTAAAGCACTGTCTAGCTTATAGGCATATTTGATAGTTCACCATTTGTGTCACTTAGATTCACTACCATTTGTGTCAATACATGTTAACTACACCATTATCTTACGCAAGACACTGCTCTGCTTTAACTTTTTATTCGATAATACGTATATTTTATTCTTCTAAAGTGTCTTCTGAAGTCAAGCTAATAGTACCAAAAATCCATAATCCAAAACAATTTTACGTATGTAAATTTTTACTTCCATGTTCCATAAAGTAATGGAAGTATGGTGATGGCGAAAAAAATCGTGTTAGAGATTGTACTACCATCAAAACGTGAAGAAAAGTAATTTTTCTAAAAGTGTGTGTGTGTGTGTGTGTGTGTGTGTGTGTGTGTGTGTGTGTGTGTGTGTGTGTGTGTGTGTGTGTGTGTGTGTGTGTGTGTGTGTGTGTGTGTGTGTGTGTGTGTGTGTGTGTGTGTGTGTGTGTGTGTGAAGAATTTTTCCTGTGACAAATGATAACTGTCGCCAATTCAAACAGAATCAAATATTTTTTGCATACCTGAATTACGTACCTGAATTATAGAGAACTCAAGACCTATTGATTTTGGTAAAGATCGGTTAAGGGGAAGAGGTAGTTTACCTGCAACGTTTTATGTTTTAACAAGAGTAATTTTTTCTATGACGAACGATAACTGCCGTACATTCAAACAGAATCAAACAATGTTTTCCATATGCGTGAGTTTTAGGGGACTCAAGGTTTGTAGATTCTGGTTAAGATTGGTTAAGGGGAAGGGGTAGTTTACCTGCAACATTTTACGTTTTAACAAGAGTAAAGTTCTTAATTTTGATAAATAAAGTATTCTGAAAAGAAGGTCATAATAACCCACTGTAGAAAGGTAGATGAAATATCTATAAATGAAAAGGGTAGTTGAAGGGGGTGGGGGTAATTTTCTGTAAATGAAAATGATAATTGTAGGGTGAGGGGATAATTTTGTATATGTGTACTACGTTATCGGCAACAATGATGTAGTTGGTTGTTAAAATTCATTCCAAGGCTGTTTGGCCGTGGTCCAATGTTTTGTGCAAAAACAGACGTTTCGACAGTGCCACCGACTGCCATCATCAGTGAAAATCGAGTGCGCTAACGTGAGGTGATATACGTTAGTGACCGCAGTACTGTGGTTAAGGCCTGAAGCAAGAAGTAGTTCCTATGGAAATATTTCATTTCGAAAATGATTTTAAATATAAATCTTAGAACATGGAAGTCTTGTATGGTTCTCCATACCGATATTTTAAGTAACTCAGTGCGATTGATTATGTTGAGACGGCAGTCCAAAATTTTAGCGTTCATGGGAATGGAAAGAGAAATGAAAGCCAGTCTGGACGTTTGCATTGGTGGAAGCTTTGTTTTTTCAGCGTGCACTTGAAATCATTTTACGTTTACAATATGCTTATATTTGTAAATATGGGTACGTGTTGTTATGATTATCTTAAACGATGCATGAACACAACAGAAACAACCAATACAACCGCACTCTTTACTTAATCGCCTTAAGCGATTTTAAAAAATTCTTTCACACAAATATAGTAATCCAGCGAGTGATCCAATACTCGCAAATCTCGATTTTTACAAGTAATGAATTATTTAGAAAATCATGGTTAGTAACAAACAATAACTTTACATTTTTATCGTTCTAAAATCGCATATTCAAGAAAGAATTGAGTGTACCATTTTTCAGGTTATAAATTCAGTAGTCCCGGAAGAACGCATATTAGGGCCAGTACTCAATTCGCTATACACTGCGGACATACTGCGGACAACGTCTAGATTAACTACGATGTCGACATTTGCAGATGACGGCCATTCTGGTATGCCTTGGTCCTTTACGGACTGTTGAGCAGAGGTTTATTTTATTATTTTTATTTTTATAGCCATTCTGACTTCGCACATGCAAAACAACATAAACAAAATCCTAAACTGGTTAAAGAAAAGATAGCGAATAAAGTCAAATGAATCCAAATCTACTCAGGTAACATTTAGCTTGAGACGAGACAACTGTTGTCCGCCTGTAAACTTGGACACCGCTCAGCTGCCACAGATGGAAGATGTTAAACACCTCGACGTGCGTCTGTAAGACATCTGTCTTACATGGCGGAAACGCGTAACAAAAAAATACACAGTTTCGGCATACCTTTAGACATAAGCATTGGTTTCTCGGAAGGAGTTGCAGACGTCTCTGGAGAATAAACTTGGACAATTCTTAAAGTCTACGGTATAAGAAAGCTTCAGTATCTGGGACATCTCATGGAAAATGAACAAAAATTTTACTTATTGCAGGGAAAAGTACTTATTTTACTACAGGAAAAAGTACTTGGAAAGAGAGGAGTTGGGCGACCTAGAATCTCATGGCTGAAAAATTTAAGGACCTGGTTTGGCATGAATACAACTTACTTATTCCGTGCAGCAGTACAGAAAGTTAAAATAGTCTGTATGATATCCAACATCCGAAACGGATAGGAACTATCAGAAGAAGAAGAAGAAGAAGAAAGTCTACGGTAATAACATAATAAAAATACATAACAATAAATGTTACTGAAACATTGTTTATAAGATACTTATTGACTGAACTGATTTTCCTATATTTCATATTTCAAACGTATACGCAAATTCGGTATAATAAACCTGTTTGTATATTTAAAAAATATTTACTACTATTTTAGCGTGGACAGCTGAAAAAATAATAAAGTAGTCTAAAAATTAAGAGATTAACAAAATTCGTCAACTTTTTTTTGACCCTCGGGGGGTCCGGTCCCCCTGTAAATACGCCCCCGCCTTGCACTGACATACGTTTTGCCCGATGTTACTAAGTGTGCTTGCAACTCCACTTGCAACGAGTGTACTAATTGCAAAATAGAGTAAAGCTAAAAGGCCTGTCGAATGGACGCAGCGCCAAAGTACGCTGTTGCAACTGATTGACTGTCCTGCTTTTGATATATTGTTGGGCACCAGGAGAGGAACGTTTGATTGCTGAACATCCTCTTAATTATTCAATATCTTGTGTGCAACAACCTGATTTTCATCGAACGGCGGTACATATATCTTCACGTTTGTAACAGCCGATTTAGACTTGTGACCTACAGCAAATCACCCTGATGCGCCGCGAAAGGCGAAAAATAATATAATTTTCCAGAAGGCTCCAGTGTATTCCTCTTTCCTGAGGGCCCCGACAAGGCTGCAAAAAGAACAAACAATGCCTTTCGTAACAACGAACAGGCGTTCGAAAATGTGTGGCACACGGGCTCGTATATAAATTGAAGCGTTATCTCCCCATTGCATATTACCTTGTTATTACTCTGAACGCCTGTTTTCGCCAAATTAAATTAACCTTGCCTTAAATCTACTCAGGAGAACCGCGAGGCAGCTCCCTTGCTCTACAGCCGACACCCGTCAAACAGACAATACGATTACAACTTTTGCGGACGTTACGGCACTTTCAGTCACAAACAGTCGACCCCCAAGTGGCCGTGGAACGTCTTCAGCATCACTTAAATCTTCTACCAACATGGCGGATAAGCGTCATCCAAACGACGTCAACGTCACCACTCACCACACCGAGTGCTTAGCAGTGAAAAAAAAGTCGTACCGTTTCAAGTAAGACATGAGATCAAGTACGTCATGATCATCTTTACATTACGGCGTAGGCAAGGTGCTGTCTGTTCCGCCTTCAGAGATCCTCCACCCATTTATTCCTGGGTCTTTCCACACCTGTGTCCTATAAATTCATATTCTCAGGCTTGTTTGGTCAGTCTTGAATCTGACAGATCCACCGTTGTAGATCCAGATCAAGTACTGGGTCTAATGCTAAACAAAAACCTTACCCCGTAAGGAGCACATTAGAAGCAAAATGTCACAGCACCAACTTAAAACACCAACATCTTTACTTGCTTCTTGGAAGAAAATCAAAATCATCTGCTGAGAACAAACCACATTTACATAAGACCGTCATCAAATCTACCAGGAGTCAAATCATACCCAGTTCAGGAGTTGCGTTCATCCGACTCCAAGATTATATAGAAACTCGGATCGAATATTCTAAGAACTCTTCTGGACGCCCCTTGGTATATCAGAATTAAGACCATACACGATGAACCGCAAATCCTTCTGTTGACAAGAATAACGGGGCAGCTACTTCAGCACGCTTCGTTTACACCGAAACGACATTCAACAGTGTACACGATCCGCCCGAGACAACCGAAGAAGTGGATCCAATCAACTAATTTTTCTACACCGTGAAGAATAATTATCTAAGGAAGTCCCGTCACTGGTGGTTTCTCTCTTCATTGTGCACTGTACTTCCTTGTCGATCCCTGCGAGCAGATTTTAAATATCAAATAAATAAATAAAAATAAAATATTTCTCCTTTCTGTTACGGGCTACTTTGCGTTGCCACGATAAATTGTTCAACAGCGTTTGGCCGATGCGTGATATAGTAATGCCGATCATCTTGTTGTGTAGACATATCAAAATTTAAGAATGTTTTAGAGTTTAATATTTCTATTCGCCTTGATTTATTTTTGGCCATTTCATTAACAACGTCTTCCGGGGGCACTGAAATTATTTTCCTATATTACATATTTAAAACGTGTAGGCGAATTCTGTGTAATAAGCCTGTTTGTACATTTATGAAAAAAGTTACTACTACATTAGCCTAAGCAGCTGAAAAAATAATAAGACAACCTAAAAATTAAGAGATTAACAACATTCCTCGTCAACTTTTTCACCCTCTGGGGAGGATCCGGTCCCGTGCGTCCCCCTCCATAAATACGCCCCTGGATACCTTATACTTTTAAATCTGACACTACATCATCCCGTTACCTTTTTCCGTGGTCGTTTTCTCTTTTTTGTGTTCCTGCACTGGCCACGCGAAAATTTTTGTCTTCCTTCCTCCGGCTTAGCTCTATACGTCTAGATACTGAACACTTCTATTTTACAAAAATGTATTATATATAAATATAAAAGAATCCAATATAAAAAAATGAAACAAAAACCTACACAAACTCAACTTAATAATAACGACCGTCGCATGGATTTCGTTGGTGAGAGTTTTCACCTGCGTAGGAGATTGGAATTGAACTAATTTGTATACGTATTTAAGTTATTTAAATGTTATTAACGATTCACTAGCTAGCAGATACGGAAATACGTGCTCACGTGTGCGTATGCGTTAAGTCTTTGATCGTAGACACTGGGTGAAAAAGTGTGTGATGTTCCAGACGTAATCAGAGATGAGCGTGGGCCTTGGTCTAGCGTAGCGTAATGAAAATTGATTTAATTTGGTGGGCAGACGAAGCCGTCTAGTTTACCTTAAGGCAACATGTTATATTACCTCCTCCACTAGCCGACTAACCTAATAGCTGATGACGTTAGTACAATCTGCTAACCTTATTGTTTATTTATTTTTATTTGACTTCGGCTTCGGCGTATAACTTGAGCCTAACACATATTACTAAATACTTTTACATAAAGCAATTCCTGTCTTAAACAAGTTATTCTATTTATCGGGTTGTTGATAAATTCAGTAATTATTATAGGGGGAGACGCCACTTGTTTCAAGTCGTAGAAGAATTTGTTTTTTGTTTTAGGTTTTTAAGAATACCTAAACTTTAAAAAACTGACAATATTGACACTGTTACAGACGACAGCCAAAGTCAACCTGCAAACTGGTACGAAAGGACTTTTTAATGTCACGAGAGATTGGAAACAGGGTTATGGGCTGGGAGCAACCCTGTTCAACCTAGCACTTGAATATGTCATCAGAAAATGACCAATGATAGGAATGCAACATTAAAACATTGGTCCGGATCTTAGGATATACAGACGATATTATTATTATTATGGCAAGATCCCAAGCAAGAGCAAAAGAGACGTTCCAGAAACTCAAAGGTGAAGCACAAGAGACAGGATTACAGGTGGATACAGATAAAACAAAGATTATGATTACCACTCGAAGGAAAATCAGAAAACCTAAAAAATTTGAAATCGAACCACTAAACCTGGAAATAGTTAGTCGGTTTAAATATTTTGGATGTTGGATTGCAGAAGACAACGAAGAAATAAACGAAATAAGGAAATATGCTTCGTTTACGACTATATTGAAGACAAGGAATATCCACCGTCAGTAAAAGGTCACATTATATAAACTTATGATTAAGTCGGTGATAACATATGGCAACGAGACTTGGACTCTGAATAAATGAGCCGCTAACATAGTCAATACCTTCGAAAGGCGAATTTTGAGGAGAATATATGGATCAATCCAATTCAATGGGATATGGAGAATACGTCACAATGGTGAACTATATACGCTACTTAAAGACAATGATCTGGCTACCACCATCCGACTCCATAGATTGCAATAGGCAGGACACATCATTAAGATGGAAGGCAACCGAGTACCTAGAAAGGTACTGCTTAGTCAAATCGAGGGTAGAAGGCCTGTCGGAAGACCCAAGCATCGCTGGATTAACCCAGTGGCAAGGGATCCTGATACTTTACTTAAAATAAGACGATGGACATCAACCGCCAAGGACTGAGAAAAATGGAGGCTAAGGTTCGACTCCGGACTGTCACACCATAGAAGAAGAAGAAGAAACTCTTTTTTTTTAATTTACTAAACTTTTTTCATAAAAACAATCTGCACGTATCAATTTAGAGCAAAATTATTCTTAATGAGTTATTTTTGCAAGATTATGTTGGCCGCGGGTTGGAGAGTTTCTAGCACATCATCTAATTACTGAGTATTTAAAATCGCAAGTGTATGAAAAGAAAAAACGCGTTCTCACGTTGCAGAAAATGTATTTAACGACTGGCAGAAACTCACAGCTGACATTCAGAAACACTCTATGTGTTCACAAAACAACGAAACCCGTGTGAACGTATGGTATACAGCTGTGGGGAATCATGAATAACTCCAGCATTGATATTGACGAGCCTGCTGCAACCCATCTTTCTATTTTTTATGCTTTATAAAAAAATAAAACTTTTTTTTTTTTTTTTTTTTTTTTTTGAAAGAGGAGCCACTAGTTATTTAAAACTAGGCAGAAGGCCTAGAGAAGCAAAAATGCGCTGGGTCCAGTGAGACGGGACTTGCAATTAAACTCTCTGTTAATCAGTGATATAACATGTTTATTATCCCAAAACTCATTATAAAAAAAAATATATATAATTTAATATAATTTAGTATAATTTAATATTCAATTTAATATTTTCAGATCCAACGTTTGACATTATACAATTAATGTTTCGAATTTACAATATTCAATATATCATTTCTCAACAATTCCTCAACATGCAAAGCCCCACCCCAAAATAACATCACTAATATAATATAGTAAACTCGTAAGCTTGAACATCTTTAAAATATATATATATATATGTATAAAAAAAATATCACATAAGCTCCTTAATCAACATCCTATAAATTATTTAAATTCCCTCTGATAACACTTAACACTAACAACACATACTGGAACATAAGACACATATACATATAATATACATCACAGCTAAAATACATGTCCGACCTGGCAAACAGCCTGTACATTCTAGCGAACCCACATATAACTGGGAGGAAAATCTGTATTTTTCATAAAGCCCCAAAACTGCAATCATAAGTTTAAGCTTCCAGCACAGCTGGAATAAAATTTATAAAAAACCACAACCCCTTAACTCCATTAAAAATGAAAAGAAATTTTTATTTTAAAGAAAACAGAATGGATAATAACGACTAAAAACCGCAAAGTCAGAGTGGCATGGCAGCCCATATGATTTTATAAAATGAAAGAATTGTATATTATAAGTACCTATAAAAAAAATTAAAGATTTTCAAAACTGTATACAACAGTAATAAAACAATTATAACTTAAGTTTTAAAACAACTGGCATAATTTTTACAAAATTGTTAAATCTTTTGTTTAAACTTTGTTACAAATATATATATATATATATATATATATATATATATATATCAGGAATTCACAAAGGCTGAACTGACCCGGCAGCAGACCTATATCAGAACCAGATTCAACATTAAATGGCATGTCAAGTTCCTGCAGAGAACTGCCTCTTACAGGTAACTGCCTCAAGTTAAAGAAAAAAGAAACAGAAAACCCCTTAAAACCCCTAAAAAAAACCCCAACCCCTTTTTACATTTTTAACACTTCTTGAGACCACTTTTGTAATAAATCAGAATCTAAGTTACAATAACAAGTGCCGCCTGTACATTTCATTTCATTTAAAATTCTGACAATCTCTGAATATAAATAGTATATGCCAAAAAAAAATTAAATTTAATATCAGCCATCTGTGCATGTATAAATTAAAACCAAGTGGTATACTAGCAGCTGTGGAAGTGTGCCAGAATAGGCCTGACCTGACCAAGTGAGACAAGTATCAGACCTGCATGAAACGGTACCAACGTGTGCCTAACTTGTGTCCTAAAAAACTATGTAAAATGTAACACCCGGAAACAGCCTGAAAACGAAACCCCCAACCCTTAAATACAGAAAAATAATTAAATGTGAAACCTCAGTAACCCTCAGAAAACATCTGAACCAGCCGGTTCAGAATCAAGAAACTCATACCTATACTTAGCTTTACAGAACAAATTACCCTTACAATATTAGAATTCGAAACATATAAAAAAAACTCTGGCGCACCCCCACAGTGTAGCTCACAATTACAGTGATAGTACGTTATAAGGGTGGATAATGTTCATAGTGAATGTCTTGGTGACACACCCTTGATCTAACTGTCTAGCTGAGTAAGCACATTGTTCGAGCACAATTTGTTACACTGATGTTCTGCGGGCCAGGCCAAAAAAAAAATAATAAAAGAGTTCATATCACCTTAACTGCAGCGGTTGAATTACATCTTTCCTGTTAGCTAGCTCCCTCCTCGGTACAGCCAAGTTTCAGGTAATTCATGGCTGGTGAAGGTGGCAGTACACCAGCTGTGGCCACGTCTCCGTTCTAGGGCGAGAACCCGGGAAGTCTCAAAAACTTAGCCTGCCATCAAAGACGAGTAGAAGGCTGCCCAATTAAAATGTCCGAGGTGAGGAGAAGCTGTTTATTCGGTGACAGGCTGACTGCAACTGATTTGTACAGCGACAGCGCAACGAACCCCAAACTTCGCCGCGAGATCGCGTGCACTGTCTGACAGTGCCATCCCAATATCGCCGCGCTAGAACGGCGATATTGGGATGAAAACCAGACCGTACGTCATGAAAACCAGATTTCTACCAAATAATTCTGTGTAAAGACAATACAGCTATAAGCTGATAAAGAAAAGTATATATCATTGGAAGTATCAGTGTGCATAAGACATCACACTGACATTCTCACACTTACATTCGATATCGGCAACACTTGTTCAAAAGTACTTGACAAAAAATAATGAATAAAGAATATTTAACCAACAGGAACAACAAGAAAAAATTGAAAATCTAACTACTGTTTTAGAAATTTTAGAACTTTTCACTTTTTTGCTAAAAGATTTAGAGGCACGGTCCAAGAAACCTCTGTTTTAGTTTCTTAAAATCGTAAATTCTGAATCTATACTGTATTTGAAAATTATGTATGGTTGACACAATACGTGTATTTCCTATGAATCATGAAAACGGAAAGCGACTGAAAAATCGTGCACACATAAAATGATACCGTTTAGTCAGCAGGGAAACATTACTGGAAAATACTTTCCCTTTCTTCCAAGTATAGGCGTAGCAAATTGTAATTTGTGTCCTACTTTTGTTTAGTTTCTATTTACATCGCCTAAACTACAAAAAAATACAGTAACAAATAAATCGGCATACAGTTATCAAAATGGAAGTGTTAATTTAAGGTTTAACAGGATATTTTTGTTTTAGAAATCGGATAAAACATTATATTGTTTAAAACCTTGCCCGCAGCCCGTTCTAAATATTTTATTTTGGTTTTGCATTTGAATTAGTGAACTCTACTATCATTTTATCAGGAAATCAATCTGAGATAAATTTTTAGGAAGAATGGATGGATTTGGGATGTCATACGTTCACATTATCCTTTTGTGTGTGTGTGTGTGTGTGTGTGCACGCTCGCGCATACGCGCTATAAACTTAGTTCTCCAGTTTCAATACTGTGGTTTCAACATTTAAGACATGAGGAAGGCGGAAGTAAACTTAAAGGATCATTAAAAATTAGAGTGGTCACAGATTCCTTGACAGGATATAAAGAGCTCTCTAGAAAAGGTTATGGGTTCACCCACGTTCCCAAGGGAATAGAATGTCTAGAATGTTTCATAAAAGTCTACTAAGAGTAAGGTAAGTCTAAAAAGCTGTCTAAATTAGAGAATTAAACCTCTGTGAAAGACACGATTTACTCAGGGTACATAAGGCTGGAGAACGTATAATGGGCCTGCCCACTCATCACTTTAATACATTCATTTGAGGCCAGAAAATACTGAACGGATCTTAAAAGGAAGACTTCACTTACAAAAAAAAACTGATATATAAACGTTAGGACCAAATTCAATTAAGCACCAAATGTGACCGTATGTCTTCGGTAACAACATGAAATTTACATTTCAGCCTCTGATTTGCTCTGTAACGAAATTAAGCAACATTTTTGTGCCACTGTGTTTTTGGCGCCTGCTGTTGCACGGTAGCTTGGGGGGGGGGCTATTCTTTTTAAGAAAAATCACCATTTCAGTAAACCGAGTAGTGACTCTTCGTTACCGCATTAGAATTTTCGTCTAAAGTGACCATTTTGGGGGGGGATTTTCCCAATTTCCCTCATTTTGCCCTCCGTCGTTTCCCGCCTGGATACAGGATACAGGTAACGTTCATTTGTCTGCAGACAGGATATGACAACGTTCAGTTAAATAGATTATGCGACACTGCGTGCAAACAAGGCGTAGTCCACGCTAAAACAGTAGTCTAGTCGGGTTTTGGAAACCTGACGGGGCCATCATATCAGACTATCTGGCTACTACGTTAACAGCCTTCGAAAGGGTCGCCAATTGTTTATTTTCATTGCACCTAAGCAAGTCGTTAATTCGTACATATTTAAGAAATCCCCAATCAACGTGGTCCCGTCTAGTTTCTTAAAGGCCATTTTATTTAGTCGGTGTACAGTGTTCTATCAACATCGTGTTTTCTTGAAGCGTAGAGTATTAAAACTACCGTGTGTAATCCAGTGCCAGTGCGTTTTGTTACATCAAACTTTAAGCTGTAAACTGTTCAGCGAGATGTATTTCAACAGTATAGATTCATTGATAAATTATATACTTATCAATAATATATAATTTATATATATATTATAGGCCTTAAAAACTGTGGTGAAGACTGGAAGCTTATTAATAAATCAACTGACTGTGTAAAGTGCGGAAGAAACATGCATTTAATTACGGGCAAAATGGAATCTTGATTTACGGATGTGGGGAAAAAAACTGTAGAGTGAAAAAACATGTACGGGACAGTAGGCTACTATCTTTGGACTTCACGCTTTCTTCCCGTCACCTTGTCCGTTTTAATCGGATGGATTTTGAAGTCTCCTTTTTCTGTCATTGTGAGAGAGACTGGTTTGTCACAACCAACGGAAAGAAAATTACTACATTCTTTCAGAGAAATTCTTGTTCTGTGGCTGATTGAAAATTCTTGTAAAAAGGGGGGGTAAACTGTTGAAGTTGATGAACGTGCATTCGGTAGACGGAAGTACAATCGCGGGCGACTAAGTAAGATTCGTTGGGTGTCAGTGAAACCCAAAAATAATCAGTATGTTCCCATATTACTTGAAGCGGATAGAGGTGCATTCTATAGAAACCGTTAAAAAAATATATGGTAAGTACTTAAAGACGTTAGGTCTTATTTTGTTAGGACAAATAGTAACAGAATAGTAACTGTTCAATCCGAGTATGCTCATTTTATTTTAAAATGTACCTCAAAAATTTCACGGTCCATCCTAAATTTTACCTGTTATTCCTGCAGTTATTGTATTTTTGAACAATAAGCGACCCTTTTAAGGTCGTAAAATCAGCCAGTCTGACTAGATGGCCCCGTCAGGTTTCCATAACCCGAATGCTGTATGTTACTGACAACTTTGAGGTTTATATTATTGAGGTGTTAAAACAATGAATTAGAAAATGTGGTGGCATTAGCAAAATAACTAATGACAGAGTTCTGTATGCCTTATTGTTCGAACGATGCGGTCCTTCACACTAAGGTCCCATGTAGCATTTGCCATATGTTTTGTACTTCCTTTGTAGGATGACTTCCTTGTGGATCTTGCTATTTCTGTTTGTAGGTTCTTGCTCAGGCTGAATGTCAAAGAATTGATGTCATCTGAAGGCAAATAAAATCTTTAATTAATGGAAGTAAAGCATAGATTAATAGTACTCTGTAGTAATATTTATCTAATTATAATTAATAGAAAAAACATGTTGTAAAGTCAGGTAGACAACAATGATTGACACTCTCAGGAAAATAAGAATCCTATATGTGGAGAGAAGACTAACTTGGGATTTACAACAAAAATTAAACTACAGTAACTAAAATAGGAAGTCAACAATAAGAATCAATTGCAAGGAATGAACAAGGCAGGGTAGAGGTGTGTCCTTTAGTAACTATACCGAGGACGCAGTACATAAGGATAAAAATAACATTGGGGTGTTGGCTAGAACTGAGAAGGAATATAGAGACATGATAGAGAGAATTATGGAAAGACTAGTGAAGCAAAATCTGAAGTAATAACTTATGTTACGAGAGAAACTCAAAAAATGAAAAAGCTAATGACTGAAAACACGCTGCAGGATGTTGAGGAATTTATTTATTTAGGAATGAAAATCACACAGGATTGTAGAAACGTGGAAGAATTAAGGAATGGGGTCACCAAAACTAAAACAGCGCTTCATAAACTGAAACGCCTTTTCACAACGAATAAAATATCAGCCCAGGATAAGGTTTCTGTCTGGTTGTGAAACACTGACGATAATGGAAACGGATCTTTAAAGAATGGCGCTACAGAACGATGTTAGAGAGGCAAAATAGCTAACGAAGAAGTTTATCAGAGAGGTGAAGAAAGTAACGCTATCTGGAGTCGTATGTAAAACAGAAGAGTAAGGTTAACAGACAGTGAAAGTTTGGACAAGACGCTATTAGAAGAAATAACGACAGGATAGAAGTGACAAATGTAAACAGAGAATGGAAGATGTCAATTGAACTAAAGAGAAAACCTAATAATAAGGTCTACCACAGAAGATCCAAGGATTCAGCGGTCAGAAATAAGTAACAGTTTCAGTGGTTGGGCAGGTATATACTAGTGCTATTAGCAAAACTATTTCCTTCCTTCCTTTTCGTTTCAGCTCTCTATAGGCTGCGATTGCACAATTTTCTTCTCTTTGCCAGTATTCCTTCTTTCTCCAGCTTCCTTTATTTCTCCTTTACCAGTATTCCTTCATTCTCTTGCTCGCTCTTTCGTTCCTTTAGTTTTTCTTTACACGTCTGCAAATTGTCTTCTGAACAGTTCACTGATTTTTATATTTTCTTCCCTGATTCTACAGTTTTCTATATCCTGATGGACGTCTTTCACCCGTGGTATTTGTGTCTTTCCTTTCTGGTAGGACACTACTACTACTACTACTACTACTACTACTACTACTACTACTACTACTACTACTACTATTACTACTATTACTACCACTACTAGTTTTTTTAAATGGGGGAAAATGCTTCATGCCCCATCAGAGGAAACGCCTGTCCCCTGGTGTGTGGAACTCGCACCCACTAAAATACCCAACAGGATATAATTCAGGCATTTATATCCATCGTGGAACCACTTAGTGCATTATTTCAGGATGGAGCAATTCTACCCTTATAGGTCTCCTTCCTTCTAAGTGTACCTTATGTGCTACTGCCCGTGGGTCAAAGTATGTAACTTCCCAAGCGGTCACCCATTCAAGTACTGACCGGACCCGACGTTGCTTAACTTCGGTGATCGGACGAGAACCGGTGAATTCAACGTGGTAGGCCGTTGGCGGTATTAATAACAATAATTACTATTATTAATACTACTATTAATAATAATAATAATATTATTATTATTAATACTACTGCTGGTGCTGCTGCTGTTATTAATATTATCACTATTACTATAACGAAAACATAGTTAACTCACATCATCATAACGTTTTTCACCACACACACAAACTCTCTCTCTCTCTCTCTCTCTCTCTCTCTCTCTCTCTCTCTCTCTCTCTCTCTCTCACACAGACACAGACACACACACACACACACACACACACACACACACACACACACAGACACACACACATACATGTACCACAAACATTAATGGCTGATTAGATTCCAACAAGTCTATATTTGAACTGACAGATAAGTTTCAAAATTGTAAGTTATTTTATTTCATTTAACGGGCAAATAATTATGTCAATGCGTTCACTTCAGAAAGAGTAATTGCAGTTATTTGTTCCATGCGTGTAGTTTAAATATTTGTGTATTAACATTGTATTTCCATTTACCGTCACCGTGTTTCTACGCATACTTTGGTTCTCGGGCGAGTAATCCGATTTATAACATTATTCGCAAACATTTCTAAGACACTTATTCGATATATTTAGTTATTGGCGACCGTGCTATAGAGGGCCGCGCTACATTAAAGGATCACAGTGTTTTTGCATATCGTTTGCGGATTCCGAACGTCAAAAGACAGTTCTTTTTCCGTAGGGGAAGATGATTTGTGGAACGATAGGCAAAAAGGGGGGAAACGGAGGAGACGACGCGAAACAGAAGTATGAAGAAAGTGGAGAGTCGGAGAGTTATTGGCAGAATCACTTTAAGTGTTCTATAGCGGCAGAGAAAAAGGAAATATACAATCCAATATGTTTTATTCAAATGAAATATTCTTGCCTTGCCTGGTATAAGTTGTTTTCTTCGCGACGCAAAAAGACAGCCTTCAATATTACAAGTGTTCCTTTCAGATACATCAGCTCTGACTTTGGAATCTAAGTATTAAAGCCTATCGGAGACATGTATACACAGAAAACAATATTAAATATACTTTATTAAATGCTTTTCAAATCACATGAATGCGCCCGTTGGTGGAATACCTTTCCCTTACTGAAATCGATTATATATGTAAACCTGTGTGCACAGCACGTGGGCGCGCACACACACACACGTTTAATGTTTCTTTCAGCGCATACTTAACCAAGTGGGGGCTCGCTCACACATACACAAACATAATTTGTTTAGACCCTTCAAGTTTCATTACTAAGGCCTACGTTTGTCATACGTATATATTATAACATCGCCAAATTCAGATCATATTTGATAACTATAAGTATGTAAGAAATGCTAAAAAGTAATATATTTTAATAAATAAATAATGAAGAGAATAAAAATGTAAAATGTAATTAAGAAAGAAGGAGGAAGAATTATAAACTAAAAGTGATTATTAAAGAAACTCACAGACTAGACTGACAGACAAACGACTTTGACCCAACCCCAGAGATTGGCCAGATAAGAACCAAAATAAAAGGAAATAAGATGAAAAGTGAATGAGAAAAATGAAAATAAAAATGGAACAAACCAATTATAAAGGATATAAAATGAAAAAAGGCGAGAAAACACAGACAAGTAGTAGAGAATAGAGAAGGGAGAAATAATACAATCAAATATAATAAGGGAAATGAAACCGGTAAAGAACCAATATAAAAGATAAATGTTAGTATTGAATAAGTGACAAATGTAATTAATAATAGATAAAACCAGATAAATAAAAATACACTAACCCAAGAATTAGAAATACATGTAAGTAAGAAATAGAGAAAGACATGAACTTAATAAGTATAAATAATATGTGTAAAGAAAGAGAGAGATATTGAGATAGTGAGAAATAAACTGATAATAACTAAGTGACAAAGAAAAGTAATGATAGGGATTACCCACTAATAAACACTTAAATAAAAAGTTTAAGAAGTGCCCATAGTGAAAGTGAAAAAACCCTAAAGTAAAATGATAGAGAGAAAACACTAAATAAATTATAATACACACAAGATAATTTAAAAGTGAAAGTGATGAGTAAATAAAAATATTGTCAATGATAGCAATAGGAAAAATAGTGAAAGCTAAGATAAACACTTAGTAAAAAATTAACAAACACTAAAGATTTAATAGTGAACAATAATAATATTTAAGAAAGTTGTTAAAAATAGTATTTAAAATAAACCATTAATTAAGTAGTAATGAACACTGAAGAGTGATGTTAACTGTATTGATTAGAAAAGAATCTTATTGTAAAGTTTAAAAGTATATAATAGTATTTAAAAGTGAGAATCCCATGAAAGAGTAATCAGATAGTGTTACCATGGAGTGAAGGCAAAGAGTATTTATAAAATAAGAAGTTTAAAACAATCAATAAACACCCATGTATAAGGGATGATTATTGAAGCAAGTTCAAAGGAGGTGAGGTTATTTGTCACCCGAAAAATAAAATAAAAGGTAATGAATTGTACACCAATATTACATAATAATTGTTAAATAATTTTTTAAGCTAACTTATGAATAGGATATGGCTGGGGTAATTATACCAACCATAGACCTAAATGTTGTATTTTATGTGATAAAAAATAGTAATCAATAGCCATATTGTTGACATTGGCGGAGTAAATAAGTAAGAAAAGAAAGCAATGTTTGACTTAGAAAACGAGAAAACCAGTTAGTAAATAATTAGCAATACATGATGTATAAAATAGTAGTAACGTACAAATAACACAAAAACAGAACCAAAACACATCAATAGGTAACAAAACCAGTTATAAGAACAAAATAAAGCATTAGGCTAAAATGAGATGTAATGTATATGAAACAAGTAAAAATCAGTAATGGCTACTTAGGCGTAAGAAAGACCTAACTGTCAAACACCAACAAATACAAATTGTATGAAAATAACCAAATAATTAACAAATCCAAGGTGAATAATCAACCAAGGATAAATTGTAAATCTTATTAAAAGCAAAATATTAGAATAAGGATTTAAATTAAAAGAGAAATGTAATTAGGAAATATTAAAATAATTGTAAAATTATAAAACATGAAATAACCCAATCTTGTGGGATACCAAAATAATCTTTGGAAGAAAATACAAATAAGAGTGATAATAATTAATACTTAGGAAGGAAGATAACGGAATGAAAGCTAAAGGATTTTGAAAAGAATTCAAATTTTGATAACAATGGATTTATAGTAAGATTAACCAATCAGATTTAATTAGTAACCATAGCAACTGCCGTTAGGGACGGTTTTGCCGTTGAATATCGTTACTCGTAAAGTGACGCTCTTGGAAAACAGAAGCCAAATTTTGAACAACCAAATATTTAATTTAAAATGTTATAAAAGTAAACCAAATTACCACAAATGAACGAGAAGGAAGCAGACGATGACTGAAAACAATTAACTGATGTCGAAGACCATTTAATTCAAAAGAAGTGAATAAATTACTCCGATTAAATTGAAAAAGATGCCAGAAGTCCAAACAATTGAAATTTGAATATGATTGCAGCTCCAGTCCTTTTTACCAGACCAACTGCTTACCCCCAGTCTACTAAGTTGTTAAGTATCATTTAAATTACCAAAATTTCCGGAAAAACGGACTTTAAATATTTCTCACTATACTATGAAATATCACTAATCTGAATTTATTCTCTTTCAAAGATTAAATAAAAAACTAAGACACTGAAAATTTGTCAACTTATAAAATTAACCTATTGTTAGTTTACGAACCTTTCAAACACTTTTACTACGCTCCAAAAAACAAATTATAGCTACACGTTATAATATTTAAGTAGAAATACTGTAAGGTTGTGTATTTTTATTATTGTAATTGCATCTAATCCTTTTATCGTAATCTCAAGAATCCAGACAATCGAACGAAAATATTTGTATACTACTTCGGCAGACGCCATTATGGTGTATCTGTTATGTTCAGAATCGATTCGTCAAAACCCAGAGAAAATTGTCTTAGATTGATTGCCGGTGCAGAATAATATAACAAACCAAATATAACCTGTGTCACTGAATAAGTAATAACCATTAACTAATAAACCAATACTGTGTGTAACCAATGTGTTTTATTTTCATTAGGAAAGTGTATTATAAATGTTGTACATTGTAGCAGACAGCTATGAATTGGTGGCAAGCGCTCAAGCAGTAAACACAGCCAACTGCTGGCTTGATTGTAAAAATCGATAAGCGGCGGGAACCAGTTTGAATTCTCCCCACCGCCTGAGCGGACTCGGCGATAATACTAAATATTTTAATTGTTTAAAGTAAACAATTTGGCGCCACCTGGGATTTATACACCCCTAGTGAACCTCAGGTAAGGACTTCGATACCTGGTTATTCGTACGTTCACGACGGACTCAATCAACGTAAAGTACGTTACCGAGCGACGACGGATTGGTAAGACACAATACACAAATTACACTCTGACACGGTTACGAGATAGACGGACAGAGGAGTCGTAACAAATTGGCTTCCATCGCGGGGCATAAATGAGACGGACGTCTCGAACCGCATCGTAACAATATGTACGTCAACTGACTTCACGCGACCGGTTATCAATTTGCCTGACCGAACAAGTGGGCCTGCCGTTTGATTAATTATATAGTCAGCTCCTGATTGTCCGGGGAAATTAAAGGGCTGAGTTCCGCGGTCGATTCAAAGCCACGGATAATCCGCGAACGTTTTTCTACCAAACATATGCAGTAGAAATCAGATTAAATCGGGTTATTTACTTTGAAATAACAATAGATATATATTAATAAACGTGTATTATCGTACTTCTGAGAATATCAGCGCACCTTTCTGTAAAACATTCGGATGCGCTGTTAATCCGCATCAAAATTTTCAGCATTATTTTTTTATATTTATTTATTTATAAGGTCGCTGCAACAGCATCGGTCATTAGCGACCACAAAAATTATAAAAATCAATTTGTAAATCATACAGAAATTCTCATGCAGATGCAGTAAAATATGTTAAACTAGAATGTGCTTAGTGAAGACAAACATTCCAACAAAACACACAGAACTGGTACGTTTTAAAAAACTATATTAGATATTTGTTTAAATACAGCAATAATGCAAATAAAATGATAAATATTGCCCCACACAACACAAACATTATAAATACACAGGATGCAGATATACATATTAAGCCTATATGTAATAATAAATATAACACGTAATAACATATGCAACCACAAACAATATATAACAATAATTGTAACAACAAGTTACATAATAATAATTATATATAATAAAAAAAACAGTAATAACAATCTCGACCACATATCAATCCATTAACTTAAACGTTCTAGAAATTACACAATCTTTAATGTTCTTGTAAATTTAATAGTCCGTACCTATATTTTGCTATCAACTGAATCTCCTTTATGAGGAGAAGTATTCCGTCGGCTGCAGTCTTGTAATTTAAACTTCTAACATCTGAAGGAATATCAAATATGGTGCGCAGATCATGAAGAGCAGGGCACTCTGAAACGAGATGGTAAGTTGACAAAACCGTGTGATTAAATCTAGCAGGAGGCTCGTTGGTGAAGATGTGCTTGTGAGTTAGCAGCGTGTGACTATTTTCAGCATTATTTTTTCACTGACTCCATTGTATTTGATCCCCTTCTCGCTTGCTACATAATTGTGGGTGTAAGTTAATCATTACTGACGCATAAACGTAATGCCTCTGTCATTCCATAAGAATGACGATCAAAGGACACAGAAATTTCATAACACGCAATTTTTTTTTCAATTTTATATTTTATATATCGAAATGGCAACACACGCTTTCTTCGTAATACAATTGAAACAGAGAAGCTTCTAGAAATAAAACTAGTATAATGAAGATGAAGCACAGTGTTCATTTATATTGTTTAATTTTTCAGTTTCAGCGTCACTGAGGAAATGCATATGTATATGTTAATACCTTTGTGTATAGTGAACACCTGTTCTCTAAAATCTTTAAAAACAATTTTTTGTATATTTTACTCTTTAAAAATAGGGGTGCTCGGTTGACGCTATGCCACGAAGTGTTCGCGAAAATACTGCATTCACAGTGATTCATGACGGTAATATTTTTTGTAAAAGTACAGTTTCCTTTACAGACTAAAACTTTAAG
Organism: Magicicada septendecula; assembly: GCA_034769895.1. Classification (NCBI taxonomy): domain Eukaryota; kingdom Metazoa; phylum Arthropoda; class Insecta; order Hemiptera; family Cicadidae; genus Magicicada; species Magicicada septendecula. The sequence goes on from CM068376.1 coordinate 75,665,745, forward strand.
ACTTCTTGAGTAATACATAGACTACAACTTACAGAATAAATGTTTAAATAAGGTAGATAGTACTCTTTGGTATAATTCGGTTTTATATTAACTTGTAGAAACTAGAACAGGATATAATTTAAATTTTTTAAAAAGAATAACTAGACTTTAAGATTAAAAGCTGGAGTAAAATATAATGTTTAAATTTGTTTAAAATAGCCTATCAGTAACTGTAATTTTTTCCCTTTTAATTGGCGCACATAATTTTTCTAAAATTAATTTACAGGTTAACTGTAGGAGATCAAACCCTTAAAGTGAGAGATTCTCTATGCTATAAATATCTTCTCTTTTATCGTCCTTATTCTTTGTTCCCTCTGTACTAATAATGTGTTTAAAATAAACTCGCAATCTGATTATTCCATCCCTTTTTAATTTATCGACCCTACTTTATATTTCTTCGCTTGCAATTTTACTTTGTTCTATCTTATCACGGTTAATCCGGAAAACGCGCTCCAGATAATGTAGAGTAGCTGTACTTGGATTTACGAACGGAAATAAATGATTTTTGAAATGAGAACTTCATATACGGCACTATGGTGCCCGACTCACTCCCGAACACCTCGCGCTCGCTCCAAGGGCAGTAAACTGATTCAATGTGTAAGAAACATGTAACGAAATGTGTGACGAAATAGATGTGACGAAAAGGAGTGTTGCCAGGTCAATCAAACCTCTTTTTCCCCCACATAGCTACCCAAAATTTTCCCACTGCTACAGATATGTGTGCTTTAAACAAAACAATATTTTAAAGAATATGAGCATATTCTAAATTCTTAAATATTATTCTAGAAAAACCTAAATATTAAAAATAATTTTCTCTTTGATAAAAGAAAATAGAACTCTCACGTGCTAAGAGTTCGTGTTGAATAATTCTGAAATCCTTTTCTAAAGAATAATAATATATTTACATAATTTTCCAATTGTTTCCAATTCATAAAAAAAACAGTGACAATTATTTTATTTTATAACATTTATAATGTCGTCAATGACTATGTATTTGTGTACATGTTTGAAATGTTGAAACAGTATAATTTTGTATCTTTGTTTACATTGTACGTTATTTTTTATTTAATCCATGAGTTCCATTCTGGCTTTTATATTGTATTTAAGTGGAAGTTTTTTATGTTTCAAAATTCCATTTAGTTATTCAACTATTTTACAATTTGTAAAAAATGAATGATTATACTGCGTATATATTAATTATAATATAATATATAATATAAATGTTATAAATATATAATAATTATCACGAACTTTTCAACTAAATATTGTGTAAATTTTATTGTTACATTGGAAAAACTTGTTAGATGCATTTTGTTTGTATACGTATGTATGTTGTAAATAAAACGACGTGCGCGCGCGCGCGCGCGCGTGTGTGTCGGATTTATTGTGATGTGGTCGCCTCTCCATAGGCATCCTCGGCTTCTGTTTTCAGAGGCATCTGGTTGTAAGTATCTGGCCAACACAGTGCCTCAAGTTTGGCTTTCACCTACGCTTGCCTTTTTTTTTTTTGTAATGGTATCCATTTTAAAACAAGTTTTGGACATGTGACATCCGGTTAACATGGCCAACTGATATCAGCTGCGTCTTACATTTTCTTCAGTAATACTTCTTCTACTCCAATCTCACTACTTTTGTCAATTTTCGTTCTTCTCTCAAGTCTCAAAGCTCCCCCCTTTAATAACTCTCTCCTAAATTATTTCTTCTCTGCTATCCTCATTTTTAATTAACATTATTTCCAGGTACGTGTACTTCTTTGTTTCCGATTGAAGAAAAAGTTCGTCTAGATTCTGGCTTCATCATCATAAATAGTTAAGCTTGCAAGTTTATAAAATTCTTTAAATTTCCCGGACCATGTAAATAAGATCGATAGTATCCTCTGCCGAAACTACTCGACAATCTGTGTAGAGCGTGCTTTCGTTCACGTCTGTCCCCATGCCTTCACATTGCTTCTCCATATTTTAAATACCTCATTGACATATCTTAAACAAAGTAGACTACATACATCATCCCTTGCTGACAGTCAAAGGTTCCGTTAAATATCTATGAGACATCCGTATTCTAACTGTATGTAATCTTTTTTAGAAGCGAAATCTTTGCAAAATCCTGTAAAGCCTGAACGCATCAGTGGGATTCATTTGGATTATGCCACCCATTAGCCGGGGTAGCCTATCAACCAAAAAATGTCTTTTTCGCCACGAAAGCTGTGCTCGATACCGCCCTCCTTATGTGATCTAAACACTCGTTTCACGAATTACGTGAATTATGCTGTGGACACGGACCGCGTTCATAAACACTCCAAGGACAGTCTGACTGTTAAAGAAAGGGTTTGTGGGATTCCCGTCGCACTCAAACGTTTACCATTAACGTATACTAAAAACTAAACAGCTCTACAATTCTCCGAATGTCCGCTGGTCGTTTATTTTATACCTTTACATAGCCTATGATAAACATTTCGTTTTTAAACAAACTTTCTTCAGCTTTGGTCCTGTTTAGGATTCGTCTGCACACATTCTGGACAGATATTCAAACGTCGTGTAGGAAAAGACTCTCTTATCTGTTGACACCATCCCGTGCAGGGTCATCGTCAGTAGAAACATTAACGACGGAGCTGTGAATTTTTGGGACAGGCATTGAACAAAAAGAGAAACATTTTTCAATTTACCATTGGTAGTTTGCATTGTTTATTGTTTAAAATTTTCGGCATTCGATTGTGTTATCAAGATAATGTAACGCGAAAAGTGTTTTGAAATATAAAAAAATGTATACACAAGAACAATACACATAAGGTTGTATGGTTTATTCAATATGTTGTGAATATAGGGATAGACGTTTACAGAATTGAAACATCACGCGTAGGGTGGAGTTTCTGAGCGTCTAGCTGCGGGATAGGAAGAGCAATTAAAAATTGAGAGGCGGAATAAGGAATACAGGTGTTTTGGGCAAAATTAGGGAAGCGGTATTGCCAACATACAATTGATTAATGGGGTTGTAGGCCTACTTACGGAGAAATAATCAACATGTGATTTTAATCAATAAAAGTTAGATTGAATATACACCAGTTGCGTTGTACTCAACTCCTATAAAGCGTTGGCTAAGGAAGATATTGGATCAAACCTATCTGAAAACGCAACAAATGTTCTGAAACCCTTAATATAATTATCACTAAAGAAGTCGTAAGACAGAAAAGTAAAAATTATTTATTTTATCTGTATATCAACTTGTCTCATTCACTTATCTAGTATAACATTTTTGAAAGAACACTATCTTTAAAAATTACTGTCATATTTTCCTCAAGTAGAGTTTCCTTCAGCGTCGGTAATACCCTGTCGGTGGATACCTTCAAACGTTAAGTGTTTAGACCAGTCGGTTAGTTTCGTGTTCCTCTGTACTCATTCAAGATTACTTTCACTGACTCCGTCAATGTGCATCATCACGCATATGTGACATTGTAGTGCAAAAATTACACTACAATGTACAGACGTTAAAACACTATAATGCACAATTCAATATTTTTAATGGGCATCCTAAATAGGCGCGGATCTACGGGGGAAATCCCCTCCCCCAAATGGTCCCATCAGACGAAACGTTTTTCGCTATTTGTTGACTGTAGAATGGTTTTGTGATTGTAAATATGATACAACATTCATATTACGTTATATACGTTCATAGATTTTCCTAAAACTACTTTAAATTGTAACTGTGCCTTACCACTATGTTAATTTTTGTTTCATATATATGTGCCGGGATTTGAATTTTCCCGGCGAGAATTGAAAGGTCGTCCCGCCAGCGCAACGCTGGGCGAGGCAACGCTGACTTGATCAGCATGCCGTGACCTTGAACGACGACGCGATATAGTTAGTCAGCCGTCTGAACAGCTGATTCCTCGCTGGCCGAAGTTAGGTTAAACAATCTGTATCAAGTCTCTTTTCTGTATCTTGGTGGGCTATCAACACAAGCAGTTCGTCCTCATTTCATCTCCATCCTTTCGACTGGACGTTTCAAGGTCTGACGGCGTGGCAAACAATTGGTTCAACTACTACGAGTGCGTAAATCTATAAAGTGCCTCAGGGTTCTCGCACAGCCGAGAGAAGGGGAAATGCAGAGATGATGACAACAACATCCGTCACCATCGGCAGAGCTGTACACTAGAACGCTCCCCATCGCCGTCAGACTTAGAGATGCTCCACAACACCAAAAAGACAGCTGCCTAGAAGGAGACAAGCAGGAGTTCGGAACTCACCAGCACCGTTACCACACTTCTTCACAGGCTCTAACGGGTACCACCTATCACCAATTCTTCAAAAGTACAGGTTGGAGGATTCCATTTATTAAACCTCGACTACAACACTCCACCGATTTTCAAATCATAGAAGAAAGCATACATATAAACAGTATTTTCATATTTAGAATGATTAAAATTTTGTTAAAACAAGTCCTGTGTATATATATACTATAACACCTTCTCTTTATATATTATATTTGTCAATTTACATATGCCTCTTAGTTGCGGCGATAAATTATATAAAGACCTTTTCTTTCACTATTACTCTACTCTGTATAAATAATGATAGAAAAATGTTACTTACCCGTGACTTTTTTACTTTACCTGGGCGCCAGAACAAATCCCAGATACAAATGACACGGATTCAGCTTAGCTCAGAGCATAGAGACACACTATCTCAGGATTCGTTCAATGAATGTGGAATTCAAGGGGAACCGTTACAAATAACACTTTTAAATTTGTTGAAGTTTGTTTAATTAACGATTAAGTGTTATTTTATTAATGTTCTTTCAAAGCTAAGTTAAGGACTTATTGCTAACCTAACTCTTATTATTAATGAGTGTGCGTGAAAAGTGAAGATTAAAACGTCCAAACGACCACTTGCTCTTATCTGGTTTATTTAGGAAAATTTATATCTCCCAAACCAGTGCTAAAGAACGGGTCTGCAATAATTTGCACGTTCAATACTACACTTCACTCTCCATTCAACACTCCTATATTACGTTATTACTAATCTTACTATTTAAATACAAATATGAATTTACTTAGTGTCTTTTAAAATTTTTTATTGATTTTATTATTTATTTTGTTACTTATTTCATTGATCAGTGAATATATTTCTTACTGATTGATGCGTCGACCGTAGATAGGAATCCGTAGAGATCCTCCTTTTGATGGTTCGGCTTAGAAGAAATGATGTTGACCAATAACGTTGACCGATGACCCTGGGCAATTACAGATGCTGTAGCTACTCTGGTGCACAGGTTAATTAATTTTTAATTAATTAATGAGTTGTTACACAGCGAGAGTATTTATTAATGAACTTTACTAGTTCCTCTGCTACTGCGGACCACTTCTCGAACTGTTATTTAAATAAACTTTGCGTGGTTTGCGAAATCTAGCTCGTATCTAACACACGTCTTGCCTATTTAATGTTCGAACGAAGAGTGCTCGATTCCCCAAGTCTGAGTTGGCGTCTCTTCTGAATACAGCTTTGTGATTGGTTGTTCCAAATAAATCATGCGTTTTCCATTTGAAACAATATCGAACAAGTCGACCAAACGCCCCTTAACAGGTTTGAGATGGTAGAGAATTACTGGCTAATTTCATACTTCCTCTGTTTGCAAATCGTTTGATTATGGGTATTTGCAAACGTGATTTCATAGATCTGACCACAGAAAATTATTGCTTAGGTCTTTCTCTGTAAGTGTGTGAAAACACCTAATTCGTACCTAGCCTAATTCTCTAGTTATTTCTCTTGGCGTTCTTCTTCTGTATAACTTCTGTAAATGTTAATTATATTGGTTGATATTTTGGCTACTTATAGAGCTTTAATTGCTGAACACTATGCAGGTTTCAGAATTGCTGTATATTTATTAGTTTTGAAGATATTTCAGTTTTAACTAATAAAAATAATTGAATAAAAATTCATGTCTGTGCCGACAACATTCGTAGCAGTGGCGATGTTAGACAGAGATAGCTGTGATTATACCCTCTCTCTCTTGCTTACGCCGCTATACTCGCAAAGTATGACACTTTCATATAACGATCTGATGGGTCGGCTTTATGAAGCGTTATAATACGTATGTGTGTGTGTGTGTGTGTGTGTGTGTGTGTGTGTGTGTGTGTGTGTGTGTGTGTGTGTGTGTGTGTGTGTGTGTGTGTGTGTGTGTGTGTGTGTGTGTGTGTGTGTGTGTGTGTGTGTGTGTGTGTGTGTGTGTGTGTGTGTGTGTGTGTGTGTGTGTGTGTGATTTATATTATTAACTGTGCTAAAAAGGATCCACTTGTTATACTGCTTGATTAATTTTTATTATTACTAGTATTGACAATTGTGATTAATACGGATTGGATATATATATTGCAACGAATCACAGGATCATGATAGGCGGGGCAAGTTCATATATTACACAGACAATGGACATTCATATTATATTGGTAGATGGTTAAGTTGGGTTGTTATCAATTGTATTTAGTAAGGTTAAGGGTTTAGTTTAGAATAACAGTGCATTATTATTTATGGTTATTCATGTACTGTGTTAGTGGAAATGTGCGCGCGTGCGCGAGTGGGAAACGTTTCCCGTGCGGTGCGTGAAGTATTATCGTTGCTTTGACATTAGCTGAACTGAGACATGTGTATCGCTACAATCCCTATACCTGTCGGACTATTGTTTACGTTCATGTATATTATTAGTATGTAGGCAGTCATGCATGAGATACGTGTAGTCTGATTACCGCTATGCATGCTGTTACAAAGTAAATGCACTCTACTGCATGAAAAGTGCATGGTCATTTATACTAACCATGTGACTTCCATCCACCAATAGAATGCGGACTGGTGGTTGGAAATTTTCTTAAGCCTGTCGTTACACAGGCAGTTCTTCTACGCCATCTACCGCGAACGGGTCGTGCACTCCTTGTACAAGAATTCTACCGCTTGCAAGGTGTTGTAAAGACTATTCGTCGTTAGTGAAACGGGAAGGCTCAGAACTGTGTATGTAGTACATCTGCACACAGTAGTGTTTAAACGCATTACGCGTATAATTACGGCAGTTCTTCTACGCCATCTACCGCGAACGGAACGTGCACTCCTTGTACAAGATTCTACCGCTTGCAAGGTGTTGTAAAAACTATTCGTCGTTAATGAAACGGGAAGACTCAGAACTGTGTGTGTAGTACATTTGCACACATCAGTGTTTTAACGCATTGTGCGAAAAATTACAAGCAGTTCTTCACTGCTGCTACCGCGAACGGTACATACAATCCTTGTACAAGACTCTACCGCTTGCAAGGATCTGTTAAGACTTTTCGGGGATAGTAACGTGTGTGACGCATAATAATTGATTTTATATCTTTACACACGATATTAATATTGTAATATTACGTGTGTAAGAAGTGAGTGTAACAGTATCATTAATTGTTACGCAATAGTTCCATCAAGACGTTTCCGTGCTAGTGCAAGATTTCCTCATAGGGTGGTCTGCTGATCGCGGTAGACCTTCGTATTCGCGAGAACACTTGAAGAAGCCGGATAGGTATTAGCTCAATATACCGTTATTAGATTAAACTCGCTGTCACCTGAGATATTACTTGGTCTTAAACTCTATATAAGTTTTGCGAGAAATAAAATCCGTAGTACCGTTGTGTGTGCGAAGTGTCGGATTCATCGTGGGAATTATAGGACATCAGCCCAGCTGTTATAGGACATCAGCCCAGCTGTTATAGGACATCAGCCCAGCTGTTATAGGACATCAGCCCAGCTGTTATAGGACACCAGCCCAGCTGTTACAGGACATCAGCCCAGCTGTTATAGGACATCAGCCCAGCTGTTATAGGACACCAGCCCAGCTGTTATAGGACACCAGCCCAGCTGTTATAGGACCAGCCCAGCTGTTATAGGACGCCAGCCCAGCTGTAAACGTTTCTGGTGAAACGTCTGTCATTTGTAAGCCACACCTGACGAACCATCTATACCGCAAAGACCGGCCCTTCTCTTCAACAACATCATCGTGGGAGTCTTCTTATGTAACGTATCACGTCTTGCGTATGAACATTATTTAACATTTTAAAAGAAAGACTCTATATCAAACATTACATTCTGTACATTTCAAATATAACATATAAACTATAACTTGTGTTTGTACAATAAATAATCTTAAACCCTCCAATATAGACTTGTAATTTGAAATACACATACTATCATATCCTATGCGCCAATAAATTAGTAATTTGTGTTGTCGCATAGAGATATTTTGGCGCTTAGCAACGTGGGGCTCGTAAAATAGCGGAAATTTTACGCTATTATATATTTGTCTATGAATATAAAACTTGTTGGAAAAATCCGACGTATAAATATAATTAACATAAAAATTGTATGTGTATTGTTCATATGAAAAGCTGAGGATATAATTTTTCAAGTGTGCATATTCTCTTGTATATCATATATGAACAGATTTTATCAGTATATTGGAGGTTGATTATTAGTTGTTGTATGTTAGATAAGGTATTTGCATGTTGATATTTTGAACTGCTTTTTCTGTGTGCTTATAAACTGGTTACAATACGTTCTAATCTTGTTGTGATAATAATAACTTGCTTGGCGTATAAATCAATAAATTTAAATTTACTAAATTTTAAATTAAATTTTATCATTATGGCGGATACTGCAGAAATCAAGAATCTTTTAGCTGCCGTATTAGCGAAGTGGGAAACCATATCCGAAGAAATGAAAGCCTGGCGTGAGGAGATGAAAGCCGATAGAGAGGAGAGGATGGCGGAAGTACAGGAAATGTCAGCTGGTATTGAAGTAGGTTTAACTGTTGAGAATATTGTACCTTATGATAATTTTGAAGTACCAAATGTTCTGATTGAACATACTCTCAACGAAAGTAATATGGAAGTTAACCAAGATGTGACATCTGAAGGATTAACGGAGAACAGTAGCGTAGCAGGTGAACTTGAAAGTGATTATACAGAAACCACCTTATTAGGGCCTAGTAGTTCATATCTCGGTAAAGTCGAGTATTTAGATTCTGCATCGGATTGTAGTGAAGATAACAGAAATGAAATTAGTAGTAACAACACTATTAGTCTGGAACATACTTCAGGTAAGTGCTGTGATGAGGTGATATTTTATAGTGTAACAGATATAGCATGCGAGAACCGTGAACGTATGATAGAATCTGAAGCTATCATGGATGCGGACAGTGTATGCATAACACATAAAAATTCCGAACCAGTAGTAGAGCCTGGAACTAGTATGGATACTAACGGTGCAGGTATTTATGACTTATGGCCTGACGATGAGGTACTAGATGAATCTATATCAGGTACTGAGGTGTTTACGGAGGATGGAGAGGTAAATGATACGGGTGACAATAAGGTGACAACAATTATGATAAATAATAATGAACCGCCGCGTAATCAGTTTCATGTTCAAACACCACAAAATCAGCCGCAATCACAACAACATAAAATTACCACTCAGCAATTTAATACCAACTTATTAGCAACAGTTACTGGAAATGATTTAGTTGAAAAGCAGTTCAATCAATCAAGTATGAAAAATGTTAGTTATAAGAATGAAACTGTTATGTATGGCCTATATCCTGCCGAAATTAGGGATAATTTAATGTGTAATAATGATAATAGTAATAAACATGAAGAAAATATTAGTAGTGAAAATTGCACCGACCTTATTGTCGAAGCAAAAATCAGTGGTTATGTTGACGAGATGTTGGTCGACAGCGGCACAGAAATATCGCTGTTGGACGAGCAGTTACGTAAGAGGTGTAAAAACCACTTTATACAAATGCCGATTCTGCCGGTAAGTCACACAAGGATAAAATCAGCAGCGTGTGAGTCGCAGATAGTTGAAAAACAGGCACGTATAACAAGATATGTGCAGGGAACGGAAATAGATGCGACCGTCCTTGGAGTTAAAAAACTCGGACATAATATTATTTGGGAAGTTGATAAATTGAATAAATGGCATGCTGCATTGGAAGTTCAGAAAGAATTATTGCCAGCTAAAGTTGATTGTCAACCTCACGTTATCAGACTGGGACGCTCGAAAGATAAGATAACGAATAACTCACCGACCCCCAAGGTTCAGTTAATGAGTTGCGAGATAAGGCAATTACGGCGTATATTAAACAAATTCAAATCTGTATTTCCAAGTAAACGTGTGCGTTTCAAAACTGAGAAAAATTTTTACAAAAAAAAACTCAGAAATAAATGTCAGGATATAGGGGTAAGAATGTGTAGTGATTTAAATATGTCAATTCAGGTTTAAATGTTGTATGTAAGATGGCTATGTGAATGAACAATAATCTAGTTTTGATAAGGAATGTTGTCTGTGTACCCTATGACCCTGCATAAGATGTCGTTATCTGTGTGTCAAGAACATGTGTGTTTGTTTTGGTTTGAAGGTTACCACGTGTCTTTTGATTTTATGCTTCTGTCAAAGTGACAGTTGGAAATGTTAGTATTAATTGGGGATGTTTATTTGATTTTAGTTCGAGGGTATTATTATTATTTCAGGATTTGGAAGTTGTTTTGGTATATAAAAAAAAAAAAAAAAAAATTTTTTTATTTTTTGTTAGTTAACTACAGAAAAAAAAAATTTTTTTTTTAATGCGGGAAGGAGTTAATCCTGCAACGAATCACAGGATCATGATAGGCGGGGCAAGTTCATATATTACACAGACAATGGACATTCATATTATATTGGTAGATGGTTAAGTTGGGTTGTTATCAATTGTATTTAGTAAGGTTAAGGGTTTAGTTTAGAATAACAGTGCATTATTATTTATGGTTATTCATGTACTGTGTTAGTGGAAATGTGCGCGCGTGCGCGAGTGGGAAACGTTTCCCGTGCGGTGCGTGAAGTATTATCGTTGTTTTGACATTAGCTGAACTGAGACATGTGTATCGCTACAATCCCTATACCTGTCGGACTATTGTTTACGTTCATGTATATTACTAGTATGTAGGCAGTCATGCATGAGATACGTGTAGTCTGATTACCGCTATGCATGCTGTTACAAAGTAAATGCACTCTACTGCATGAAAAGTGCATGGTCATTTATACTAACCATGTGACTTCCATCCACCAATAGAATGCGGACTGGTGGTTGGAAATTTTCTTAAGCCTGTCGTTACACAGGCAGTTCTTCTACGCCATCTACCGCGAACGGGTCGTGCACTCCTTGTACAAGAATTCTACCGCTTGCAAGGTGTTGTAAAGACTATTCGTCGTTAGTGAAACGGGAAGGCTCAGAACTGTGTATGTAGTACATCTGCACACAGTAGTGTTTAAACGCATTACGCGTATAATTACGGCAGTTCTTCTACGCCATCTACCGCGAACGGAACGTGCACTCCTTGTACAAGATTCTACCGCTTGCAAGGTGTTGTAAAAACTATTCGTCGTTAATGAAACGGGAAGACTCAGAACTGTGTGTGTAGTACATTTGCACACATCAGTGTTTTAACGCATTGTGCGAAAAATTACAAGCAGTTCTTCACTGCTGCTACCGCGAACGGTACATACAATCCTTGTACAAGACTCTACCGCTTGCAAGGATCTGTTAAGACTTTTCGGGGATAGTAACGTGTGTGACGCATAACAATTGATTTTATATCTTTACACACGATATTAATATTGTAATATTACGTGTGTAAGAAGTGAGTGTAACAGTATCATTAATTGTTACGCAATAGTTCCATCAAGACGTTTCCGTGCTAGTGCAAGATTTCCTCATAGGGTGGTCTGCTGATCGCGGTAGACCTTCGTATTCGCGAGAACACTTGAAGAAGCCGGATAGGTATTAGCTCAATATACCGTTATTAGATTAAACTCGCTGTCACCTGAGATATTACTTGGTCTTAAACTCTATATAAGTTTTGCGAGAAATAAAATCCGTAGTACCGTTGTGTGTGCGAAGTGTCGGATTCATCGTGGGAATTATAGGACATCAGCCCAGCTGTTATAGGACATCAGCCCAGCTGTTATAGGACATCAGCCCAGCTGTTATAGGACACCAGCCCAGCTGTTACAGGACATCAGCCCAGCTGTTATAGGACATCAGCCCAGCTGTTATAGGACACCAGCCCAGCTGTTATAGGACACCAGCCCAGCTGTTATAGGACCAGCCCAGCTGTTATAGGACGCCAGCCCAGCTGTAAACGTTTCTGGTGAAACGTCTGTCATTTGTAAGCCACACCTGACGAACCATCTATACCGCAAAGACCGGCCCTTCTCTTCAACAACATCATCGTGGGAGTCTTCTTATGTAACGTATCACGTCTTGCGTATGAACATTATTTAACATTTTAAAAGAAAGACTCTATATCAAACATTACATTCTGTACATTTCAAATATAACATATAAACTATAACTTGTGTTTGTACAATAAATAATCTTAAACCCTCCAATATAGACTTGTAATTTGAAATACACATACTATCATATCCTATGCGCCAATAAATTAGTAATTTGTGTTGTCGCTATATATATATATATATATATATATATATATATATATATATTACAACAATACAGATTATATAATTTTAATTTTAATTGGGTATAATGCAATTTATGTGGCCCCACGCTTTTTGGAGACAATTTACAACAATACAAATTGATATATTGTGTATTGAATTCATAGATAGGTGTAATCGTAATAAGAAGATGATACGTTATTTACGTTTAAAATCCTTCCATTATTTATTTATTTAAACAACATCTATCATATCGGATATTAAACAATAACTCATTATTCAATCGTTTGTACGAAGTTTTCGTACATACCTTATTGCTAACAAATTTATACATAAGTTATATACAACTCTTATTATCTAATTGTAATTACTTTAAAATGTTTATTTTGCTCTCGGCTTACTCATGGTGTGTTCATATTTATGCAGTTGCTGATTCATTAGCTTCAAAAATGAATTTACTTCTATTCAAACTTCTTTTATATTACTTTGTTTTACTTTCTACTGCATATGCATTTTTTGTTTCTTTATCATCAAAGACTTTACTAATTACGTTAATTCAAAAATTACTTATTTCTCTTATCATTTACGTTACTAATTTCTAAATTTGATACAAGAAATACTATTCTAATTTTTACTGCTTTTACATTTTTGTATCATTTATTATTTTTAATATTGGTTGAATGTCTTCCATTCAAACTTTAATTAGTGTCTTTAAAATGTTTTTTATCACCTCGTTTGACGTGGTTATTCTTCTGTACGTCCTGCATGTCCTTCTGGTCGTGTTCTCTGGTCGTGTCCTCTGCATGTGCTTCAGGTCCTCCGGTCGTGTCTTCTGCATGTGCTTTGATTAACAGTCGTCTCGTCCCACGTCATATGCTGCCGGTGTGTCCATAGACCTCATCGTATGTATTTTGCAGCTCTGGCTGTATAGCTAGTTGAACTTGTGACTCTTACGATAACTGTGAATTTGTGCCGTCGACTGACATAGCCTCCTGCGGCAATGGTTGAATCGAGAAGAAGAAACTTTATTAGCGCGGCCTGGTATTTATAGTCAGGTCGTGCAAAAATTCCTGTCTGAACACTTTTCAACTTGTCAGATTCTGTCGAGGCGTCACTCCCCCCATTCTGGTTCAATTCACTATTTTCGCCTATTTTCGCGAATTACGAAGTTTGTTTCACCTCACTCGATGTTCAATCGATCACTAATTTTTATGTGATTACTATACGTAAATTGCACTTTTTTATGGTATTCACAAAAAGAGTTATTCACTTTTTACGTATAGTAATTGCACTTTTCGTCACCTCTGTATGGTTTTTTAACATTTAATTTATCTATAATTTCTACACACTTTGGTGTCTTTTGTTTTATTCTATCGTACATAATACAAATTCTTATAATTAAAAATAAACTTATAACTATTCTACTTGAAAAGGGTTGGTTACATTTCAGGAACCGACAGGTTTCACACACACTAACAAAATACGCGCGTACACAACGCTAGCGGCAGGTGTGTCGAAACTGCATGTCCATGCATGAATCTTTGTACTCCCTATTTTTACTACGATTCAGCTTATGCAATCTGAATCATGTTTAATAATTTATTTTTATTCATTTTTATTATTTATTTTATTTATTTGGGCAATGCACAGTATCATTACTGTTTGTACTGTTGCAAAATATATATATATATATATATTGCAACGAAGCGATTATTTCATAAATTCACACAAATAAAGAACCATGTACTCAACGCAACTATTAAGTGTAGTACACCTGCCAGGTCGCAGGATTTTTGTTTCTCGTTGCGTCAACTATATGTAGTTGCACAATAATTAAATAAATTTTAAAAAGGAGTGAGATGTTGTTGACATGAAATAATTACTTAAAACCATTAAAAATAATCATCCTAAGGTTTATTCATTAATAGAAAAATATTCCAATATTAAAAAAGTCAAACATTAGATAGATCAATTATCCACTTTTATAAGTTTCACACATATTAGGCTGTTCATAACATCTATAAACTAAACAATCATATACTCTTATTCACTAAACAAACATGTTAAATAAGTCGTCTAAATTCTTTCATTTTTTGTGTGTCTGACTTTGATTCAATCTTCAAATCGTAATAGCAACTCATTTAAAAGGAAACAAAAATAATATTAAACTTAAGCATAAAATTACTAGTTGCTATAGACAAAATAAACTACTTACATTTACTTTCAAACTATTATTTAACTCTATTGACACACCCAAAATTTTAACATATAACAAAAGATTTAGTAACATTCAAATTTTCTTATAAAATTAAATTATTGACTTTAACTATTATTTGAATTAAAAATTGTATGTCTTACTGTTCATGTAAAATTGTCTTTCTAAAATTTCTTTTCACAACAAAATTATAAATATTTAGTCATCACCTGCATATTGCTGCCGTTACCGTTGTGTGTGTGTGTGTGTGTGTGTGTGTGTGTGTGTGCGCGCGCGCGCCCTGAATCCTGAGAATTTTATGATGATGATGATGATGTGTTTCTGTCTCTATGGGTTGTTGTTGTTGTTGCTCCTGAGTTCCTCCATACGTCTTGTGTGAGTGTGGTTGTGTGTGTGTGTGTGTGTGTGTGTGTGTGTGTGTGTGTGTGTGTGTGTGTGTGTGTGTGTGTGTGTGTGTGTGTGTGTGTGTGTGTGTGTGTGTGTGTGTCCATGTCGATCCTCAACGGGTAGCGTAACGTCGTCTGTAGATTTCTTGAGTCTGAGAATGCCCCAAAATTGTCGGTCGTATTTATACTGGACTCAATCTGACATGTCCAGGATTGCTCTTGACATGTTAGAAATTGTAGCTTTCAATCAAAGCGTCCTTTTAATTACGAATCACTTTTTGTTCATTTTAGCGATTTCGTAAACACACTTGTAGCAAGCGCGACATCATTGTTTTCGTAATTTTTTTCTGTTCACGCACATATAACACACATGTTAATTACTCTTTAATTACACCCGTAATTAACACTAATTACTTAGCGTCTTTACTATTGCAAATTTCTGCAATATTTTTATATCACTGCATTAGTTAAAAATTCCTTAATGCAATGATGTTTTTATAATTGGCGTAAGTCTTTGCTTACAGGTTTAACACAAGTAATTAGTTTATTATAATCCTGTTAAAACATGATTACAGACAAAACAATAAGTCATTCGCATCACCCCATATTTTCATGTCGTAGCGTGCTCACACACACAAATACACACACGCTGTAACTTACGCTACCACAGCAGGTGTCCCTCTCGACAGGTTAGATATTGTCAATTCCTGCACAAAATTGTATAAAACTGTTCCTTATTCTATTATACTAATTACAATATAAAACATACCGCCCCTGGACAAATATGCAAATATATGTATTTTTCCAATATATTTATTGATATAAAAAGCTTACACATAAACAGTATTTTCATATTTGTAATGATTAAAATTTTGTTAGATCTATGTATTAAAATTATATTCTTAAACTGAGTTAAAAGGCATCCACTTGTTATACTGATTGATTAATTTTTATTGTTAATAGTATTGGTAATTGTGATTAAGACAGATTGAATATATATATTTGTTGATAAAATGAGAACTAAGAACTGATATGAATTACACAAAATTCAATCGTTTTAACACTGTTATTATAGTTATACTCAATACATGGTTATTGCCTGTAACCTGAAACTTATTACTTACTTATTATATTTATTGCTCATATTCAATCGTTTGAGTAAAATATGTTTGATTATGAAATGAGGAAACACTAGTAAAAGATTGTTGGTTTAAATGAGTGTTTTATTGCAAGTCCTGTCATTCTGGGCTCCAGCAAATTTTCGCTCCATCTAGGCCAAGCGTCTAGTTTTAAATTTTAAGTAACGGCCATAACCTAAGGGGCCGTTACACATAGGTTAAATGAGAAGTGTACTTAAAACTGTACTGAATTTTATTAAAACAACAATGAACGGACAAACTCAGATATGATTTTATACTTGTATTTTAATAAATTTACTGTGTTGATAATAACTCACTGTATCTTTATCTGCAGTCATTCCTATCATTTATGCTGTATAGACCATTAAAGAATAGTTCAACTTTTCATATCCCCCTCCCCAAAATGTGACTGTTTCTATTCTCCCCCCCTCAAAATTGCTTGTTGGTCAGCCCCAATAACAATAAAAGCTAGGTCTACATAGAAAATGAAACACATTAACACAAAGAGTGTATTCTTTAAGACGTTTGATGGAATTTATCCTTTAACAAAATTAATTATTTATTAACGTTATATTTTCTAAACGTTTGAATATTTCTAGTTACTTGAAAACCAATATCTATTGTAAATAACAATAAGAAAAAATATTACTATCGCTGCAAGCGTACCATAACATTAAATGTAAAGACTGTTACTTCTTTAAGTCAAGTGCTTTACATAATATAGATCTATAAACAGCTGATACAAAAATTTTGTTTAAGAATTTCAAATAATGCAAATTGACGACTGATTAACTTGTTCCATGTAGGTGTTTAACGTCGTGACGAAGGGGGCGAGGGATTACGAAAGGGTTGGTACCACTGCATTGCTAATTTAATGAGCAATTCGGTTGAGTAAAGCTGAGAGGGATCGAACGCGGAATGTTAAATAGTATACTACGGAAACTGGACTTTTTCATTTTAAACTTTATTATCACATCCGTGTAGATTAGCAATTCCGATTACGTTCATAATTCGAAACATTCTGTTGACCGCACTTGATGAGTACGAAATTTTGTTCGTTTCACAAAATTTAAAATTTCTAATGCGTTTCCTCAAGAACGAGTGGACGAACTGTATCGGCTAATGTACTTAAAGTGACGAGTTACCCAATGTGATTAATATTTTACAACAAATGCTTCAGTTAACATTTTTTTTTTTACCATAGTTTAACATTCGTAAACAAAGAATTCAAGTCGTGAAAAATTATGAATGATTACTGGTCGCTGAGAAATGCTGGCCGACATTAATTGAGTATATGCATAGGTGTAAAAAATGAATATGTCATTTCTGGTCAGAAGACACCCAAGGTGGGAGATTTCAGCGATATGATTGGGAGAGGTTGATTTATGGATTGAAAAAGTGAGTACAAACCCAATTTCATTGCACATTTGTAACTGAAAATATAACAATGGTTTTACTTTAATTGTAAATTTGTTTGTAGTTAATAAAAGGTTTATGAGACTTGTTCACTCTTTTAAATACAGAGTGTTTCACGAAGAAACGTAAATAATTTTAGAATATGTTTTATTGATAAAATTAAGATAAAAACATTATATAAACATAGGTCCGTAAACGGTTTGTTTTTTGAGTTACGGTTTGACAAACGTTTCCCCCTGTTTACTGCACTGATGGAAAAATTAGTCTATACTAAATTCTTGGGGACACATATTTTGGGGTAAACTGCTGTTTTTTGGCCTGAAAACTTTAAAAAAGAGTCCCAAAAACTGTATCTCTAATAGTTTCTGAAAAACCTTGTCGTAAAGTCTAATCGGAAGTAGAAAAGAAAATAATAATGTTTGATATTTAGCATAAATTTACAGGGGTAAGCAATTTCACAATAAATTGTGGTCCGAGATTCTGACACAGCATGGGATTCGACCTGTTTCGACTGCTATTAGACGACCCAAAGTTAATTTAGCTGAAAGAGTCAACAGGGTGTTAGGTAGGTTGTTCCGTGTATACTATCATGAACGACATAATAGTTGTTTTGATTGTTCATCATCTTTTTCACAGCACTAAACTTTATAGAATATTGAAACTTTCAACTTTTGAAACTTACTTGTCTTTTCTTCTCGTACGCGTTTCGGCGTGGTGTTCGCCTTCGTCAGCTTTGAGACAGACTGCCATTAACCTGTAACGGTTTTTATTTTGAAAGGGTATAGTGGGGGTGGTGTGTGGTGGAAGGGGATTGGCGCGGGGATCCAAATTATTGTTAGTTTTTTGTATAATTGTGTCAAAAAGTGTGTGTGATTTATACTGTAATTGGTCGTTAAGTATGTTGTTTGGGTTGTGTTGTGTGGTGTTTGTATATTTCATATTGTTCTGCTGTGTTAAGTTTTCGACCTTTGGGTGAGTAGTGTAATATTTGAAGATTAGTATCTATGTTGGTGTAGCTGTGGTTTTTTGTGTGTATGTGTGTGGCAAACGCGGAAATGTATATTGTTGTTGGATAAAGCTTTTAGGTGTTCAGAGTAACGAGATTGAAAAAGATCTTCCCGTCTGGCCTATGTAGAAACTATTGCAGTTATTACAATTTAATTTGTAAACACCTGTTTTGTTGTATTTGTCTATGTCCGTGTTTGTATCATTGATGTGTTTTTTGATGGTATTGTTTGTTCTGTATGCTATTTTGTACTTGTGTTTTCTGAATGTTTTGGTGAGTTTGTGTGTGTTGGAGTTTATGGTATGTGAGTGTGATGTATTTAGTTTGTAGTGTTGTTGTTGGTATTTTGTGTTTTGTTGTTTTGTTTATGATGTGTTTGTGTAGTTTGTTTATTAAATTAGGGTTGTATCCGTTTTTTATTGCTACGTATTTGATTGTGTTGAGTTCGCCATTATAGTCCTGTTTACTTAATGGTATTTTAGTTAGTCTATGGAGCATATGGTTGAAGGCCGCATGTTTATGTTGTGTTGGGTGGTTTAATGTGTTGTTTATAACCATGTCGGTTGTGGTTGGTTTTCTGTATATTTTATACGTGTGTGTATTGTTAGTTTTGTTAATTGTTACGTCCAGAAAATTTATACCCAGATCGCTGACCCCTTCTTTACAGCGTCGGTTCGCGGTGTGAAATTTTATGTAACCGTGCCCGCGAGAACTATTTACACTCCCGGAAGCGACCCTGAGACCGGACAGAGTAACTTGACCCACGTATTCATCCAGGTAATATCAACTCGTCGTCTGAAGTATCCGCAGTCGACATTGCAGGATACTGAATATGTATTATTTTATACACACTTATAAAACTTATTAAAAAGACAGACTCTAAAACAAAATTACGTCAGTAAAGACTTTATAGTTTAGATAATACAAGAACAACTTTTAAATAACAATTTACTAATTTTACTAAAATTAAATTTTAGTTTGTATTACGAAGGTCAACAGAGAGAACTTAAGAATTTTTGACAAAATGTATTAAAGGCACAGTACATGATCAATAAATCCGATTCATTCCAATAACCTCTATCTCGACTGCTTATTCTATGTGATCCTTGTTCATGGCAATATATATAGATAATCTTGTGGCTGAGATCTTGAAATTCAGTTTCTGTTCAGAATTTAGGACACGTAAACGTTGTCAAACGTATCAAATTAACAAAATTTAATTAAATCGGCGTATACTAATTCTGTCGTTAAGATAAATAAAGTTTGCATTGACGTTTCCATTGCTTTAAGAAAACCGATACGTGTTATTAACCGACCTTCAGGCCTGTAAAGAGTGAAATCCTGGAGAATATTTGCTTTCAAAATATAAATATAAAGAGTTTTAGGTTTTAGCGAGTTCAGGTCACTGACGCGACCAAAACTGCTAATTTTATTTTGTCTTACAAGCAGGAAAGGCGTGTAGTGTGTAAACAGATTAAACGGGAGCAGGAGGTCGTAGTGTCCATCGTTTTGTGATATCTCACTTAGAGGGCGAAGTGCAGGTCTAAGGTCCTCACCCTCTCCTCATGAAACACTTGTTACACCCACCCCCTCTAGACTTCCATTGTTCGGCCACTTTGCATTCCACCACTTTCAAATATTCTGCTTTCCTACCCTGAACAGTACATTATCGCTACTAATTTATTAGTTAATGTTGTAAAATAGGGTGTTAACTAACACCGTGCAAACTTCAATAACTTACACTTCCACTAAGTTTGCCAGATATTATTTTAATACCTCTGATTTCGCTTTCGGTTACTGCATTTAGTCGAACGACATAATCACTTGTCTCAATCGCAGCAGCAGCCGCTTGGTTCGATTCCCTCTGCAGACAAAAATATTGTTACGACGGTCTACTTGATCGTCGTAGGTACAGTGGAAAACAAAATACAAGACACCAATTAAATCACTAATCACCAGATTTAATTTTCACAGTTAAACAGTTTGTAATTAACAACACAGTCTCTTACAACAAATCAAATAAAAATTCTTCACACGCAATAAAATGTCCACTAATATTAAACACAATTGTATTACAATTGTACCGCCCGATTATTAAACACTTCACTAATAACCACTTGAACGCACACAGTAATATCGCCCGATAATCACTTGTAATCGCCCGACAATAAACTCGAACCGCACTGTAAATATATCGCAACTATACTGAATCTAAGGCCGCTGCCGCCTGTATTTATACTTCCGCTCACAGACGAGAACATTCCTAACTACGCGTTATCTCTACTACGGCGTAATTAATTGCCGCCTTGACACAGTGCGTGCTGCTTCTGGCACCGTCTTGTAAATGCGCCGAGAGTCACGTATGCCACACACATTAGAGCGAGATTCTTCTGGAACATTCGATAAACACGTAGACTGTTCTGTGATGTCATAACAACATAATCTTACGTTTAGACGGTACTTCTGCCTAAGCAAGTGAGTGCTACGCCTGCCTTATAATAAATCCCCACTTATCCGTTTGTTGCTGGTATTAAACTAGTACCAGTGAGGGAATTTCTGAACACACCCGGATATACTACGAGTACGGTACTCATAAATAACAGAGTGTGCATCACATAACACACACAAAAACGTGCATACATTTTATGT
Source organism: Magicicada septendecula (assembly GCA_034769895.1). Taxonomy (NCBI): domain Eukaryota; kingdom Metazoa; phylum Arthropoda; class Insecta; order Hemiptera; family Cicadidae; genus Magicicada; species Magicicada septendecula. Next base: position 75,687,101 of record CM068376.1, read on the forward strand.
CTTCCACTTAATTGGTGCTCGCCAAATCGGCTCGAGCAGTTCTTGTCGTGTCAGATGAGGCGGGTGTGCAGCATTGGCTCCGCATCCGAAGTATGGCTTCTTAGCTCCTTTCAGGATTCACCCAAAGAAGCTTAGGCTCCTTAGTGGCGTGGATGGTAGGCGAGGGAGTCGACCGCGGCGATCTGCTGCCGTACCGAGGTGGGCAGCTTCCGCAAGAACGCGTTTGCACAGCCTGGAAGACTTCGGCTTGAACACGCCCTTTGTTCTTGGCTTGCCATCAGTACGGTTGGTTCCTGGCATGTTCTAGGGAAATGGATCGTTAACCTATAAAGCATACCACGGCATTTCGACCTTGAACTAAATCTCAGCTTACCAGAACGCTATGACGCCCTGATGTGACTTGAAATCTTTGCGTATAAGTAGCCGTTATTAAAATGAACAAAACAAAAATAATAACAACAATAAAAAAATGGGCCAGATTCACATACATAAATAATAAAATACCAAAGCTAACAAAACTGTTTAAGAACACTGACATTAAAATAGCTTACAAAACTAACAAAAATAATCTACAAAAACTAAATAGCCCACACAACAAAGGTAATACAACAACTAACGGTATATACAAAATTGAATGCCAAGATTGCAATAAATGTTACATAGGGCAAACAAAAAAACAGCTGAAAAAACGTTATTTTGAACAACTAAACGCATACAAAAAACCAGAAATATATAAATCCAATTTAGCCACACATGCAATAAACACAGGACATGAATTCCCAGACATAACCAATGTGACTCTAATAAAACATATACCACACAAAGGCACCATAATGAACATTTGGGAAAATTTACAAATATACAAACATAAAACACAAAACAGAAACTAATACCTGAACAAATACAAATCAATACAAAACATGATACAATTTTTAAAGCACTCAACATTGAAAATACACAAAATGCTAACACATACACCACAATCACACACAATTAAACCAATTTAAAGAACCAGAAGCCGACAAAAAGCCACAATAATAACCAACCAACACATATGTACTTCACCAGACACAAAATCCGGAAGGCTGAGGATGGGTACAAGATGGTACCCGAAACATGTTCCAAATAAGGAGAAAATATCTTGAGGTAAAGTGATTATAAATATTATATATATATATATATATTTTTTTTTTTTAATTTATAATTTTCACATATAACTGTATATCTTTTTTATACTAAAAAAAACAATAAATCTATTAAATCTCCCAATCAAATTTTTTTCTACAAGTACAGTCTGCTCCAATCCATGCAATAATATATATATTGATTTACTTACAAACCCTCTGATGGTGCTGATATTTTTCAGTGAAACATGCGTCAGGTATTGAAACGACAAAAACGCAATACACTACTTGCAGAAGAAACTATATTGAATAATATCACAATATTATATTTTATATAGTATTTAAAATTTATATTTATATTACCTCAAGATGTTATTTTTCCTTATTTGGAACATGTTTCGAGAACTCCCGTGCTCTCATCCTCAGCCTTCGCGATCTTGCGTCTGGTAAAGTATTTGTGTGTTGGCTGGATGCTATTAAGGTTTCTTGTTGGTCTCTGGTATTTTAAAATTGTATTATTGTGTGTTATTGTGGTATATGTATTTGTATTTTGTGTATTTTCCATGTTGAGTGCTTTGAATATTGTGTCGTGTTTTGTATTGATTTGTATTTGTTCAGGTATTAGTTCGTTTTGTATTTTATATTTGTATATTTGTAAATTTTCCCAAATGTTCATTATGGTGCCTTTGTGTGGTATATGTTTTATTAGAGTCACATTGGTTATGTCTGGAAATTCATGTCCTGTGTTTATTGCATGTGTGGCTAAATTGGATTTATATATTTCTGGTTTTTTGTATGCGTTTAGGTGTTCAAAATAACGTTTTTCAGCTGCTCTTTGTTTGCCCTATGTAACATTTATTGCAATCTTGGCATTCAATTTTGTATATACCGTTAGTTGTTGTATTACTTTTGTTGTGTGGGCTATTTAGTTTTTGTAGATTATTTTTGTAGTTTTGTAAGCTATTTTAATGTCAGTGTTCTTAAACAGTTTTGTTAGCTTTGGCATTTTATTATTTATGTATGTGAATCTGGGCCATTTTTTTATTGTTGTTATTATTTTTGTTTTGTTCATTTTAATAACGGCTACTTATACGCAAAGATTTCAAGTCACATCAGGGCGTCATAGCGTTCTGGTAAGCTGAGATTTAGTTCAAGGTCGAAATGCCGTGGTATGCTTTATAGGTTAACGATCCATTTCTGGCCCATTTTTTTATTGTTGTTATTATTTATGTGTTGTTCATTTTGATTAATTCTTAATTGTTCAGTTTTTATTTTATGTTTGATTTTATTTTCTATTTTGTTTACAGTATTTTTATGGTATCCATTTTCATAACCTATTTGGTATATTATATTTCTTTCTTTGTCAATTTCTTGTTTGTTTAGGGGAATTTTGTACATTCTGTTAAATAGCGAATAGAATGCTGCCATTTTATGTTGTGGTGGGTGGTCAGAATGGTTAGGTATAATGATGTTGGTAGAAGTTGGTTTTCTGTGTATTGCATATTGTATGTGGTTGTTGTTTCTTGTGATGATTATGTCTAAATAATCATTTTGTTAATTATGTCTAATTGTTGATTTTGTTATGTTTTTCTTTTTCTTCTGTGAATTGTATTTTTGGATGTATGTTATTGATTTGTTTTAGAATGTTCTCTGCATTTGTGTTTTTGTTATTTGATACATATAGCCCAACATCTACATATCTTATCCATATGCCATTTGGATCAAATGATTTTATAATATTTTGTATTTTGGTGTCTATGTGGTTGTAGGAATATTTCTGCTATTATGCTTGATAATGGTGATCCCATTGCTATATATATATATATATATATATATAGAGAGAGAGAGAGAGAGAGAGGAGAGGGAGAGGGGGATAGGGAGAGGGGGAGAGGGAGAGGGGGGGACAGAGATATGAGAGAGAGAGAGAGAGAGAGAGAGAGAGAGAGAGAGAGAGAGAGAGAGAGAGAGAGAGAGAGAGAGAGAGAGAGAGAGAGAGAGAGAGAGAGAGAGAGAGAGAGAGAGAATTTCTCGTCATCATAATGTTCTACAGTCCACTGAAAATGACTGAATATGTATATATTAACATGTAAAAGCCCATATGTACGCAAACACACAAACGTATAGAACGGCGTGACAGACTACTTTTCTTAAACGCGTTCACATGTTCACTGACACTTTTCTGAATAAGCTATAATTGTAATAAAATCACCGTTTCCAACGACGAACGTAACGTGCAGCTACATCATCTATTCGATTCCTAAAATGTAAACAAACGTAATTTATTCTTTTAAAGTTTACACCAATTATGTTAACTACGAAAACAATTAATTATTTTCTGTTGTTATAACTTCTTGGCGTACAACACAGGCGTAAGTACGTTTTAACAAAAGATTCAGGAAACTTTATTCAGACATTTATAAAATAATACTTTCAATTTAAAAATAATTATTGAAATACTGTTATAATTATTATATGACTCTATTCCATTTTCAAGTAACTTGTAAATGTGTGCGCGCGCGTGTATGTGAGTGTGTGTGTGAGTGAGAGAGAGGGTGTGTGTGTAATTACATAAAATGTTATATGTCATGATGTACGTTTCTCAGTGTCTCGACGTTAAAAAAAAACGATAATATTAAATGACCGACGTGTGAAATGTAGAACGAGCTTCTACGGAATGTGCCTACGTCGGGTGACACGTAAGTTTTAATAGTTTCATAAAAAATATTTTTTAATATTGATTGTGTAATACCCTCAAGAAAAGTACGAGTTAAAATTTAAGTGTGAGAGTGAGTAGGTAAGGAAGGAGTGACAGAAAGAGGGGGAGAGAGAGACAGAGAGTGTGTGTGCGTGTGTGTGTATTAACGTGTATTACTTGGCTGTAGTAACAAAGTATTGTTAATTGTGTGAGTGTGCGAGAGCGCGTTTGCATTAATCGCACACTAAAATATTCCTTATGTTAGGACGTATTGAACACAACGAGTCCGACAGAACCATACGAGACAATGTGACAAAACGAAAGGACAGACAAGTGCAATAAGATATCGAGGGTAGTCTTGTAGCCATGGTAACACGTTGTCAGACAGCGAGAATGGTCCATTTAGAAATTATTATCTATCGGGATCAATGTGCAAATGAATAGGAGACGGCAGGAGGCGAGGAGGCATGGTTGGAGGGGAATCAAAGGGGCCTTAATGAGAGCCATCAAAAGGGCTTGATGAAGTATGGAGGGAGTTAAACAGCCTACTTTATTGATCGAATGATCTGATCAGTCCTTTGTTGCCGAACTTGAGTACGGGACAAGTGACAACTCGAGAGCGCGCATTCCTCGCCGCTATAATTGCATTGTCTTAAACATCGCAACGTCTAGGAATTGGCTAATTAATCTACTAACACGATTAGATAATGTTTGTTTAATCTAAAAAAAATTAGAATTTTTGAATTCACTTTAACAAGAAGCTGAACGTCAGATGTCTCGATGGGATGCTAATTAAGCACTTTTACAAATTATTTCTATTCAGTAATTCTTAAAGAAGAAAACAAAAAATTAATATTATTTTGTCAGCTCTTACAAATTTTAGATTACACTTGTGCTTGGTTTTTGCGAGATAATTGGGGCTGCTGTTGAGTGGGATATCGGGAAGATCGGTTAATTCAAACTAAAAGAAACGCTATACAGATTTTACTGTTAATACGACAATATAAAATCTTTTTAATGGAATTTATGTTGATATTATTTCAACTGTAAAATGTTAACACTTTTTATTTGGCACGGCTTCAGTAACGAGGCTGCCGCTGATGGGATTTACGGTTAATACGGATCATGTTGCATAATTTATTACACGATGTAACTAGCATCATTCTCAGTCGATACTCGTTACGATTACTAGAAAGTGTCAGTATTAAACTGGAAACGATAGTTTGATTTTTAAACTGTCAAATATTTTTTATTTCATTGTTGAAATTACATTATTACAAACACTTTTATATTTTGATACAATAATATTTTTGATGGCTCATACTGCTTCACAAAAATATTAATAAATTCCATTTCCTAATATAAAAACAATTGAAAAATTAAAATACATTAATAATTAAAATCGTAAACACACTACGAAGTCTGATTTAGTCTGTTTATGTGTTTCATAATTTCTGTATTATGTCACCGTTCCGTACACAACTCCTGATGATGATGTTAAAAATTGTCGAAACGTCGATCGAAATGGTCTAAGTGTTGTGTCTACTCATTGACCGAAACTCACAAAGCCTTTCGTCATTTATTGATTCAGGGTCACAGCTGAATTAAAGATTCCTGTTTTAAATGTTTAAAATATAGGCCTACCCCTACATTTTTTCAATGATCGACATGTGGTATTACCACAACGAGTATCGATGCTGTAAAACTGTCGATGTTCAGTTAATTTCGACCGCGGAACAGGAACAGAATGGCTTTTCCGAAAATCACGGGTTTTAATCTTTACAGTTTTGTCAGTTACTGTTTCCGATATAAGAGAGCCTAACTACTTCAAACGCACACAACTGCCTTAAGGGAAGAATTCCAAACTTTTAAAAAAGCAGCCAAGACTGTTTTAAAATATTTACTTGCTTATTTAATCCTGTAAGTTTCCATTAGAACCAAGGGGCTTATTTATGGGATGGGAAAGTACGGGACGGACCCTCCCAGAGGGTCAACAAAATTGACAAATTTTGTCAATTTCTTAATTTTTAGGACGTTTTATTATTTTTTCAGATCTGTAGGCTGATAAAGTAGTAACCCTTTTTTAAATATACAATCAGGTTTAGTACACAGCATTAGCGTACACGTTTTGAATATGAAATACTAGCTGTATACCCGTGCTTCGCTACGGTTTTTACTGAATAAACACATTGGTTCGGTGGGTTTTTTTTTTAACCTTGGGTAACGAAACACACTGTATAAATGTAATATTTACAAATTTTTAAAAGCATAAATGGGTGCTAATACTAAGTCTACTGAAATCGTTTTATGAAACGAAATACGGCACTTATAAAACTTCCTTGTAGACAACGTTCTTTGTTTGACCCTGTGGCTGAAGGATAGTTAAACTCTCAGAAGAGCTAACTTGTGAGCAAGCAACATACAACTGGCCATGGGAGAAGCAGTCTTCCCTCAGATCAACACCGGCCATTTTCAAAGACTGCCCTTGTGATTTATTTATTGTCATAGCAAAGTAGAGCTTGACAGGGAAATGGAGTCTTTTAAACTGAAAATGGTAATCCGATGGAATTAAGGGAATGCGTGGAATGAAGACTGCTTCCCCCTGACCACATCCAGTGAATATTGTTGCTTCTATGACGTTGTTGTGCAACGATTTAATCTGCAGCCTAGTACCGTTACAAAGCTTAGGCGGTACCAGATTTCTTAGCAGCATTATTGGAGCTCCAACTTTAAGGCAAAGATTGTGCGGTGGAATGCCTGGAGGATTAAGCGTGTGCAAGAACTCTACTGGGTAATGGACCGCATCTTCTACTACCACCACATTACTTCTTTGGAGTAAGGATAGCTCTTTCTTTCAGCCAAGATACATCTTTCAAGTAAAAATTAGTTAAATCTGGGTAAATTTTGTCAGCCAACGTTGTCAAGTCGCATACAACTTCACATAAGTCTTTTGTAATATTGACTTTGCCACTTTCTTCAGGTAGATTTCCATTACCGATCTGTAAAAGTAAACTTGAAAACTCGTCTACCTTTAAACTGCCTTTAAGATGCACCCGCATGTTGACTCTCAAGGAACGAACTTGGACTTTAGGCCACAGGACAGAACTCTTTAGACAGGCTTTAACTTCATCTACTCGAGTTCCCCTAGGTACAACAGGTAAAGTCTGTCTGAAGTCTCCGGCCATTAGAAGTGTGACTCCACCCATCAGGTTTTTATTGCTTCTAATGTCCTGCAGAGTTCTATCCAAAGCTTCAATTCCTTCCTTGTGAGCCATGGTGCACTCGTCCCAAATTATCAACTTACAATCTTTAAGTACCTTCGCTGTGTCGCTTTGTTTTGATATGTTGAAAAATGGGGTCTCAGAGTGGTTTAAGTTGAGAGGCAGTTTGAAGGCAGAATGAGCTGTCCTCCCTCCATCCAACAACGTTGCTGCTATACCTGACGAAGCCACAGATATAGCAATTTTCCCTATCTTGTCTTACCGTGGCTAATATTAATTTAATCAAAAAGGTTTTCCCTGTACCACCTGGTGCGTCAAGGAAAAATAGTCGTCCAGCCTCTGATTCAATGCTCACAATTACTTCATTGTAGACATTTTTCTGCTCGTCGTTCAATTTAGGCACGTTTTCAGCAACCAATTCAGATAGATGGACCGTGTTGTAAGAGAGTTCTTTCAGGTACTCGCGGTTGACTGCAGAACTGTGGGCTCTTGACTTGGAGAAGGAAGACCGAGTTGTTGGAGGGATTGATTGGACATTGAAGAGACTAAGTTTTCTAATGAATGTAGGCATTTGTTGTAAATGATGTTGTTCCGTAGTTCAAGCTCTAAGCCCGGACATTCATACTCCATCTGTCTCTTGAAGTCCTCTGACATACTGAATCTGTGTTTCTCCCACAGCACTAAGGGATTCGCTGCTTGACAAAACACCAAAATGACAGCGAACAGTTGTCTGATTTTCTGTGGTGACTCCGACAGAGCAGCTTCCTCCAAGGTGATGTCCCAATGATTGTCATCTTGAAGTAAATCCAACGCTCTGCAGGCAGACTGATAAGTGGAGTGAACTATGCCAGATACCCTCTTAAGATCATTAAAACTCGTAGGCCCTTTAACTTCATGAAGGAGAAGACGTAGGTAGTAACATTCTGCATTGTTAGGGTGTACAGTATAAACCCGACCGAGCACTTGATCTTTTTTCACTCCTGGATGTCCGGGAACGGCTTTGCCTTGTTTCCGCCGACTAAACTTATTGTTTTTCCAGGTGTAGTAAGCAGGGACTTCACTGTAGATTATGGTTCTGGCAAAATTGTCTGATTTGCATAGTTCAAAGAATGCCAGTAGAGTGGTTTTGGGTGGATTTTGAACTTTGTCTTGAACGTTTCCGGGATTAAAATAAATTCTCTGGCCATTTTCAAGGTGTACAGACAAATGCATTACGGGAGGATATCTTTCATGGATTGGGAAGCAAAATATACGCCATGCCGCTTCGGAACTACTTATGTGACGGCCTGCTTCATATTTGGACACTTCGTCCCACTCATTTTCCAACACAAAAGCTGCTTGATCACTGCCCTTGTTCACGTATTTGCAAATATACTTTATCGATTTGACAGAGTTACACAACTCGACATTGATATGTGCCAAAAAGGTACGTGACAGAACAGGATTGTACGGTACCACCCACCGACTGTCTAGGTCTACTCCATTGATGTTGACTGTAAAACCACCATCAGCAGGAGACCTTCGACGGTACTGGGGGTAGCCATCGTCAGCAGTTTGGGTTTCTTTAGATAAGGGACGTGGATATCTTTTGGAGCATGAGCCGTTAACCATGCAGGGCGAGTTCCTGTTTAAGGTTCCGCAAGGGCCATGAATCATTGTCGACTTAATAATTTCAAGAAGTTCAGGGTCCGTTTCAGGGTCAGGTACCTCTGCGCTTATGACACTGTCAGTTTGGTCGGCCATGATCCTGTCCTGCAGCCATAGCAAGATGTGTGCGTGAGGCAAGCCACGCTTCTGCCACTCCACAGTATACATGTAACACCTACTTTGACCGAAAATGGAACCTTTAGTTAAAAGATGAATAAGTTTTTTAACTTTCAAATGAAACACTCGAGCTATGATGTCATGTCTATCTGAGGCTTTTGTCTGTCTCTTAAGGCAGCTCCAATTTCAGACCATTTCGGGTTACATGTAAATGTGATAAACAAATCAGGACGACCATAGTGACGAACATATGTCATGGCGTCCTGAGTTCTCTCGTGCATATAGCGGTGCCCACCAGTAAAACTGGATGGTAACACGACCCTCTTTCCCATATCTGAAACGTTAGCATCCCCCTTACACATGGCGTCTTTAAGATGAACATAGTTTTCAGCTCGCAGCTTACTCTGGTTGAATCTTATAAAGTTAAGCCTTTCTGTCTCTATCTTGGCATATATATCAACCAAAAACTGGTTGAAAAGACTACGATACAGCAATAGGCAACTTTTTTCACCTTGTCTTTCCATTAGTCTGTAAGCGTAGAAGTCTGAAGCGGAAACTGTTTTCTTGAGAGATGCTTTAGATATTGGATCATATTGTGGAATATTGATAGAGTAGCCGTCTTCTCTACGGCAGAACATAAGAGGGTGCTGGAGAGCGTCGTATGCACGATGAATTTCGCTGATCCGTACCAACTTTGTGTCTCTGCTGTGAAGAATTATGTCTCTCTTTTCAAACTCCTGTCCCACAATAACCAAAGCTACCTCGCTTGTTGCTGGCGCGTTGTAACGACCCCTATGTTCAACTGCAGGCTTCCTGTCTGCATGAATAACAACTTTGAACTCCTGCCCCTCCGGAATATTTTCCATTGCGGTTTTAAAATCTCGTATGTAGGGATTGTTATCATGCAGACATTTTTGAAGTTGGCCAACTAACCAAGGCTTAACCACAGTAAAGAGGTTGGATCTGATTTCTGTTTCTTTTTCATCGTTTCCAACAAAATAAATTTGTAGAAAAGAGGGGTCTTGCTGGGGAGAAGGTAACAAACTTCCTATTCTATGGTAAACCTGCCCTTGGACCTTAAAAGTTGGCATGAAATTTCCTTCGTGCACCTCTTTAGCTCCAAATGAAGTCATTTGAAAACATCCGTTATACTTTCTGGTATTTGATAAAAAATGCTGAGACTGACTGTGACTGTAAGTAAGAAGACTATGGAGCGGCTCAGGAAGCTGTTGAGTAGAAGGAAGACGAACCTTGCCATTGCTGCAGCATAAGCCAGGGCTCTCTTCTTTCCACTTTTTCGCATGGCACCACTTGCATTCAATGTGGTGACCAAGAGAAACAACCTTGTCATTATTGTAGTCTGTACTACGGTCATATTTAAATCCTGATAAAGACTTTGTTTTCCATGGGAGCAGTTGCCTCTTCTCAGTGTACCTTCGAACAGCTTCCTGATTAACTTCCGGATGTTTCTTTGAGTATCTAGAAACTGAACCCCTGTTAACGTCAGGGTTTGCCTTGTTGTATCTTTTAACAGCCTCTCTATGAACTTCAGGATTTTTGCTATTGTATTTTCTTACGGACTCCCTATTTTTGTGTCTTTTGATTCTGTCATTAACTCTTGAACGTCGATTTTTTCTTCTTTTCGAAATTAGGTCAGTAGGGGGCGTCACACAACGGTTCTGGATATCACGTTTAGCAGAGTTTAGCAAATAAATAAGTGGTATATCATCCTCGGATTGGTCTTGGGCAGTTTGCTCGACAACGAATTTTTGTAGGCTCAGTACCAAGCGAGGTGCAGATGGGACGGTTAACAACAGTAAGTGGTATATCATCGTCGGATTGGTCTTGGGCAGTTTGCTCGACAACGATTTTTTCTAGGCTCTCAGTACCAAGCGAGGTGCAGATGGGACGGTTAACAACAGTTGATGTATGAGGAGGAATGTATTCAGGACTAAGAGGTTCAAAGTGGGCATTCATCATGGGTCCAGAACACTTGAATCGCAATATGGGCTTTCCCTCCTCATACTCATCAGGCTGTACAATCACCTCACCATCACGATACACCACCAGATAGTAAGGGTATATTTCGGCAGCAGCCTGAATTTCACAGTGGGTGGCATATGTGGTGTACAGAGACATGTGAGCACGGTATTCAGCCAAACTTCTATAAATGTTACCACACGCCATCATTGTATGCTCCTCAAACCGTTGCCAGTTGTTACAAATGTACTGTACAACGCTTGTTCGCACTTGAGACGCATGGGAGACAGTACCGTACATGAGGTAAGACAGGGAGTAAAAGAAGCACGACCCATCTGCACCCACAGGCACAATACGGTGAGGTACCATGATCCCATCAACTTCAATTTGTTCCATCATGTATTAGGGATATAGAATTTATATAAAAAGCAGAAAAGAGAGCCTATTTAAACAAACTAAAACAAAATTATTCTCTTCTTAACAAAAACTGTAAGAGCAACAACGGCGGTAGAACAAAAACCTATTGAATAAAGTGGAACCTACACTGCAAAAATAAGAAAAATATTCAAACTTGACAAATAAACTAAAAAATAAGATACAAACTAATAAAACAAATGTAAAAAGTAGAAAAGAAAGCCTATTTAAAACAAACTAAAACAATTATTTTCTTCTTAACAAAAACTGTAAGAGCAACAACGGCGGTAGAACAAAAACCTATTTAATAAAGTGGAATCTACACTGCAAAAATAAGAAAAAGAGTCAAACTTGCAAACTTGACAAATAAACTAAAAAATAAGATACAAACTAATAAAACAAATAGAAAAAGTAGAAAAGAAAGCCTTTTTAAAACAAACTAAAACAAAATTATTCTCTTCTTAACAAAAACTGTAAGAGCAACAACGGCGGTAGAACAAAAACCTATTTAATAAAGTGGAATCTACACTGCAAAAATAAGAAAAATAGTCAAACTTGCAAACCTGACAAATAAACTAAAAAATAAGATACAAACTAATACAAAATCAAGAATATCCAATGCTCAAACTAAAACTAACAAAATAATCGTCTTAAACAAAGTAGCAGGAGTGTGCAGTGGCAGTGTAGCGACTGAACTGAACTGACCAAAGCAGCATTCTGGCCTGTTATCAGTGGCCTTTAGACTGAACCCCATGACGCAAGTGTGTCTGAGTTGTGTCCAGACCAGACTAAACATAAAAACCCTTTATGGACTACATTGCAACATAAACAAATATGTTACGTAAATTGTGTGATAGTACTTCTGGGAACACGTTCTTATCGCAGGAATGCATAAAATTCATGTGTTCATAACTAATTAATATTTATTTAAGACAATAGTTAATATATCGTATAATATTGTTTTCTACCGACAAATGTTTTCTATATATTTATTACGCTCCTTTTACAACTTTGAATCAATTTATTCGGAAATATTTTCTTTGTAGGCCCTGTTGTTCTTGAGATACAGTGATGACTAAGTGAGTAAGTGGTATTTAGCAAATATATTATAGATTTCTTTAGGGTAGTTTTAATTAAAATTATTTAAGATTGACCTTTGTGTTCTTTAAAAGAGGGTTAAGTTAACTTGTAGAACAAATTTCATGTTTCTATCTCATCTAGAAGCTGCCTAACTGTTGTCACGTTTTAACTGTCATGTATTTCTTATGAGAATATTCGGTCACTTTAACCCCTCCAAACCCCCCCTAAAATTTTGAATTTTGTCAAACCCCGTCTTATTGCACATCTACAGTATCTAGTGAATATTAATGTAAAGTTTCATCTTTCTAGGCCTTGTCATTGTTGAGATACAGTGATGAGTGAGTGAGTGAGTATGAGAATAATCGGTCACTTTGACCCCTCCAAAACCCCCCTAAAATTTTGAATTTTGTCAAACCCCGTCTTATTGCACATCCACAGTATCTAGTGAATATCTATGTAAAGTTTCATCTTTCTAGGCCTTGTCATTGTTGAGATACGGTGATGAGTGAGTGAGTGAGTATGAGAATATTCGGTCACTTTGACCCCTCCAAAACCCCCCTTAAATTTTGAATTTTGTCAAACCCCGTCTCATTGCACATCTACAGTATCTAGTGAATATCTATGTAAAGTTTCATCTTTCTAGGCCTTGTTATTGTTGAGATACAGTGATGAGTCAGTGAGTGGGCTTTGGCAAATATATTATAGATATGAAAATCAATTCAGTCAATAAGTATCTAGTAAACAATGTTTCAATAATGCGTACTTTTATTGTGTTATTACCGTTTACTTTAGTGGGACTGATTTCACCACTTTAAATATAGTAATGTTGATTAGTCTTAACTTGTTTTTTTCTTTTGTATGAAGCCAACCCTAGCCCGGGCCCCCAAGGCCAAATTCTAGATACGCCACTGATTAAAACATAGGTCTTCGACGACATGCTTCCATGTAACTCGAGTTTTAGACAGCCTTGATTTGTTGCCATTCCTTCCACTCTGCTTTACTTTCTCGTGCATCACGTCTGCTGTGGTCTTCCTCTCTTCCTTTTTCCAGCTGGATTCCATTCAAGCGTTTGTTTTGTCACGTCTGCTTGAGGTTTTAGGTATGTATGGCCAATTCACCACAATTTTCTTCTTCTAATTATTCTATGAAGTGACTCGAGATTTGTTTTCCTTCATAGTTCTTAATTTTGTAATCTTTCTGGTCACAGGATTTTTAAAATTTTCCCTAAACATTAGTTGACAAACACTCGTATTTTGTGTTGTGTATTCCAAGTCCTGCTCGATCCACTAACACCGCAGTTAAAAATTCGATAGTACGCCGCAGTTAAAAATTCTAATTTTTGTTCTTATAGAGAGAGTCCCTGAGTACCACGTTTTGAGATGAAATACGTTTAGCGTGTATTCCTACGCTTTCCTTACGCCTATTATTCCTATTTACGCCTGTTCTTACGCTTTTCTTATTCCTGCTATCATAGCTTCGTCTGATTCTTCTCTGTTATCAACAGTACTCCCTAGTTAACAGAACTTTTCTTCATCTTCCAACGTTTCATTCTTAAATGACATACTTCTAAATTACGCTTCGTTAGATTAATTTGAATCGCCATTTACGTGATTCAGTCACAGTCATTGCCTGTAAATTAATTCAACCTTTGTTCATTCCCAGTTTCACCACACCTTAATTAACATATTAAGACTTAATTAAGAATATGTGTTGTGTTTCTACGATGGTGCTGTCCATCGCTGACCGATTGCAACAGTTTCGCGACACCTCGGAAAGTAACGTTATTTATTTGTTTTTTTAAGCACTAAAGCACTTCAATCCCTTTCGTTTTCCTCTTTCTTCTATTACTATTTCCCCTGCGTCGCAGGAATTTTCTCGGTTGTCCATTTCTGAAGTTACTTTGACAACTTTGTAATTATCGTACGAGTAAAAACGCGTCTTTTAATTCAGTCTTAATACAAGCTCGCACTTCTCCTTGGGCACGCTGTTTTCCGTGCTAAAAGATACGCATTTATGTGAAATTTATTTGTTCATTATACGCATTTCAATTATTTAAACGAAAATCAGTTTAATATAAACACTACTACGAGTATTTATTAGGATGTTATTACTGTACGTTGTAGTGCAATTGAAGCGTTACGCTTGACATACGAACGTGCGCCATTTAACTGAAACTCTGCCTTTTAAATTACAAGTATGCCGTAAAGCGTTTGTATCAGTGTGATGTGTGTACATGTGACTGGCAGAGTTTAAGCTAAAGTATCTTCTTCATCAAACCTCAATCTGGAGAATGGTTGGTGGCCATTTTTTTAAGTCATTAGGTTGTTCTGTTCATCGACCTCTGTTTAAAATCCTCTTGCTCTTTATTGTCCTTCGCTTAACATTCCCCCAACATTAGTTTCATCAATCTTTTCCTCCAATACGAATTCATGTTCCTACTATGTATAATTACTTAACACCGCAGTCATCAATTGTGCGTATCTTTTCCCGTGTAAGCCTCGAACTCTTAGCCACAGAGTCTGGCGCCTGAGGATCTCCATTTCAGTGGTTTCCACTTGCCGTCTGCATGTTATACCGTCAGCCAGCCAGCCATGGTATACTTCCCTACCTTTTTTCAGGACCAGTTTCCCACCCAAGAGTAAGACACTGCCCTAGACCTCGTGTGTACTGTCAAGTGATTTCAGGGTTGATGATGGTTTCTAATTTATTGGTTTAAGTTGTAGAAAAGTTAGAGATTTTTCCGAGAGTCATTGCATATAATATTTATGTAACACAGAGTCAGGTAAAGTTCTTTGTTATTAAAGTTCATAACGTTAGTTGTGGTTCCAAGAAGAACAGACTGTTGCGAAAGATTTTTAGCCCGGTGATGGTGAGGATATTACTTGTACTTCGCATCTGACAGGTACGTTCACGATCATGTCCTGTCTAAGCTTTGGTAGGCTCTGGAAGACACCACCATGGGAAACTCTCAGGTCTAAGATAAAGGGTCGGTGGCTAGTACTGGGCTTTATCGAAGGGAGCTTAGAGCCGCTGTGGCTTGGTTAAGCGTCAGCCTCGTGCGTGGAATACCGTTGCTGTGGAAAGGAGACTGGTCTAGAATTTTCTGAAAACTTGTGTCAGGCCGATGTGGCATAGCTGACTCGTAAATGTCAGAACTTTATACGATGAACCGGCATGAACGTACTCTACAAAGTTCAATTGTATCATTGCCGGTTGACGGCTCGAGAAATCAGACCTCCCAAGGACAGGACAAACACAGAAGACGCACGGGGTATCTCAGAACCCTGAGCGCTTTGCGCTGTTCGGATCACAGCCCAATGAGCGGCAGTTTCACAGCACGGTGATGTGGTTACCCGTTACGTGAACTAGCGTGATATGATCGGCAGCGGCATTAGCAGAGTGTTTTGGGGTGGTCACACCAGTTAAAATCCACATATTTCCTATGACGATGCTGTGACATGGCGAGTTAATGTCATCATCAAATAAGCAATGTACTATACTGCCTTGTATGGAAAGGGGATTGGATTCCCAAAGGATAGAAGCGGATACTCCGATTTAAAACCAAGGACACACCGGGCTCAAAGCTATAGTGGAAGCTGTCGTGTCTAGGGGAAGAACAGCCCAAAATTCTCAAATTTCCTGGCTTTCCAGGTTGTGGGTTGGGCGAGAGGTTAACAACCTCTCCCTGGAAAAAGTATTTTTATGGAAGCTCACTGGCCTTACCACATTATGTGAAGTTGTGGTCTATACCCTGTTCGCTGTACGACTCAAATCTCTGTTTATTAATTGTGTGTGTGTGTGTGTGTGTGTGTGTGTGTGTGAGTGTGTGTGTGTGTGTGTGTGTGTGTCAGGGCGGGGGCGCTCGTTTCAACGTTTGTTTTCATTACTAATGCCTCCCACATTCGCTGATGACACTGCTTTACTAGCTACTGGTGTTAGTACAGAAGTAGCAACAGATGCTCTACAATCACCAGTCGAGTCCGTCACTAGATGAACAAAAAACAAATGGCGCATCAAGCTGAACGAAACCAAGTCTGCTCATATCAATTTCACCGACCGCAAAACAGATTATTTACCAATCGTAATCGCTCAGCAAAGAATTCCACACGCAAGCTCAGTGAAGTATTTGGGCATGACTCTGGATGCCAAGCTTAGGTGGAAAGAGCACGTTAAGGAGAAACGGGAAGAACTTGGATTCAAATTGAAGAAAATGTGGTAGAAGACACTCTGAGCTGTTGCTGCCTAACAAGCTGTTGTTATATAAAGAAGTCTTGAAACCGGTTTGGGTGTAAGGTGTAGAGCTTTGTGTATTTGTGTTAAGAAATAATAAAATAATTCAAACTTTTCAAATTAAGGTTCTTCCCAGTATTGTTGATGCACCATGGTACGTAAGAAATGATGACATCCATCGGGACATGAAAATGGCTATGGTTGCTGACGAGATTAAACGGGTTGCGGGTAAATATGAAAGAAGACTTCACGAACACGTAAAAATTGCTACAACTGCCTGATAATGCTTGACTCGTTCGGCGATTGAGGAGACAGGAACCATTTGTATTAGTGAACTAAATACGTATAGTAATTCTCAGCACATGAACAAAGTGTAACTGTACTGAAGAATGCTCCAGTGGGAGCTTATCCTGCACACTGTTAACTTATGTATTAGAATAAACTTGGTAGGTAGTTTGTAACTAGTTGTAATGAAGTTAAATAAATAAAAAAGAATTACTAATGGCTTCTGTGTAGGCTACTCGGCGTAACAGCGTTTAACATTCGGTGAGGATAGACGATAGCGTTTCCGCCTCTATTGCGTTGCGATCCCTCAGGACGCTGTCCCCGTTATATTTGTTATACATTAATGATTTTTTATTGTTTTCGTTTGTGTGCGTGTATAAAAAAAGTATATTGACTCGTTCATGCGTTGGCAAGATTCAGCTGAACCCGTATTTGTCTACTGACAATTTAACACGCGTCCATTCAACCTTAAATACGATGCGCGGTTTTCAGAGAGGGACTGCACATATATCAAACACAATATTAGACACACACGCCAAACAATCGTTCGTTATATTCGTGTTTTGTTTTCTTTTCCAAATTGCTGTTTGCTCTCGGCCGCGCTGTTTCGTACTCACCTAATATTTTTAATTAACGTACAAGTGCCGCGCTGGACTTTCCGATAATGTTGTACTTAGTCAAATGACTAAAATTAACGAGGTCGAAATCTTTTTAAAATTACACTCACACACACAATCTTCTCTCTCTCTCTCTCTCTCTCTCTCTCTCTCTCTCTCTCTCTCTCTCTCTCTCTCTCTCTCTCCCTCTCTATCCATCTATATATCTATCTATCTATCCCTCTATACATAGCCTATGTGTTGTCACTGTACAGCATAGTTCAGATAATGTAGAAGATACCGAACCCCTAGCCGATGGGGCCTACTTTCCATTGGGTGATATTTTTAAGTCCAAAGGTATCCATCGGATGTCAAACTGAAAATCTATAATGTATAATTCGACGTGCCATAAGCTATGCAGTGTTACAATGCACAAGTGACAGTAAACTGAAAAAGAAATGCATGAAGCGAACGTTGACGAAAGAACATTTAAACCGTCCAATGACACGAATAAGACCATTGTAAATATGAAATTAATTAAATATTAAACAATTATTGAGGTAAGTAAGGCAAATTATAGCCAATCACAGTTAACAGAAAATTGAAATACGATCTGCTGAGATGAAATACCTGAATAGAGGTAAAGTCTTTACAAAACACAAGATTTTTATCACTTTTATTTATACAGTCTGTTTAATTAACAATCCATGGACTAGAAAATTTAAGATATTCATCCTCTCATATTAAAACCAGTTATCCAAGTAGTGTCCTCATCTAAGAGCCTAAGTGAAATAGAATTTCACAAAATCACCTCCAAGCTACTATTTTTCCGTGGCAAATCGATTACTCTTCAATGGAGTCTATCCCACTTTTATTTACTCCACACTGCCAGTGGGCAATTAAACAGCAGTTATGCTTGCCAAAAAACACCTCTAATTAGCATTAGCTAAAAACAAAATGCAAGACAACTAACATACTCAGACAAACATCGCGTACAAGTAGAAACAAAAACTACGAGCTATTACAGAATTAAAGCGTTCTGAAAGAAATGGGAACTCCTCTATAAAAATCCAGAAGTAATTCCAAGCCTTTCATGCAAAACAGCAGTCGCTAATTCCGATTTTCTATAGGCCATGGAGAAACATCTCCACAGAATTCGCATTCTCCCATCACCAATGGAGGTTATGTCTTGTGAAACGGATGACCAACGTCTAGACGTTTCCACAGATGTCGGGAGAAATCGTTTCTGGAGAACAAGACTGGTGCCAAATGTAGCACGCTAAACATCAGTAACATGTTTAGTTGTCCACAACGCAATGCATAAGGATACGAATACCACAAACTAGAATCTTACGTAAAACGAAGCTAATAACTAAATTATAAAATCACTTATATACGACAATTATAATTATATATGACACTTAATTTTACAATTATAAATGACTTATACCAATTATAAAATGACATGTAGCAACATGATAGCGGCAATTTCAGCATACTCAACCATCAGAGTATCAAGATGTGGTTGAGAACGAGCGAAGCGAGTCTCAGTTTTAATTCGACCATTTGGCGTTTGTCTGTCTGTCTATCTGTTTCGAGTATTACTCTCAATAACTTTTGAACGCATCAACCGATTTTCGTTAAACTTGGCACGCATGTCCATATTTCTGCCCTACAGAACCGTACTGTTTTTGAGATTGATTTCCTCAAAAATAGGGTGGCGGGAGGCAAAAATGTCTGGGGTCAAAATCGTGAAAAAGTACCAAAATCCCACGTGGAGACCAAAATAAAGGGAATTTTAACCACAATCTGTGTATAGTGTTCAGTTTTGAACATTCCTAAATTCGTTGACTTCAAAGCCGAAAAACCTGGTGGACATTTTGATAAAATCGCAAAAATTCATACGAGGTATCAAATTAAAGTGAAATTTCAACTAACGCCTGAGTGTAGGTTTAGACATTTCGAACTTAAAATTTCTAGTTGTTTTTAAGGATCCAAGAATTATAAAAAACGATCAAGAATTTGAAACAATTGTTAAAATCCAGCAGGATGTCTGACTATAATAGGAATTATAACCTAAATCCAAATATTTCGAATTTTTAATGTTTATTGTATGATCATGTGCTCTACAATTGTTATGTTACTTAAGAAATAGCAGAGCAATCGGGATTAGCTATTAGTTATTAGTGGATTAGCTCCACTCTTCGCTATCATATACGACTCTTCGCCATCTTATAATCCTTAGTCTTCATCTACATCGTACATCCATCTTCTCCAGCTGTTCGGGCTCATCGGGCTTGCTCTTCATCCTCCTTGTCTTCCAGTTAATACTTTTTTCAGTGCCCTTTCCTCTATTATTCTTTGTATGAGACCTGACCAGCTAATTCTACCTTGTTTTATTACTGTGACGGTGTCTGTATCCTTGTGTAGATCGTACAATTCGGCATTTTTCCTCATACACCACATTTCGGCATCTAGTACACCTCCATATATCTTCCACAGAATCTTTCTTTCCAGTCTTCTGATCGTATCTTATTGAACTGAGGTCATGGTCCAGGCTTCTGAAGCATACAATACTAATGGTCACAATACGGTTTTGTAATTCTGGACCTTGAAGGATCCTGACTTTAGGATAGGCAGCAATGAAAAGTAGCACCTATTTTCCATAGCTAGTTTGTCTTGAATTTCCATTGCCATCTGATTTTTTGACGCCAAGAGGTACCCAAGGTATCTAAAACTATCCATCTCTCAAATTCATTGCCATTAACTTTAATATTTCACACATTGCCGGTAACATATATACTACCGGACGGCTTAGAATATTATTGCATACGACGCCTTGGAACCGCTAATAAATTTCTCTAATGCAGTTTTATTACTCTACGGTAAAACACTATCATGCAGTCGAGGTAAACTGCATCATTTTAATTATGCTGTTATCCAGTTTTAATTATCATGGATGCGAAATATCTCCCACAGTTGACTGTGATTTCGAAAATAAATTTAATAAATTTAAACTTATATACGTGGGACAATCCGTATAACCTTAAAATACAAACTAGGAAAGACACTAAGCTTAAGTTTTATAAGACTATGGCTGTACCGGTGGAGCTGTATGGGAGTGAGACATGGGGAAGGTTGTATCAGCAGAAATGAAATTTCTCTGGTTGGTCAAAGGACGCACGTTACGAGACAGAATAAGTAATGTACAGATAAGGCGAGAATTACAAATTTTTAAATTACAGTATAGAATTACGGAATACAATCCCAACTGGTGAAAGCATTTGGGAAGAATGCAGCAAAATCGCCTTCCCAAACTTCCCTTGAATCATAAACCCACAGAGTATCGTAGTGCGGGGTGTCCGAGGACGAGACGGTTTCCGAAACAGGCAGTGCAGCCTCATCCGTCAAGTGGAGATGATGATGATGATGATAATTATCTTGTATGTCACACCGCTTATGATCATGATAAGGTTGTGACTAATACATGAAGAAAATATGGTCATGTATGTGGGATAATAAACGAGTGCCAAAAAATCAAAACGTGTCCAAAAGTAAGATGAATTTTTACAGATTAATTTTAAGTCTTTATTGGTACTCACTGAAACATTTTACCTTAAAAAAATATTAATATTCATATTAATAACATATTAATTATTAAAACACGATTATGGTAGTGTCATACATACGGTTTCTATCGACAAACTGTGACTATTGTTTCAACCTATTAATTCTTAGTACCATAACAGGGTGAAACAATTGTCAGAGTCTGTTAAGGAGAGAGTGTCGCTTTTTCATTCCCATGTAATTTAAACGGCAGTTTTAGCTACACTTAGGTAATATTATTCTAAAATCTATTAGGACTAGAGCATTTAAATTTTCACACAATCGTATTAAAACAGCTGCGAACAAAATGTACTAGAATTATCCTGGTAAAACAAAAGTTACTATTAAAAAAGGTTTTCTCAATTTTTAGTTTTGTCTATCACAGAAAAAACAAATTTTATTTTTAATTTTAACAGGCAGTTTAAAATGATATTGAGCATTCTACTACAACTTATAAACACAATGGTATTACATATCCAAAAAAGACTTCAAGTCAATATTGTTACGACATCACAGAACAATCTACGTGTTTGTCGGAATGTGCCAGAAGAATCTCGATGTAACGCGTGTGGCGTACGTGCTTGTCGACGCATTTTCGAGAGGTTTCTCGAAGGCGCCAGTCGCGCGGACTGTGTCAAGGCCGCAGTTAATTACGTATTTCACACGAGTGCTAAGAAGCAATTAGGAATATTCTGGTCTGTGAGCGCAGGTATAAATACATGGCGGCAGCGGCCTTAAGTTTCAGTATAGTGGCGATATATTTACAGAGCGGTTCGAGTTATTATCGGGCGAGATATTACTGTGTCCGTTCAAATGGTTATTAGTGAAGTGTTGCGTTTTATAATCGGGCGGTATAATTGTATACAATTGTGTTTAATTTTAGTGGACATTTTATTGCGTGTGAACAATTTTTATTTTATTTGTTATAAGAGACTGAGTTGTTAATTACGAACTGTTTAACTGTAAAAATTAAAGCTGATGATTGGTGACCAAATTGGTGTCTTGTACTTATTTTGTTTTCCACTGTGTACACCTACGACGATCGAGTAGACCGTCGTAACAATATGTTTACTCATTTTCGAGAAAAGTGAACCTAAATACACAAAGAAATCACATTTTCTGAAAAACGTAACTCAAAGTAAAACTTATTTTTTTCTGTTCTAAATACCTCCAGAGCAGTAGTTATCATTTTCAGTGTTCTCTCTTTTCCTTTTACATAACCTCCTTTTGACCCTGTGCTTCTTATTTTTTTTCTTGTGTCTCTTTTTTCCGCTTTAAAAAAACCTTGTCGCGGTCGATATCTTTAAACCCTCGATCATAAATTTACCCGCTTTAATTTTCAGCCTTTCTAAGATATTCGCTTTTGCTGTGGAGCCTTCATTGAAAAAATAACTGCATCTGTAACGCCCAGTTTTAGTGCTTGAAGCTCTACGAACACAGTACCCTTTGCAATATGCGGCTATTGAAACTTTTATTCGGATTTTGTGTCTTCAGCAATTCTTCTTTTGGCAACTCCCTATATATAGGATTCATGGCTTTCATGTTGCTTCTGGTAAAAAGTTCTTATGCGTGTAATGTGTGTTTGTAGATCGTGTTTTGTTATGCACAAGGTTTCTTCACCTTTCGAACACAGGAAATGCTGTGGATATCATCCATTCATCCGCTGAAAGTTTGTGCAAGTAAGATGCCCATATAGCTCGTTTCATATCCTTCACACAAGCTAAATTTCTCCTTGTGGCCAAACCATAATATCGTTGTAACTGTTCAGTTTCACCATCTGTTAACCCATCCTTCCCCAATGCATTTTTATAACTTAATTTTACTCCTTAATGTTCATTTTTTAGTTTTCGAAGACGTGTACTTTGTCGCTTCTGGACGTGGCCTGCACAATCCACTTTTGAAATTTCCACATCATTACCACAAGGATTACTTTCTAAAACACCAGGAAACCCCTTGGCGTTAGTAGCTGCTAGATATTTAGTATATCTCATACATAGTATACTTTCAGATCTGGCACAAATTACTTTCTTACTTTCTTTCAGATTCTTACTTTTGCTCAAGGAAGTAAGAAGACATTGGTAAGCATTTTCGCAAAAACACCTTTAAAAGTAAAACACTGGCTTATATTTTATAATTTTTAAACCATTCCTAAAACGCAAAAGTATATATTTTCTTAATCAGAAAGAATTAATAAATTTTTTAAAACAATAATAAAATTACTATTTCTTTTATGAATTTGCTAACTGCTATAATTTTTTTTATTGTTCGACTAAGCTTTTCGTCATTACTGACATCTTCAGGTCTTAAACAACGACCTGAAGATTGGTTGTTTAAGACCTGAAGATGTCAGTAATGACGAAAAGCTTAGTCGAACAATAAAAAAATTAAAGCAGTTAGCAAATTCATAAAAGAAATAGTAAGGATGGCTGCTAATTTAAACAATACGAAGAATAATAAAATTGTTATAAAAGTGAAGCTCTCCTCTGTTCATAAAAATAGTGTGAAACTACAGATTGTGTTTTCAATCTCTTACTAAGGATGAATATTTGTGAGAGTGTTGCTGTGCCTGACTGCCTGAAGTTCACCGGGCATTGCACAGGATGCCTAGGCAATGTTACCTTCGCGCTGTGAGCAAGTTTAGGAACAGACGCAATCCCGACATGTCTGTATAGCGTGCAGAATAAAGTAAACGCCAACGGAGCCAACGAACAGTGATTGTCTTCAGGTATTAGGCACACTGTATGTTCTCCCTTGGCCTCCAGAAATCTCGTTTTCCTCGTGATAGCATACAAAACTAATAAAAATAATTTGCAAAAACTAAATATTTCTTTTATGAATTTGCTAACTGCTATAATTTTTTTTATTGTTCGACTAAGCTTTCGTCATTGCTGACATCTTCAGGTCTTAAATAACGTCTATCAACTGTACGTTGTAGGCTTTTATACTTTAGGCCCCTCCCCTTATGTCATCGCCCCTCCTATTGGTTCCAGCTGCTACCGCTGTTCACGGGAACTTTGTCTACCTTTTTCCGTTAGGCATTTTTCTAACGTCCGTCAAATTGTTTTAAGAATCTCCCGTTAATTTCTTCATTCTTGACTTATAATTTTTTTTTTTGTAACCTTTTACATTTCGTCATTTTTTTAGTGTGTTATTCTTATTATTTTAATTTATTTTTGTTTATTGTTTAATATATAATAAAATATTTCTTCATTTGTAAAATCCACTTTTATATTCATTAATTTATTTTTATCTTCTTTTTTAACTTTAAGTATTTCTAGTTCTTCTATTAATTTTCTTTTTTGCGGATTGTTTTCTATTTTGATTATTTCCATATTTTCATTGGGATTTATGAATTTATGGCCTGATTCGTTGAAATGTCTTGCATATAGTGAGTTCGTTACTCTAACCCCTTCTCCTTTTGCGTGTTCATTCATTCTAATTTTAAATTTTCTTCCAGTTTCGCCCAGATATATCTTATTACATTCCCCACATTTTAATTTGTATACGCCGCTTTTTTCTGTTAATGGAATTTCTTCTGTTTTATCATTTTTTATATATTCGAATACATTTTTCGTTTTCTTTATTCCTATCTGTATTTCATATTTTTCGAAACATTTTTGTAACATTTTTGTTTGATATCCTATGTACTGTATGTTATTGCTCCTTTATATTTCTTTTCTTCATTTGTTTTTTCTTTTTGTTATTTTCTATTTCTTTATTTTCCTCTATTTTCTTAACTATTCTATTAATTATTTTAGGGTTGTAATTATTATTTTTTGCTATTTGTTGCATTTTCTTTAATTCTTTTTGTTTAAGTTCTTCATTTTCTAGATAATTTATAGCTCTATAGCAAAATGAATTTAATGCTGCCATTTTATAATTGACTGGATGATATGATTCTTGTGGAATTATTAAATCTGAGTATGTTTCTTTCCTATATATATCGAATTTGAGTTTGTTATCTTCAATTTTTATATTGATATCCAGGAAATTAATTTCTAATCCTCCAATTTCTTCTTGAAATTTTATTGTTTTTTCTATGTTATTTAGTTGTTCCGTAAATTTTTTAAATTCATTTACTTCACCTTCCCAAACTATTAGTATGTCATCTACATACCTGATCCATTTTTTAATTCTTCTTTCTTTATCTATATCTTTTAAAATTTTGATTTCAAAGCTATTCATGAATATCTCTGCCATTAATGGTGAAAGCGGTGATCCCATTGGTAATCCATTTTCTTGTATGTAAAATTTGTTATTAAATCTGAAGTAGTTCTGGCTTAGGCATAATTCTAATCCTTCTATTATTTCGTTTTTCCATTCTACATTACTTAATTTGTTTTTCTTTATTATTTCTACTGTTTTTGCTATTGGTATGTTGGTGTACATATCTTTTATATCTAATGACATTAATTTTGTCTTATTTGTTATGGTAATTTCTTTTAATCTTTCTATTACCTTTTTACTATTTTCTATGCTGTGGATTTCTTCTTTTTCATATGCCATTTTGATTCTTTTACTTATTTCTTTTGATATTTTGTATGTTGGCGAATTTATAAATGATACTATAGGTCTTAATGGCATTTCTTTTTTATGTAACTTAATTTGAGATCTAAATTTTGGAGCTTCAGGATTATGTTCTATTTTTTGTTTCTTTTGCCATTCTGTTAAATATGTTGTCTTTTTTATCAATTTCTTTGTTTGTGCTTGAAATTTACTTGTGTAATCATATTTTATTTCTTTATATGGTCCTTTTTGTATAAATTGTTCTGCTTTTTCGATATAATCTCTTTTGTTCATTACCACTGCTGTGTTACCTTTATCGGCTTTTATAACTATCAAATTGTTCTCCGTGATTTTCTTTTTTAATTCTCTTATATTTCTTTTTATTTGTGTTTCGTTTTTATTTCTTACATTTTTGTTTTTCTTACATATTTTTTCTACTATTTCTTTTACTTCACTTCTTAATTGTTTTTTAGTTTCCTCATTTTTTATTTTATCGATTATTTCTTCACATTCTATTATTGTATTTTCTTTATCTATGTTTGTTTTTGTTGCATATTTTAAACTTTTCCCTAATAATTTATGTTCATTTTCTGTAAACTTTGTTTCTGTTAAATTTAATACTTTTTCAGCAAATTTTATTTCTTTATCTTTTTCTTTATTTTTATTTCTTGTTCCTTCTAGTAATTCCTTGAGTTTCTTATTTAATCTCTCTTCCATTTTTCTTATTTTCTTTTCTATGTATTTTTCACCAAACTCTTTTCTCATTTCTTCTATTTCTATATAATTGTAACTTGTATATAATTTTTGATGTAATTGATACATTTCTTTGTTATATTTATTTATTTTACTGTATAAGTTCTTAATTTCAAGTTTTATCCATATTTTTTCCGCCATGTTTTTCACTTGGTTTGCTACTTTGCTTTTGTTATTAATTTTAATTTTTGCGTATTTTGGAGTTATTTTATTAATTAAACACTGTTTATTAAACCAAATTTTCCCTAGCGTTTTTTTCATTTTGCTTTAATTTTTAAATACTTAAAAAATTCCCTTACATTTTTATATTTATCTGCTTATTTATAAAATATAAAAATGTAAGGGAATTTTTTGCTTAAAAAATTATAGCAGTTAGCAAATTCATAAAAGAAATAGTAAGGATGGCTGCTAATTTAAACAATACGAAGAAAAAAACTAAATAACCCAAACAACAAGGATAATACAACAACCAATGGTATATACAAAATTGAATGCCAAGATTGGTATAAATGTTACATAGCACAAACAAAAAACAACTTAAAAAACGTTATGTTGAACATCTAAATGCCTACAATAAACCAGAAATATATAAATCTAATTTGGCCACACATGCAATAAACACAGGACATGAATTCCCAGACATAATCAACATGACATTAATAAAACACATACCACACAAAGGCACCATAATGAACATATGGAAAAATTTACAAATATACAAACACAAAACATACTAATTCCTGAACAAATACAAATCAGTACAATATGTGATATAATTTTCAAAGCACTCGGCATCGAAAATACTCAAAAAGCTAATATATACACCATTGTCACACACAATAACACCAGTATAAAATACCAAAAACCAACAGAAAACCATAACAACAACCAACCAAAACACAAATACTCCACAAGATATAAAATTAGGAAGGCTGAGGATGGGAACAATAAGCTTCCCGAAACATGTACCAAATAAGGGAATAAAACGTCTTGAGGTAAAGAATTTATAAATATTAAATAAATTATATATATATATATATATGTATATATATAATATTATATATATATATATATATATATATATTGTTACGACGGTCTACTCGATCGTCGTAGGTACAGTGGAAACAAAATAAGTACAAGACACCAATTAAGTCACTAATCACACCTTTAATTGTTATAGTAAAACAGTTCGTAATTAACAACACAGTGTCTACAACAAATCAAATGAAATTGTTCATACGCAATAAAATGTCCACTAATATTAAAACTCAACTGTATTAAAATTATACCGTCCGAATATAAAACGCAACACTTCACTAATAACTACTTGAACGTACACCGTAATAACTCGAACCGCTCTGTAAATATATCGCACTAATACTCTCGAACCGCACAGTCAAAAATCTCGCATTGAACTGAAAACTAAGGCCGCTACGCGATGTATTTATAGTTACGCTCACACACCAGAAGCTTCCAAACTGCGTCTTATCTCTCGCGAACTACGTAAATTGCTACAGCCTTGACACAGTCCGAGCGCCCGAGCGGAGCCTGGCACAGTCGAGAAAATTCTCGCAAAATGCGTTTAGTAGCACGTACACCACACGCTTACGTCGAGATCTTTCTGGCGCATTCGATAAACGCGTAGATTGTTCTATGCTGTCGTAGCAATATATATATATATATATATATATATATATATAGAGAGAGAGAGAGAGAGAGATTTGTTGTTCTGAAGCCGACCACAAACAGGTTTGAGTAGGAAGGTTTGCTCTACACTCGTTTTCCATATTCAAAATACATATACCAAAATATGTATCTATTGGACTTGTTAATACATATTAGTCTATCGATAACCACACTAAACAGTTTATTGTGAACTGCGTACATATTTATTTTATCCGGCGTCCGTCGTGTTTGTTTCGTGTCGGCAATTGATTTTGAGTGTTAAAATATCTACAGAAGAAATATGCACGACGCTCTACGCGCTGATGAACAGGTAAAAATACATTCTGCCCTTAATTACTCAGAGCGTATAATGATAATAGGTGAAAGGACGATAAGCAATGTCCACAGGAGTTTTAGTGTCTGGTTAACAGATACAATTTTTCTGGGCTCTTGGGCTCTAGTGCTTCGCAAAGGAGAGATCGGACCGAAACTAAGAAGATTAAGAAAGGCTGTGGAAGAAAGTTTAGTAATTTTCCGAACGACAGTCAAGAAACCCAGTTATTTACTGGCTAAATAATAACATTAGAGTTTAATTAAAAGTCTGTACATTGTCGTGAACGTCACCTAAACATAATTACCGAGCGAACAAATAAAGCACTGACACAAATTGATAGGGCAGTGCAATAAATAAATTCCAGTACGCGTCAGACAAATCGCTCACGCGCGTGCACAATTAACTCCGACGTAAATAAATATAAAATAATTATCAGGACGCCGTGTGAAATGGATTATTAACCGTATCAATGGCAATAAATTGACGCCGCTCTCCGTGAATGGAAAGAAAAACACAGAGCGAGTTGTTGTATTTTTTTTTTATTATTGTTAGACACCCTTAGTACCACAGCCACCACGAAACCGCAAACCTCCCCGCTGTCAGTGGGGCAGTAAAAAACTCGCCCCAAATATGCCCAATCTTTTGGAAAGCACCGCCCCAGCCCTCTCCACTCATCCAGCGATATAAATTTATAGGAAACGGATGGGATATCCTTTAAGAATAATGGTCATAAAATTGATATACATATACTCTTTCGCTTCGAAAATAACGCACAAGCGACGGTAAATTTTTTTGTATTCCTTTCAGTTTTTATCCTTGCGTAAAATATTGACAAGGACAATTAAAAATTATGACCACAGTAAATTCGCTTGAATGATCTCTTATTTTTCTCGACATGCTGATGTGGATACGTGAATAAAATTTGTATGTTAATGTGTTATTGATTTTATGTTGTTACAAATATACATTGTTATTTTTAAAATTCTAATTAGAATCTACAGGTAATATTTGCTTTTTTGCTTACTTAATCCTCACACCTAACATCCCTTATAGACATAATGTAAAATACATGTTTGCTTATGATTTCTGCTTTTCGTAAGCACTGTTAGTTTTCTTACGTGTTCACAATAAAATAAATTGATGAAACGACTTGAATTCCATCATAGTACGTTGATGATAAGATTTAAGGTAGCTAATACCAGAAATCAGAAAATAAGTCGATAATTACTTCCAAAAAGAAAGTAATTATGTGCCAAAAAGAGCCAAACATACATTCAACAGGTGTATGCGCGCGCGCGTGTGTGTGGTGTGGCAACATCTACAGCTAACTACGTTTTCCGGATTACTGTTTCCTTTTGTCTACGTTCTTCCACAGCTTCATTCACTACAACCCTCCATGATCATCAAGGTCTACGTTTGTTTCTTCCAGTGAGACTCCAAACCCATACACTTAATATCCATCTACTTCTTTTTGCTCTCGCTTTATTTCCGATGTACTCTACCAGGATGTTAATTATATTCGTTCCTTAATTTTAATCAAGTCCACGCCACTTGTAAATTTTTTTATTTTATTCTTTTTATTCATTATCCAATTTCTGGTTCAGCAGAATTTACCATGGTGCTGACTTTACTTTTAGCGTTTCTAGTAACGTAGAATTGGATATAACAGTTTCTGGTTAACTCTGATCATCTTCTTCTGTTCCATCGTTTGGTAACACGAGCACTAAATATTGACTTTATCTGTTTCTTTGGTCTAGTCTTCGTTTACTTCCAAAATTTTTCACTTTTTCTCCAGTTCTCACGAGATATTAAAGCCTATTGAAATTTGTCTCAAATGCGTTTTCTATGTATTGTTTTTTTGAAATTCTTTCCTTGTACATTTTACAGTGGCGTATCTAAAATTTGGCCTCGGAGGGAGCGGCCCGCGGTCGAGTCGGCTTCATTTTTATTTAGTTCGGGGTCAAAACGTCCTACGACGTCCGATACCTAACCACCGCTGTTGTCTATCATTGCAGTTTTATCGTTTAGTCCTCTATCGCTCATTGATCTTCTTATGCCCTCTACCCATGTTTCCTTGGGTCTTCCTTCCTTTCTGTGCTCTCTAGGTATCCATCTCATTGTTTTATTTGGTAGTCGGTCTCGTCCCATTCTTTGAAATGTTACGTGTTCGTACCAGATTAGTTGTTTTTCTTCAATGCAGTCGATGATTGTCTTTTGTATGCCCATTTCTTCTTTGATCGTTTCATTTCGTATTCGCTCTATCCTTGAAGTTCTAGCAGATCGTCTCAAAGCATCCATTTCTGTAGCTTCTAACTTTCTTTTTACATGTTCTTTTATTCTCCATGTTTCGTATCCGTACTACCGTATAGCCTATTCTTTTCTTACTTCCTTGTATTCTTGATTATATTTCAACATCATCTGTTCTTTCTTCATTAAATTTTATTCCTAAGTATTTGTAGCTGGGTCGGCTTCATACCAAAGTTAAACAGGTTAAGACTAATCATAAGACTAATCACCATCCTACTATCTTTAAAGTAATTGAAATCAGTCCAGTTAAAGTAAACGGTAATAACACAGTAAAAATACACATTACTGAAACATTGTTTACAAGATACTTATTGCCTGAGTTGATTTTCCTACTATATTTCATATTTCAGACGTAGGTATACGCTAATTCTGTGCGATGAACCTGTTTGTATATTTAAAAAAAAGTTACTACTACATTAGCTTGCACAGCTGAAAAAAAGTAATAAAACAGCCTAAAAATTAAGGGATTGACGAAATTCGTCAACTTTTTTGACCCTCTGGGGGTCCGGTTCCGTTCGCTCTCCCCCCATAAATACGCCCCTGACGAAAGAGTAAAGAATAAAGACATATTTTATTAAAAAATTGCACACTACTGTAGTAAATATTGCATCCTCAAAACGTTTCCACTCGAAATCATTACATTGGTCTCGCTTCACTCTCTCTCTCTCTCTCTCTCTCTCTCTCTCTCTCTCTCTCTCTCTATCTATCTATCTATCTATCTCTCTCTCTCTCTCTCGCATACACACGCACACACACAAGTAATAACCCCTGAATTTTTGCACTGAGTTATGACTCACAAATTGTTGCAGACATGAATGGGAATGGGATAAATAATTTTTTTTCGCTTTCCTCCAAAACGTATACGTGAGGAATATTAACGTAAACAAACGTTGCGTGACGCGATCCGGCCCAAGTGGTTCCATTTGCGACTCACAACTCCAACGGCTGTGCTGCGGTCGTTGGATCTAGTCACGGTCACATCTCGGTCTGCCTGCTCTGTAACAAACACAACAGCTATCTTGTCTGGCATCCTCGGCTAGATAAGTAATAAAGGAACACTTAGGCCTACACAACATAGACTTACCAAACGCCTTCTTCCAGCGGGTACTAAATGGTTGATTCCTTTCTGGCGGTCGTGGAACGTGAGTTGTACCCCGGCCAGGTGACGAAATAAGCCGCAAACATAACGCTTGAGAGGAGAACAAGAGAAACGTTGTGCAAGAAATACACTAACAGAGTAGTAGAACAATATATTTACTATTAATATTTATTTTCTAGTAAACGTAGAGGAGTTAACGTCATTCAGCTGCTCTTGTGTTTTGTCTAACGAAGTTCTTAATTGATATTTAACAGCAGGCTGCGTACCGTGAATGCTACTGTTGGGAAATCCTAATACGTAGTTACAAGCAGTAGGAACATGAGGCAACGTTCTGCTTAGACAGAAGGTGAACCCTGTACTGTGGTTGACAAGGTCCCGTAAACGCTGAGAAACTTCAAAGTTTTCCTTACTACAGCACGTAAGGCAGAATTGCTGTTCTAGAACATATTATTAATACACTTACTGATAAATTAATATTTGAGATATGCAGCCCTTAGTTAAATAACTGGAGGTGATGTGTGGTCATTATTACACAACTACTAACAAAGAACTGTCCGGTTTCTTAAGAGTAGGAGGCTTGAGTGGCTGGGCCACGTAAGGCGAATGGATGACGGAAGAGAATTACAGATTGGAGACCGGTAGGAAGAAGAATTAGAGGCAGACCCAGAAAGAGATGATTGGATGAGTGGAGGATGATTTGAGATGTATGAACGTGAGGGGATGGAGACGGATGTATAATGAGAGGGCGGAATGGAAGAAAGTCATTGAGCAGGCTGAAACCCACGCTGGGTTGTGACGCCAGGAAAAGGAAAGGAACAAAGAACTATAAGAAATTTGTGTACAATTGTATGTTTGAGTGCCCTACGAGGTATACCAATATTTTCCTTGTGAAGCATCCTTTATATTTTGTTCGTAAAACTCTGCGCAAAATGTAACAATTAAAACTGAAAAATCGTAAATACAAAAAAAATCACGTAAATACAAAAAAATTCACTTAGGTTTCCAACGTCATTGGAGCGCGAACCAATCATTTCGACAGCAAAAAATAAAGAAATCCGTACAGCGAAACAGATTCATGCATCCCGAATTTGTTTTGTAGATCGGTGTGAGCGTAAGCTTTGCAGAGTATGAGAGAGGATGAAGTGTCCAATTGATGTCAAAAAGTCGACATTGAGGCGAAACAATTACCCAGTCCGTCCATATAACGGTCAATACATGTAGGCCAAACAGAAACAAGCAGAAATAGATGTGTAACAGTGGTGGTCAACACTCGCTAACACAAAGAATTATTTTTTATATGAATCTTCTCGCTTCCTGTAAATTGTTTACTAGATTTATAGCACAAATCAAATAATCATATTTACGTTATTTTAAAAGTAAGCCTGTATCAAAAGCAAGAAAAACTATACTACAAAAGTATATTTGAAGTAGGATATGGTAAGCTAGAATCTTTCGTGGGATCAATCTCGATAGAGATCAATGTGTTGAATTTTTTTTGCGGGGGCCCTACAGTCTATGCCGCATCCCGCATTTCGATTGCCATTTCTCTCTATCCTTCCAGTCATCATCTTCAGTAGCTCGATCTCTAATCCTTATCCTAATTCCTGTTCTCCATTGTGTTGTCAGTCTTCCTTTTCTTCTCCTGTTTTGTGTTGTGTAAGTCAATGCTTTCTTTGGGCATCGCTTCTCCTCCATCCTCATTACGTGACCATCACCATACCGTAGCAATTGTCTGGATTTTATTCTTTCTGCTGTTGTAAATACGCGCCCTGTTTTCCTTCTTATATCTTCGTTTCTAACATGTTGCATTCTAGAAATATTACACGCTCTTCTTAAGAAGTCCATTTCCACAGTTTCTATCACCTTTTTGTCTTTATCCGAAAGTTGCCAGCATTCGCAGTCATAAGTTAAAATGGGCTCCACAATACTTGTGTAGACTGTCAGTTTAGTTTGAAGTTTTATTTTGTTCGACCAAAGTAACGAGTTTGGCAAACGAATAGCCTTTTTCCCTGTTGTATCCTATTTTTGATGTAATTTTATGTTGTTTCATCTTCTGAAATACTTCCCAAGTAATCAGTGTGTTTTAGTATTTATAAATTTATGGAACCAAATGTTTTCCTCTTTTCTTAAATTAGTATAACACAAAGTGCTTGTACGACCTTATTATCTGTTTCTTATGTAGGCTACTTGAATAAACTTATTCAGCTTAAAATAATTTGTATGTGAAGTTTGAACACGATTAAGGTAGGCCTACTTAAGGCGAGTCTGAATGTAAAATCCGTTCCTACACGGCGCGTCCATATTATATGGTCGTGGGTTTCGAATAGTCATGACACAGGTGAAGTAGAAAAAAATGTTTAGAACTGTAAGTAAAGATGTTCAAATAACGACAAAGTCAGCGGTTCATATTTTGTCACAGTTTTAATAGAGTCTTAATCGCATCCCTTAATTTAATATTTGTCTATTCGCCTGTAGGCTACTTGGAGTATTATATACAGTTTCTTATAAGAATTAAGTGACACGCCTAATTTTTTTAAAAGTGGCTCTTGACGCAGTAGCGGACAAAGGGGGGCGGACTGCCCCGGGCCCCACTTAATAGGGGGCCTTCAGATTTGGAAAATTAAGTTTTTTTGGTAATTTTTTTAATTTATTTGCAAATGTCCTATTGTCACGTCCTGAAACGCAACACTAGGAGAGGTTCAGGATTTAATCAGTCGATTCCAAAGATTTTTTCATATTATTTTGAAATCTATCTTACAACCCAATCTCAGATAGAGATATTAAAAAGATTTATACAGGTATTTTTATTATTAGAAATATATTCATGGTAAAAGTGAAGCGTAAATTTTTAATAATTTGTATTTCAGTTTCTACTACTGAAAAGAGCTTTTCTAAATAATAGAAACACATTAAAAATTATTTCCGCTCAACCATGAGCCAAATCAGACTAAATGGACTAGCAATTTTATCGATCGAAAATAAGTTGGCAAGGAAAATAAGTTTTGATGATGCAACAAGAAAAGTTTCCGAGGCCAAAACTAGAAAACGGCCATTTTAGAAACTCCACCTTATTTACAGTAAAACTGCTAACTGACTTGAAAACAAATTGCCAAGTATTGTTTGCAGCAATGATAAATTTGTTTTGCAGTAGACCTATATACGTTTATTGTATACGATAAAGTATTGTAATATTTTTAGTGCAATCTATAAATAATACTACTTCTATTATTTCTTTTTAAACTCGAAGAAAGAAGTTTTTACAATATGAAAGTGGATTATTACTTCAAAGATTAGTACAGCTTCTTACATGTATCAGTAAAATAATTAGACAATAAGTATATAAAAGTAAAGAGTTTCTGCTATGTAATACTTAAAGATAAATTGGATTATAAACACCCGTCTTATGGAGGGGGGGGCCTGGGCCTCCAGTGGCCTACCTACGCCACTGTCTTGACGCAAAAAGTTGGGAACCACTGATAAACAATTATATCTTCACTCAGATGCGCGCGCGCGCGCGCGCGCGTGTGTGTGTGTGATAGAGAATTATGGAGGGGGGTCGGTTCTGTGTGTATGTTTTACAGACAGAACATTTTGTTCATAGATTTTTTTGAGATTGTTAGTACGTGCACAAGGTATTCTATGAATAACTTAAGATTATGAAAACGAGAATAATTTTATAATTCTGTCCAAACGGATTAATTGTGAGAATTATTAAAGTACTAAGAGAGAAGAGCCTTCCGTGACAAGCTCTGTGTTTTTTTTTTACACATTTAAGAATTCATACAGTGTAGTAGATATAAAACATAAATGCAATGTATATGAAAGGGGTTGGTCACAGGTTGCCAAAGGAAGTTCCAGTTAAAACAAACCAAACACAGCTGAAAAAACATAAATAATTTCTAGTCATTCTGAAGGAAATTCCTCCCTTGTGGTCTAAAAAGATATAACATGAAATATCTACGTAAAAACGGCGCGCACGTCCCCTCCTGTGTTGATATGCATACCGAAAAATATCACCCTCGTCCCTTTTTTGATTATTCCGGGGCATAAAAAGGGTTGAAACAAAGATAACGGATGTGACGTATGGATTAGTTGTAGCGGGGAAAGAGAGGGAGAGAGTGGCATGAGTAAAGACAAAAGGAATTATAGGGAATTTTGCATGAAGGGGTGGCAAGTAAAGAGAACGAAGGGAGCTTCAATTGTAAAATGACACTGGCGTGTTCTGTCGGAGAAATGTAGCACTACTGAAGGAGAGAAAAGTCCCTAAGGCCACTAGCTTCATTAGGTTTGGAATTAGGAAGCCTTGAAAATCATTACCTCATAGACAAGACTTTATAGTACACAGCCGTAATGCGATGCTGATAAAAACCGATTTTTAAATCCTTAAAGTTTTAAGTAGGCCTACGCTCCGCTGATAAACTGAATAATAAAACAGTGTATCGTTCCTTATAGATTAGGGATACAATCAGTTCTCCGTTTGTGAAATGTGTGGAGTTCAGTTATAACCTCAGCACTAAGACTTTATCAGAAATTAATGTTTAATTCGGTCCCATTCCCCTCGAACACTTCCATAAGATCTACGATCTCGTGAAACGAGATTACTGTGTGGTACGAAGATTCGGCTTGCTGACAACATAAACCTTATTATTGAATATTAATCAATATTATTTATCTTGTATGACAAACTAAATTTTGTACGTAACGTAGTGTGCATAATTACTTCGTCCTCTCCTTTCTTCCTGTGTTCGTAGCAACGTGGGAACGCGCACATTGTGAGATTTGTTTAGAAACTGTTGTATGTAAATTCGCGTATTAACATCTACATTTTTGCCTTTTAATTTCTGTCTTATCTTGTTAGCAAATATTTTCTAATTTTTTTTATTATTCCTACTGCAACCACTAATACTACTTATTAGTACTACTACTACTACTGCTAGTGTTATTTTTTGTTATTCCAACTTTGTCGTGCTTACTTCCCAAACTGGTACCTGTCATGCTTCGGACGAGGACTTTCAGTGTCTCCACCATTATGAAATCCTAAACCACGACACCCACGACTACTACTACTACTACTACTACTACTACTGCTGCTGCTGCTGCTGCTGCTGCTACTACTACTACTACTACTACTACTACTACTACTACTACTACTACTACTACCACTACCACCACTACTACTACTACTACTACTACTACTACTACTACTACTACCACTACCACTACCACTACTACTACTACTACTACTACTTATACTACTATTACTACTACTACTACTATTACAACTAGTGTTGTTACATTGTTGAGTCAGTGCTGTGACTGTATTGCATATTTTTTACCACTTTTCCCACCGGATGCCAATATGTGTTTAGTAATACTGCCGATTACAAGTAATTATTTGTACACTCAACATTTAGATGTCTGCTAAAGAGGAATTCAGCTCACGTCTTTACGGGTCGGTCCCATGCCTTCGGCTACACACAAACGATTAGAAAACGACAAAAGCCGCGGATATGTGCTATTGAAACGGCCCCACCCGTACATACCAACGTGCATGATGATAAAAATTGCAAAAAAAAAACAGAGTGTTAACAAAGCCGTTTTCTGAAGATTCCAGTTGCTCCGTTGAGAATTCAATAGATTTTTTTATCGTTTCATGTTATTTACTTACACTGATGTGTAGTTTTAGCAGATGTATTAAGGTTTAACCTATCTGAAGCGTAATGCTGGCCACACTACGTATGTGTACGCTGGCGTACAGTACAATACGTATGAAGCCGGTAGTCTCTTACCTCCTGTGCTATTTTGCTGGCAGACCTGTTAAAACGACCCGTAGATTGACATTAAATTTTTATCATTTGTTGGTGTTGTCGTTCTTATTTCTTTTCTTCTTGTTTTTGCGTCATTATCATCATCATCGTCGTCATCTTCTTCTTCTTTTCATCTTTCTCATCATTATTATTATTATTGTTATCATTATTATTTGTTTACATTATTTTTATTATTATTATCTCACCCAGTTTCTGACTGGACACGAGTATTTCGTTCTTATCTGAAGAATGTTGGAAAGGCCGATTCTTTCGTGCCCGGCAGCCGCGGACGATGTCAGTCACACTTTCTGCGACAGATGGTAGCAACACAGAAGATCGTTGCAGAAGGATATTTGGCAGGAGATCTTCCGGGATAACATCGTCGAAGCGATGCTTCGAGGGCAGGACACCTGGAACTGTGTGGCTCGCTTCTCAGAAGATATTCTTCGGACGAAGAAGATAGACTTGGACAACATAATGTAAAAGAAGAAAACAACCCAGACGTGAGCCCTAGGTCTGAAGAGCAACAGGCCTAGCCCGAAGTAATGTGTTTTGTTTGCAGTTCCAGGTTAGTGTTCCTAGAAAAGGAAAGGGAGGTGCTCTCTTAGTGGGTCGGATATAATACCCAAACCCACAAACCCCGAAAGTGTGCACCCTTCCCGAATATTATTTAGCAAATTCTTCCACCTACCCACGTTAAAAAAAATATTATTATTATTATTATTATTATTATTATTATTATTATTATTATTATTATTATTATTATTACTGTTTTTATATTGTCGTTGTCGTTGACTCGAGGAAAAGATGTTACAACAAATAAGGAATCGATAATTTTTTGAACTGCATTAGTCGCTTAGTCAGCTGTTAGCATTAGGTACAGTATCTAATTCTCTAGAGGGATACACTGCACAGTATCGTGTTAAAGGTAACAAATTCCAAATCTGCGAACGCCGCGCCAAGGAAGCTGATGATATAACGGAATGCCGACAACCGAACCCATGCTCATCAGCAGTAATCTATCCGGCCGCCTAAAGCAAAACGAAAACTTTCCTTTACAGAATATCGATCCCTATAACGCCTTCTGCCAGACAAGAACCTACTTGTCTAATATTGACGCATTTACTGAATACCTACAATAAGGCAGTCTTTTCTACTAAGCCAGGCCAATTTTATTTCTTCTTATTACAACGGTTATTTGTGAGTATAATATAGCATAACCAATACAATATTCTGCTCACGGTATTACACGTGTATGTTGATAAAGGCACTGACCAGAAGTTATTGGTTTGGCCAAATATCAATTATCTTCAACTGTTTCATCGTGTTTCAATGAGCACGCCTGTTTTCAAACTTCCTTCATTTCGACAGCATTCGTTTATAAATTTTGTGCAAAAAAGGAATACAAGATGGGAAGGAAATTCACTCAGTGTTTTGTTATACTATGTTTTTATAATTTAATACAGCTACTTTAGTATAAATATTGTTTCAATACTTTGTAACTGATATAAAAAATAAATTCCATCCGTGCGTGTTCTTGTAATACACGAGATACTGCATATAACTCCAGCTAATAAAGGATACTCGACCGGGATTCAGAAATATGGGAGGCACCACCACCATCACTGCTACTACTACTACTACTGTTACTGCTACTACTAATACTCCTATTATTACTATGAATCGAGTGGAAGTTGTACCACGTGTTCTCGCCGCCGATAGACTCGCGTTGCGCGTCCAACTACAACGAGGATTGTGTTACGCGTTCATCAGCTGACGGTGTCACTGACCTGTTTACCAGTCATGTGACCAGACGTCACGGCTTTGATGTCCACTGCTATATTATTACAAAGTCAGGCTTTCGGTAATAACAACTCAGAGCATTACATCCATGCTTGCGTTGCATAAAATATTAATTCCATACAGAACTTTTATTAGACGAAAATGTATTCAGACGAATACGTATCGCCTTGTGGCAACGTCCCATCGTGTGTAATACTACACCTTTAACTTGAATAGTTCGATTAGGCTTCATATAAATTTCACGGACGGTGGTTAGAACTCGTAACAATTAAAAATTTAAGAAACATAAAGACGAGTTTAATTATCTGATTTTTTTAATTGTTTGATATTCGATTTTTTTCCTTTTAACAAAGACTGCAGTTTAACAATGTTACGTACAGTTTCTTCGTAAGTGTACTTTCGTCGTTTCTACTGTAATTTCGTCATAACCTGACGCTTTACGTTCTTTAGTCTGTTTGATTTCATATTTAATGATGACACTGGCATAACGATTAAATTTAGTATTTAGTTGATGATAATGTACCTAACGGGGTTAGAACACTTCCTCGGACTGACACTTGCTCGGAATTACGTGTCTTATCACCGAGATGATAAAACGCGCGCGTGAACACACACACACACACACACACACACACACACGACACAGGTGTAGGCCTACTGTGTAAAGGTATACCAAATAAACAAGTACTTTGTCTATTTTGTCTTCCGGCCCTATTTATTTAATGACCAGAGAAAGTTCGAATCTTACTGGTCGAACACGGACTTATGATTTTCCCACACATTTGTATATAATGCTAAATTCTATTCTAGGTGTGCATGCTAGCTAATCTGCAATATTCTAGTATGAAGGCCTGTATTATCAGTTAAATTATAATAGTTTAATGTTATTAAGGCGAACACTATAAAAATAAGTAGTGGAGAAAGATGTGTCCATGCTTTTTATTTTAACTATTTATTGTTTTGTTTATTTACCTATTTATTATTTATTGAATTGATTGTGTTTGCAACAGAGGTTCATCTCTTCTTTTCTTCAAGGTTGAGGAATATTCTGTCAAATGTGTGACGGTAGTACCCAGCGTGTTTTCGGAGTGGGTTGATCAGTAAGTAAAGTGAAAGAGAATTAATAAAAAACAGAGACACGTACATCAATAAGCAACAATTTCAAGATATCACAACATGGAAAGAATATTCTTTTGTAAATTAATTAAGCAGGCTAGAAGTTACCATATTGTTTAGGATTCTTCAAGTTTACAGTTCTGAAACGATTGGTAGTAATTTATAGGAATGTTTCTGAAAAGAAGCAAATTCTAAAAAAAAAACGCTGGTACACCTGAACCCTTCACGGGTGAAGCCTTCAGTATCAGAAAGTATCAAGATTAGATTAATACTTTCTCTGTAGAATAGAATAATAATTATTAATATTCTGTAGAATATTAATATTAATAATATTATATACTTAATCTTCAAAGATTACAGGTATATAAACCTGTTCCGGCACCCATCTCATCCTCGGACGACCCACGTCTCTTCTACCAGTGACTTTATAGTTCAGTGCCGCTTTCGGCAATCGTTCCTCTGTCATCCTTTGCAGATGATCCCACCATTGTCTTCTGTGAATTGCAATAATTTCATTTGTCTCCATTACTTCGAGTTCTGCTCTGATATCTTCATTCCTTATTCTATCTTGCAATGTATATTTTAAAGTATTTCGAAGAAACTACATTTCAGCACTCTGAATCGTGCCACTTTCCTTTTTTCTCATGATCCACGCCCCACTTGCATAAATCAATGTGGGTATTGCAATTGTTTTATAAAATTTAATCCTTGTGCTGTATCTTGATTTATTTCTAAGATTTCTATAAATCGTACCACAAATATTCCTAAATTTATTTATCTTCTCTCGTATATCATATTCAGATCCATAGCTTACTACACAGCCGTGGTATTTGAAACGGGTCACTTGTTCTAAAGTTCTGTTGTTTATAACTATCTTAGTCCTCACTGGATATTTACCTTTAAAGACCATGGTTTTGGTCTTTCTTACTGAAATTATCAGTGATTACTCTCTTGTCACTTCTTGTAATCGAAACAATTATAATAATTGTAATTAATGTAATTAATAATGTCAATAAAAATATCTCCGATTAGGCGCATATAAGTTGTTTTAAAATGATTAGTTGAATGCCCAGAATATGAACGTCCTTTTTTTTTATATAATTGGTAGACGAAATAAAGGACTTATTGTTCGGCTTATGTAGAAACGCTGACCATGTAGTCTAACGGTTTTTAAAATTCACCGTTAGCTTCTGTGAAAATGTAACTGCTTAATATCATACTAAACTTCCTGGAATCATTATTAATTTCCTAAAATCATTGTTTCTTCGAGCAAATGTCACTACTTTCGGTCTCCGAGTAAATGTCACTCCTAGCAAGTGTCACAACTTCGTGACCTAACATACTGATGTTTCGTAGCCCAATCCTTGTCAACAAAATGTTCCAGTAAACTGAAACTCTCTAATAAAAGTCGTAAACTAAACGTATATTCGACCAAAGGTTGGAAAAGACCTGTTTATAATCGATGGCGTTCACTGTATTGTGGGGTAGTTACACTGTACCGTGTAAAGTAACTCTATTCAAAAAGAATTACGACTGCCTCGATAAATACTAAACAATAATTTTGGGAGATTAAAACGTACGTGAATAAAATAATTAATTCTATACAATTCTTGATCCAATTAAGTTGACTTAATCTTATAAATGAGCGCGGCCAAATTTTAATTCATAGAAAACCATCGTTTAGTTCAATCCATGTTTCATGTGTTTAGTCAAATGCATACTAATACTAGAGCTTCTTTATTACTGACGTCAATTTTATTTTTATTAATTTTTTCCTTTAAATGGCGCATCAAGTTGAACGAAACCAAGTTTACTCATATCAATTTCACCAACCGGAAAACAGATTATTTACCAATCTTAATCGATCAGCAAATAATTCCACACGCAAGCTCAGTGAAGTATTGGGCATGACTCTGGATGCAAAACTTAGTTGGAAAGAACATGTTGAGAAGAAACGGGGAAAACGTAGATTAACATTAAAGAAAATGTGGCGACCAACAGTTCTCGTAAGCCACTAGAGAACAGCTTATCCCAATGTGGTGAATGAATTGTTTTGAAGAAAAAAAACCCTTAAAACTCTACTTTTTCGAAGTTATACGTTATCGGCTTGTGAACCCCTCACATTTATCGATTCGGGAAGTATTATAGTATGGAGTAAATCAAATTCTCTCCAAAACTTTTCATACGGTCTTATTACCTCGAGATCAAATTGTATAGTTATTACAAGTTCTCCTCTAATGTGTACAGACTTTCAGAGTCGACTCTAGGTATTCTGCCGCCTCTTCCATCCACTAAAAACCTGGCAAAAATATTACGCCATAATTGAAAGGTAAGACGGTAATAGTTGTGTTATTAAAGTCTTGGTTTGTTAAGACTACGATACTATACGATAATTAAAGCCTGTTTTAAAAAGTTTAAAGTCTGTAGACAATTTTCATTGTTAAACGTTAGACGAAAGAATTTATTACAAATTAAAATAAGGTCACTATAAGAAAATTGTAGATTTTATTCTTGTTAAACAGAAAACGTATGCTATTGAGTAGCACAGGTTTGCGGTACGTATCTAAATAGAGGTTTCCAGAATTCTAAAAGAAGCATCAGGGTGTGAAGACAATAGACAATCTTTCGGCCCTCCCCTCTCCTCATAAGACAATGGAGAAAATGAACAGAAAATTAGACGATTTTGACAAGTGTGCAGTTGGAGGAATTATTCACGAATCTCGCATAGTAGAAGGGGAAAGACTAACATTAAAAGTGTTTTTAAGAATTTTGAGGAAAATTATTCCTCATACGTGTTTTCGACGGAATCGTGCCAAAAACAGAAAAAAAAACGATACCTGAAACTTACGTTTCAGAATATAAGAAAAATACCACAATACAGAGAAGAACGGCTCCCTATAGTATACAAGGACGAAATACATTTTCGTAGTTTACCGTAAATTACAAAATCGTTACAAACAATTTCAAAAGTAACCTGACAACCCGAATAAACAAAAGACAGTGGATATTTTAGTTCATGCTAGTCGTGAAAATGGGTTTGCGCTCTTATCTTTAAATTGGGCTCCAAAGCGACTGTCACTGCGACGTATAGTATAAAAATTATGAAAATAGGCTTACCGAAATGCTTGTTCCGAACTTGAATGAAAACAGTATTGCTGTAATAGACAATGCCTACTATCATAACGTACAAATAAATTCACTCCCAACATTATCAACAGAAAGGCCAGACACGATGAACTGGTTAGTAAACCATTGTGTTCCTTGTTTAAAATATACCGTTAAGGGGTGTCTGTAAGGCATTTTGGTAAAAAAATTCGATTTTTATTTTTGTGTTCCAAAATGATGTATGGAATATCATCTGCTTTCATTTGATATTAATTCTAAAATGATCGGACAACTAGAGAATTTTTTATGATTGTTTTTAGGTGATAATGTCAGGAATAAACTCAGTCCAATATGTCACCCATTCGACCTTATGCATATTTCGGTTTGTTATAGTACACAGAACTATTGCTTTTCGTTCTTATTTCTGTTACTACACACATGGATGAACTTCAACCTACATTTAGAGACCTGGCTAACCCAGAACTTTTAAAAAGTGTCTCCATGGTAAAAGTAAAACTCCCAATGAGTCGGTAAACAACACAAGTTGGTCGCGCAATCCTAAAACTATTTTTGTTTTCCTACA
Organism: Magicicada septendecula; assembly: GCA_034769895.1. NCBI lineage: Eukaryota > Metazoa > Arthropoda > Insecta > Hemiptera > Cicadidae > Magicicada > Magicicada septendecula. The sequence goes on from CM068376.1 coordinate 75,731,174, forward strand.
AACATTGAATTTTGAGGTTTATGATGTAGTTTCATGCTTTAATAGAGGTTACTTAACCAGGTGCTTAGTGTTGAAACAACTAGGCATGTCAATAGGACAGAACTGTGCTGAAAATTATGTTGGGTACTGATATGAAACGAGTGTGGAGAGCTGAACAAGCAACTGCAGAACTACAAAATGAAGCCTGGCAGAAGAGAACAATGGCAAAAAAGGAAGCTGGAAGAAGAATTTCAAGCAGCAGAAGACCCAGATAAACCTGCCTATCCATCAGGATTTTATTAGGCAATGCACACAAATTCATTATATTGACGATTAATCTTCAATTGCTGTTTTCCGAAAATTTTTATTTTTCACACAAAAGACCCATTACCTCTTGATCTACTAGAAATACAGAGGTCACATTTTCTGCACAAGTGTAGGGCAAAGGGTGCAACTTTTAACACAGGGATTTTTTGATACACTGTGCCTGTTCCAGAAAAAATTATAATATGTGATCTTTTTGACCTGTTAAACATTGCACTTGATTAAAATTTCTAATATGGCTCCACGTAAGCATATCCTAAAACCCCTGTGTTTCTATTGACGGCCAATCAATCAATGGTAAAAGTTTCAAACAGCTCAGTTAATTAGTGTTTGGGAAAACGGGTCATGAAATCTAGTAAATTAACATGGGCGAAATAGGGTTTACAAACGTAAATCGAAATGGGCGATTTGTTAATCTGTGCATTAACAAAACAAACTAAACCTACACATAAATTATAAAATAGACGGTGGTTTGACAAATCATGGACATTTTGTTCTATGACTTCCACCCTACAACCTCCATATTACTCCTATAGAAATTATTTGGAACATCGTGAAGGAGCGTGTTAAATGTGAAAGAAACATGCGCTTTTGTGTATTCCCGCGATAATTTATTTATTAGGTTTGCCATAAGTATATAGAGTCAATACAGGGCGGACGAATAAAGAGAGAAAAATTATTTGGATAAAATAACACGCGTTTACAGGGATGACGTAGTTTATTATTGAAATTGATAATGTTTTCACAAAGAAATTCATGCATACCCTTATCTTTTTATTGTTTTCTTTTTTTTAGAAAAGTAGTAAGCTTTTGGATTGTTTTCTTTTTAAAGAATCAGCTTTGCGTGGAATTTGTGATTTTGGTTCAACACATTCTACATTCATATGAATAACGTATTTCTTTCTTTCAAATACTGAAAGATCCCAGTACTTCTGACAAATTTCTTCTCTATCTGTCACGTTAAATTTATTACAATTAGTTGAACATTTAGTGCAATGTATTGACAGTAGATATTTCGCATTTTGTTCAATGCACTTGTAGTTTTCATGAGGCTGAGAATTGTTCTGTTTTCTTTATTTTCAGCACGATTCCAATTGCCTAAGTTACTTTTCCTCCATCTTTTACTAGTTTTAGACTGAATACTGCTGTTGTTGGTTCCGTTGATAAAAGATAGAACACTGATACCACTTTGAGTAACCCTATTTCCATTTGAACATGCAGATACCGTAGAGTTACTGAGTATCAATCGCAGCCATTTCAAGAGGATCAGTTTTTCTTTATCATCATTATCAGATCAAGGTGAAGTGTCAGGTTCAAAATCAGCATCATCTGACAGTGAAATAGCAAAATTATTACCAGAATAATGATGTTAAAATGATTTCACCTTTACTTTGAAATCTTTTTTCTCGTCTCTTAAATAGAAAACGGAAACATTAATAACTCACTAATAATACTTCAAAACTCACCACAGTAACTTCAGAAAAACTTGATTATTATAACTGAAATAAATAGCATAAAGTCAAGTTAGACAACATTACACTGACGGAAGATTTACAAGAAAAAGGCAATAAGTGACTAGGTGCTTTTTTCTTGTACGTAATCTGCTTTTTATGACTTAGTGAGATTTACATAATTGAAAATTTGTAAATTTGAAAAAAGCTATTTCCCAGCTGATTTCGACTTAATGCTTTCTTGCTGTATAATAGCAATTTGAATAAAACCATTTTTAAACATTTCTGACTTAGTACGTTCTGCTTGTAAGCCCACGATATTTATTACTGCAACAGTTGTATACTGTTCAAACCAGGTACTGTTTTATTTTATTATACTGCTAAAAATACCCCGAATGTCACTATTGCTCAGGATATCCGCACACCTAAACGAACTGCTTCAGTTTATGTGCTCCGTAACTGGTGCATGTAAATTGCTTATGAACTTTGCCAGATGCAAACGTTGCCCAGAATAAACCTGTGTCCACATGTATTTGTTCGCGCGCGCTTGATTCCGATCTTTTGACAAAGGTTTAGGCGAAGGGTTAAGGGTAACGAGCAGCACCACAGAATAAAATAAGAAAAGACCTAAGTGCTACAATTGTGGGAAAAGTGGCCATCTTCAAGCAGATCGTTGTCCCAGCCTGAGACTCAGTCCCAAGAGCCACACAACTATAGCCTACCTAGTACTTAGAAAACCAACTGCGAGAAATGAATCGCTTGATAAGAGGATGGCTGAAGATAGCCAGTAATAAAATGGAAAAGCGGTATGGCATTCGCAGCAACAGTGTGGGTTTCCAAGAAGGATATCAGGTTTTTTGGTTATTCAACCCAAAGCGCCGTCGTGGTCGTTCAACTAAATTTCAGACCAACTGGGAAGGACCTCACACTGTGAAAAAGAGAATCAACGATGTTGTCTATCGGATTCAACAGGAAGTACAGAGAAAATTCAAGGTCGTCCAGCCGTATGCCAGGAAACCTGCAGTGATGGCTTGAATATGTTCGATTCCGTTTTGTTCTTCCTTAGGTATATTATGTCCCTTATTGTTTTCTGTGGAGTTTATTAATACTTTTTAGTTTGCAATTCATTACAATTTATACATTAAAATAACTTGAGCTACCAAAGTTTGGTAGAATGGTAGAAGCACTTAGAATGCTACATGTATAATAATGAAACAAAAAGCAATAGAGAAATTTTCAAACGGAACCGTTTTTAAAATAAAACAGAAGAAAATCATTGTATGTTATAAAAAAATCAAAGAAGTTAAAAAATTATAAATGCTGTTTCAAATATCTTACAGTACAGTCTATAAACGTATACATATCTTGCTTTTTCTACAGGCCTACATTTAAAATTATGTGCATAAGGGTTAAAAAACAAGGTCGTTAAAAAGGAAGGGTTAAAAAATCAAGGGTGTCTTGAAAGGGGATTAGATATTCCACAGAAAAAAGTCTGTTTTCTAGACAGAGAAAAAGGAAGTAAGCCTAAGTTAATAAGTCGAAGTAAAACTAATAAGCCTCATAAGAATAGCTGTGGTAAATAGTGGGGCTAAAGTTATGACTGGTGGCAGGATGCCCCAGCTATCTTTAAAATAGCTAAAATAGCTAAATTAGCATGGATCTTTAAAATAGCTAGTGGTGTTAAGCAGGGGGATGCCCTGTCGGCCTTGCTCTTCAACCTTGCAGGAAAGCTTTATGTAAAAGTGATCGTGCATACACTACATGAAGAGTGTTCAGGCACTTTACTGTATCCAGCTCAATTCGGGTACAGTTCTCCTCGCAATGTCATTTCAAACAATGAAACCAGCTCTTGTAGAAATGGTTCAATGTCAAGGGTTCAAGTGAACGTGACCGAAAAACATAACATATGAAACTGAGTGTATCACAGGCAAGAAGAGCTATTCAAGATTGTAAAATCGGATATTATACGTCTGAAGGGATAACAATTTTTATATATCCATAAACGGGTCAAAATGACAACAAAACAGATATCATAAGGGCAATTGCTGGAAACCGATCATATTACTCGAATAAGAACCTCTTCAGATCCAAAATTATCTCCCGACCTCCGATCGACTAAGATGAAGCTCTGGAGAACTGATCAGGCAAGTGGCTATATACAGCTTGGACACTTACAACAGCAGATATCTCCACTTGAAAATTATTGAACGGAAAATAATAAGAAAAATGTATGGCTGTTTCAAAGAAAGTGAAATCCGGGGGATGAAAACAACTATAAGGTAGGTACTACGAGGAGATAAAGTTATTAAGTCCACAATGTATTGGCTGGTTAGGCCATGGGGAGAGAATGGGTTGAGACAGGCTTCCAAAAAGAATCCTGTATGGTAAACTAGGAGGAATGAGGGGGCAGGAAGAGCGAGAAGGCAATGGCTGCAAGAGGTAGAAGCGGGTTAGACAAGGATGGAAATGCCTGGCATGAGGAAGGAGTAGTGGAGGAAGCCAAGGTCCAAGCAGTCCTGTACCGATTTAGAAGAAGAAGATCATTCTCCCGGCAGAGAGCTGATGGTCATACAAATATTTTACTGCCTATTGGATGATTAGCAGTACACATTGTGTACACTACAGTAGATAGATTGTAAATCAACACGAAATACGAAGAAATTGTTCGTGGACAATAATTTAACTCTCACTAGCAATACGGCGATAACATTACACGGCCTTGGAAAAAAATATGTACTTTACACTTGTGTATTATACTTCAGTAAATAGAAAACACAACGCAATAAAAATATTATTTATTACCCAGCCTGTTTATATATATTATAAAAATTTATTATCATTGCTCACTTACACGCACTTCTACTAAAAAAAGGGCAAAAAGGAAGTGGTGTTCTTTTCACGTTAATGCTATTAAATTATTCTTTGAATTATACGAAAGATTTATTTATCACTTACTAATATGCATGTTAATGTGCAATATCATTTGTGAGGCAAATAAATTAAGCCAGCATATTGATCGCGCGTCGGTTCGAGCGTCAGAGGCGACCCATTGTAACACATTCTTTCGATACAAAACTGTTACGCGCGCGCGAGCGTCTTAGTTTCCTTATGATGTGTTGACGTAACAGAGTTGGAAAGCTTTATGTAAAAGTGATCGTGCATACACTACATGAAGAGTGTTCAGGCACTTTACTGTATCCAGTTCAATTCGGGTACAGTTCTCCTCGCAATATCATTTCAAACAATGAAACCATCCTCTACGATTATCCTCCGTTTCGCGATAGCCACGACAATTTGAAATAGTTTACCATTCTTAAAAGTGATCGTGCATACACTACATGCAGATTGTTCAAGCACTTCTCTGTATCTAGTTCAATTCGGGTACAGTTCTCCTCGCAGTATCATTTCAAACAATGAGACCATTCTCAACGAACGTCCTCCGTTTCGCGATGGCCACGATAATTTGAAACATTTTATCATTCTGATGAATCAATACCTTCTGAAGAAAAATATTTCTACTTAGTCCACACATACGCTTACTCAAAACTGCATGGGAGACAGGCAACCAAGAAGCGGGCGGAATGAGACGGGTAGGAGGTCCTAGAAGGAGAGAGGTACCATTCACTAATCTCAACTGCAGAATTGTTCGCCATATTTAATAATTAACTTTATTGTTGTTGTATACACAAATTCTGAAGCCCGTGTGGACCTGAGGTATCTAGTTGAGATGTTTTATCATCTTCGCAGACTGACAACGAAATGTTTTTAAAAATTGGAAATTGAACTGCTCTCGAACCACGATGCATCCGAAAATCAGATACTGAAACCTGCGGGTGGAGACGGAGGTAAGTAAGTTAATAAGTGTGGTAAGAAACAAAAATAGTTATTCTATCGGCATGAGAATGTCACTGAAGCTGTCGAGATCTGTTCAGAAAACCAGAGAACTGAACAGTTCCGGAGAGAAAAAGAGAGTGAGAGAGAGAGAAATTGACAGACAGAGAGGTGCGTGTGTGAACAGCTATCAACAAGTAGTGGAAATATGAATTAAGAACAAAACACTCGCCGACGAGTGAAATCTATAGACAAGTTCTCCTATCAATTTAAGTAAAAATAAAATGTCTTTTTAATCTTAAACCGGTGGTCCGGAAACCTTCAGAAATAATTTATTTTATTTTATAATCCGAAGTGTATGTTCGTGTGTGCGCGCGCGCGCGTGTCTGTGTGCCTGTCTGAGATTTAAGTAGATGTCATTGTAACAGTGCTCGATACCATCTTTACGTCTGTGAAAAATTTCGAATGAACAAGTTAACGGCCTGGAACTATGTGGTTTTTCCAACATCGCAGAGAGGGAAGAATCTGGGGACTAAACGCCTCGATTTCACAACACAAACAAATGGTTTTAAAAACGTGACGTTTTAGCAAAAAGTAAATACAACATTTCGAGTCGGTACAAAATAAATGAACATTGACCACTAGTAGTCCAATGTCGGTGTGGTGTTTGTGGCTAAATTAACCCCCCTCCCTTAGTTCTGTCCCGGACCGCCAGCGGTCTCAGTAGAAAACCAACACGGTTTTGAGACACCTTGACCTCAAGGTTTTGAAGCATCACATTTCAAGGTCGCTTTCAATAGTTGGTCTCGCTTTGGAACAGCTTAAAATAAAAAAAAAGGAGACAAGGAGGCTGTACGGAATGAGAATTAAAGTGGACATAGTTTGTTGTAAGAGAATATCTAGTAAGGAATCGTATTGTAATGGCGAAAAGAACGTGATTTAAAGCAATAAACAGAAAAGAACGTTCTCGAATCGACCGAAACATAATTTATCGATCCTGTAATGCAGCTGACAAATTTGCTGCATTTAATCTGACATTGCCTTGGAAGGAAAGATTTGCCGTTCGAAAACCAGATGTGTATTTCTCCTCTAGGTAGGAGTTGAACCCAACCAGCTTGAAATAGCGAGCCAATACCCTACTCACTGTGGCTCCCAGTATCTCTGAAAGAATCAAAAATAAAATTTTTATACAAATGCTACAAATCTGTTTTTATATTAACAAACAAACAATTTCTTCAAAGCAGTAAACGCAGTTTAATTAAATTTATTGATCTGAGCGCCGAGATGCTGGAGACAGCGCTGAATACACGCCTCCAGACGTCAGTCAAAATCTTGAGGTATTTTGTCAACATGCAGTCTTTGTTGGCGCGAGAGAAGGTGGAAGGAGAGATTCGCAATGATTGTGTGAAACTTAATTGGTTGAATTCCTCCCCCGTGCATAAAGGGTTGTGTGTATGCGATTAAAGATTAAAATATTGGTACAGGGAAGAGAAGGCAGCAAAGTAAGGGTGGCATAAAAGTCGATATTCCGTCGTTGTGGGTTATCTCCGGCCCAGCAGCAAGGAATGACATCCAGTTAATGGGCCACATCAACATCACCACACTTAGCCACATTAATTATTTCTGAAGCCGGCGCTGCCTAATATCGCGTCCCTTTTTCACTCGATGCCAATTTTTAATTCCCGGCCACTTTCGAGAATGTATATTCAATGATAAATGATTTCGATTCCCGCAGAAGTCGATACTAGCCACCATCTCGGGAGCGTTTAGTGTTCGTCGCTTCCCAGTGGAACACACCTTTTATAAAATGTCTTACGACTCAGAAGTTAGTACGGAAGAGTTTCTTCTTTACTTGCATCTTGGGAAGGCAATATCCACTGAAATCAGTGTCTATACATTCTTAGTTGCTCAGAAAAAGGCATCAAAATAAAGGCACCTTAAACATACTCTATATACGTAAGCCTTACCGTTTACGTTTTTTTTAATGGTGTACAACAGTGGCGTATCTAGAATTGATCTTTGGGGGGGGCTTCGTAGAATTGGTCAAGTCGGCTTCATACAAAATAAAAAACGAGTGAAGACTGATCAACAGCCCTACTATCTTTAAAGTGGTTGAAAAACGTGTGATAATGTCCTGACGTCAATCCATTGAAATATATGGCAATAACGCAATAAAATACGCGTTGTTGAATTATTGCTTAGAAGATACTTATTGACTGAATTGATTTTTCTATATTTTATATTTCAAACATATACACAAATGCTGTGTAATAAACTTGTTTTTATATTTAAAAAAGTTATTACTATATTAGCGTACACAGCTGAAAAAAAAATAATAATAAAACAGTCTAAAAGTTAAGATATTAAGAAGATTCGTCAACTTTTTACGACCAATTGGGGGTAGGTCCCTCCCCCTCCCGGAAATACGCTCCTGGTGTATAATTATAAAACCTATAAGGGATTACAAACTTTATAAAATTACAGAATTTAAATAACATAATGCTTGCGATTTAAAGACTTATTTTGTTTGTGCATTGTCTCTTGTAAAAGTCTATTCACATGATTCGAAAAGCTTTGCATTAAATATCTTCTTAATAGCTTTTACAAGCACGTATAACGTGTCCAGCCCCCCTCTTCCACTGGACCAAAAATTCACCTGAGGAGCCTCTTTTCAAATGTACTTAGTTGCCTCTCATCTGATCTCGGTAGCGTCCATGTCTCTCATGCGTAAGTCAGTACTGGGCGCACTAGGAACTTATACATCAATACCTTGGTCATCCTTTGCATTAACTGAGACTTTAGATGTTTTCTGAGACCCTGCACACACTTATTTTCTGACAAAATAGGCTTTCGGATTTCCACACTAATATTATGTTTACAGTTAACTTCTGAGCCCAGGTAGGTAAAGCTATGTGCTATCTCGAATCGACAAGATACTATTTCTAAATTTTTAGGGCCCACACAACAGTCTTTTCTTGTCACTGGCGTATACTTTGCTTTTCCCTGATCGATCTGCAGATGCATTCTTGATGTAGCTTTCAACCAGGAATAGCAAAATCAAATTCTACTTAAGCCAAGAACGATCACACTTTATTTATTGATTTATTACTATACCGATGATCAGTAACAAATGTGTCGTAATTTACTTCAGTCAACTTGATTTGCACTTACTCTTCAGCAATAACGTTATCCAATTACGTTTATGTACTTGAGTTAATTACAGGTGTCAGCATTCGACAGTAATAAAAAGTAAATCATACTACTACGTATCATTGAGTAATCCACTAGAGTATTTTGGTACACTTTGCTGGAAATAGTTTGTACGAGGAACGTTCTTCAAGGAAGGTTCAAGGAAGGAAGGTTTCAAGACGATTCAATACGTTCACAAAGATCTACGGACTTCCTTTACTTTTCCACATTATTTACCGCCATTGACTTTCACGCAGTTTTGGTTTGTTTTCAACAGCTTCTTTATTCCAGTGTCGTAAAAGTCGGTCGTTAGTGTCTTGAACCAGTTATTAAGGTCGCTCTTCAGTCTGTCGAACCGCTGCAAACCAAGTTTGTTGGACGCTCAGGTTTCGTCTCCATTGACAATGTGTTCGAACGGCCCATTCAAAACACTAAAAAACGTGTATCGTAGCAGGCAATTATTTGCAATAAAGTTTCTCTGTTATAGGATCGTACATTACTGATATTGAAAGGATATGAAATTGAACACACAATTTTTAAACGTAAACAGTCGATGTTCACTAACTTTCGCATTCGCAGATTCCACTAAACCATCTGGCATCACTGTTGGGCAACCGCTGCCTTCTTCGTCGTGAACATTAGTTTGTCCTTTCCTAACAAACAAACGACGCCAATGCCTAACTTCACTCACACATAACGTTTGCCCTGTAAACCTCACAAAAGTAACCTATGAATTAAACAGCACTAAAGTGTTTTTGTTTTGTTTTTGTTTTTAACAGAAAGACATATTACAATTAGCGGGATTGTCTATTGTAGCGCTCATTGTAAACCGTTCACATACCGCAATAATCGCGGACCCGATGCCGACAAAGAAACAATTAATTGCTGAGTATTCCGTTATATTACAATATGGCGTAAGTGCGATCTCGCTTCGTTGCCACAGTACCGCGCCTCCTACAACTTCTTCTTCCTATCTGGCGTTACAGCTTTTGGTGGGCTTTAGCCTCCTCAACAATACTCCTTCATGATTTTCTGTTCTCCGCCCTTCCTCTGAAGCCTCTGATTCCCATGCTAGCAAGATCTTCTGTTACGCCAACCAACCATCTCATCCTTGGCCTGCCACTACGTCTAGTAGTATATAATCTTCCCTTCAGCATTCTTGTGGGCATTCTTTCCTCAGACATTCTTTTCACATGTCCCAGCCAACGCAACCTCTGTGATCTGATGAATTTCACTATGTTTTTTCCACGCGTGAGAGCCTGCAGTTCATTATTATTGCGTATTCTCCAACTGCCTTCTTCTCTTACTGGGCCATAAATTTAACGCAATATTTTGCGTTCAAATGATTTTAAAGCAGTTTTGTCATTCTCTGTTAAAGTCCACGCCTCAGATCTACATGTAACAAATGGTCGCACCAGAGAATAATACCGTATATTCTAAGTTTTATACCTCTCGTAACAATATTGATTTTAAAGATGTTAATGTTTGCAAATAGGCTCTATTACCTGCTTGTATCATTTCTCTTGAACTCATCCTAATGTTATTATCATTTGATACCAAGGTACCTAAATAACTAAAGCAGGAAACTCCTTTGAATCACTTTCCATTCACAATGCAATCTCTGGGAGCCCTTCTGGTCTCTGATTTGGACATTACCGTGTATTTTGTCTTATGTTTTCATTTACCACAAGACCAATTTTCATTGCTTCTGCTTCCATTTATGCATGCATACAACTACTTTGTATATTTTGCGTATGTTGTTAAAGCGACAGGTAACTCGAGTAATGTCAAGATGCTTTGAAGCTTGTACATTTTTTTTTATGCGAGCTTCAAACTGTGAAGCTTGTTTGAAGTGAGCCTAGTTGATGTATCATGTCTTGTTGAAACAAGAAATATTTCATTCACCAAGCAGCGTATATATCTTGGCTATCTTGTTTATTCCTAAACATATTCGCTCTCAACAGAAAAAGAAAAGTTGTTCTTGGACACGAATTGCTGTCAGTGATGAAACGTTAAAAACATTAGACTTCTTCTTCGGGTTTATACAGGCTGCGCGCGGCCGTCGAAGTAATTTGAAGGGACACGTTCACAACTTCCAAGACGTCTGTAGAAGCTGCAACAAACACACAGCCTGCACTGTATTCCAACAGAAGCAACAGCGTTTGCAGAATATGAGCAACTACATCGAACCGGACAGTAACTTTCCACCAAGTTTGTGGACGTCGTCTGATCTATCATCAAACTAACCACAAATGGCTGCGAGGCTTTCATGCAACGGTAGGAAATGTGTTCAATGCCCCAAACTTAATTTTTTTTGCTTTTGTTGATGTTTTGAAAGACATACAAATTACGACTTAAATTGGTAAGAATATTAAAACAATAAGAACAACGCTTAATTCAATGTTTGTTAAAAGGCAAAAATTGTTAAGTAGCTTTTTACGTAGTAGGTTTTAAATGACTAGCTCTTTACATGTAGATTACAGATTACAGAATTTGCAGATTCTATCACGGATAAAAGTGGCTTACGATCATTGGTTTCGGCTAAGATTGAAAAGTTTGTTGTTTTTAAAAACTATTTTTTTCACATAATCGAAGGCAAACTGAGAGTTGAGGGGCAGCAGCATATCAACTACTCTATGGGCACAAGTCTCTGATAACGGATTTTTTTATGTCGATAAAAATCGTTTAACCAAGATCACCACCATCTTCTTCTTCTTAACGGTTTTAGGCTTTAGCGGCCTGTTCCTATTCAACAGTCCACCTTTTCTTAGGTCTACCAACTTTTCTTCTGCCTCTAGGGTTGTAATCTTTCGCCATCTTCGGTATTCTACTTTCTTCCATTCTATTGATGTGTTGAATCCATTTTCTTCCGTATTCTTTAATCCTTTCATTAACTGCAAAAATATCTAAATAACTTCCTATCTCTTCATTTCTTATACATGATCTCCTCTATTACACTTTTTAACTGATCTCAGACATTTCATTTCTGCTGTTTGTATCTTCTGTTCATCTTATTTCTTTATGACCCAAGTTTCAGAACCATACAGTAGTGTAGATATTGCCATTGTTTTATATAATGTTATTTTGGTTTCTTTTCTACATTTATTTCCCAACGTTCTGCAAATCGTTCCACACATTCTTGTGAAATTCGTCACTTTATTTTCTATATCTCTATCTTGATCATAAGTAATGTCACGTCCAAGATAGTTGAGATGTCTTACTTGTTCTATCCACGTGTTGTCTAAGCATATTTTGGTCAGAACCGGTTCATCTCCTACAAAGGCCATTTTTATACAAAAATGAAATTCAAAATTAAGATTAACCATCTAAGTCTTAACCGGTAGATCAGGTGCTTAACTCCTAATCCAAAGATTCAGTGTTTCGCATCCGGTAGCACTGCAAAAGTCAAATTTGTTTTTCACTTCTAGGGTCGGATCGAATCAGTTCCAGCAACCACCTAGACTTATGATACGCATATCGTGGGTGGTTAGAGTGAAGTGCTGTCCACACAGGCAACCTATCCTGTCTTACCATTTGATAGCACAAACGAGTCGTTTACTAGGTCTATTATTATTGTTGTCTAGTAGAAGTAAGAAATCTAGTACTGAGGCAGGATAGGTCACCCTCTGTGAACTGTTCAGCATGCAAGGTAGGTAGTGTGGCCGCCGCCCACTATTAACCGAGGATCTTATCCTAGGACCACTTCCACTGACTAAAAGGCGCTTCTTGATTTTTATAATACTCCTGGGATTCGAACCCGGAACCTCTAGGTTAGTACCCAGGCGCCATACGCAGTGGCCTAATAATTTATTATTATTATTATGTTCGTGAAAAAAATTGTTTATACAGACGCGTTGAATTACTGCGAAAAAATCCTCTTTAACATTGCTTTGACCAGTACTTGATCAGAAGATAAGGTTAAGTCTATTTGATCAAAACGAACAAACGAACGATGGTGATGGAGAAAATATAATTCCAATAAAACACTGCGCTTTCCTTACAAACATCTGATAAAAGATTTCGAAACATTTTCCAAAGAAGTGGTGCTGAAAATTCCACCTTTGAAAATATGGTTGAAAACACATAAATTTGGAAAGTTCGTTCCCCTCCTTATATTGGTTCCCGCCGCGAACCTCTCACACGTTCATAAAAACAAAATTATTATTTTTGTTTAATATATTCATACAGATCGGCAGAAGTTGCATCACTTGGCAGTTCTTTTGTTTTCCACCAGCCTAGCTGAGAATCCCTCCCAGCAACCCCAGTAAGCTCATATCGTATCGTTATTTATTAACCCCCTCCCGCTAGAAACCTCTTACGCAACATGAAACCTAGCCCCTCGATTCCGGAAGGTGCGGGGAAAGACCATTTGCATACATTATTGATCTTCGAAGGGTTGAACCGTTGAAACAATGCATGGGGCTTGATAATTGTTGTTGGTGTTATATACATAAGGGTTCTGCTTTCTAATCAATACATCGGGAATGATTGCTCTGGAGGAAGTGTGGAAGAGTTCTTCTTAGGGAGAGCGCTGCCAGTTAAGACAAGACCTTCGGTGAAAATAGATCTGAAACAAGTTGGATCTGCTCACCAGGTGTAATGATCGAACACTCCCTGTTACTGGCTACAGCATTGCGTACATAATTCTTAGGTATTCTGTTCTGTTGTCTTATTCTTTATTAACATAAAATCTTCATACTTTCATGTAAAATAAATGTGTATCAGTTGATCAATTTTTACAATACCAAGTGCACTAACATAGGTAAAAAAATGCCAGGCTCCTTGTTATCACCAAAGCTCTCAAGAACACACCGTCACAATGAACCCAGTCTAAAGTGTTTGCAATTAATTGAGCAATATTTTATTTCCCGTATATAACTTGATAGTAAGAATATCGTGTAGGTCTCATACAATTATTATGATTTATATTGTTATTATTATTTTAGTAGAAGTAGTAGTATTTTAGTAGATGTAGTAGTAGTAGTAGTAGTAGTAGTAGTAGTAGTAGTAGTAGTAGTAGTAGTAGTAGTAGTAGTAATAGTAGTAGTATGAATTTATTGACTCGAAAAATGATGCTGAAAACATGTATAAACGGTCAGCATAACGCTGTACCTGGACAAGACAGTGGTCGTGACCTTTTCCCAAAAGACTTTCTTAGCCAAATATGACTATCATATGGCTAGTAGGACTACACACCGAATAAATTCAGTTTGTAATTTGGGTGTAAACGTTGACACCAATTTACTTTTTATTAACGTCTAAAACAAGGACAGCTTCTTTTGGTGAGCCGTCATTTCCAATCAGCTAATTACCATCCTGTGACTATACCAAATCACTGTTTGACCAGTTGCGGAGTACTGTTCAGTTGTTTTGGGATCTGGGAGGGATATCACCGATTAGAAGATTTATACAGTCCAGAAATGAGTCTTTTCTTATTTGCAACATCGTGGCATCGTTCAGCGTTTTTCTTCTATGAAGGCGATTATAATTATTAACAATGGGGAAATATGGTCCTTAAAACTAGAATAACATTACAAGTTCTGGTCTTAATTCGTAATAGTGAGTACTAACCGACTTATTGAGGTAGACAGTTCGGTCACAGAGTTAAGACAGAGTAGACTTAAGACACAGAAGGGCAGGTTTTTTCCAGATATTTTCGGCAGTGTGTTGGCTCCGTTGGCGAAGTCCATCAAAATAATGAACAGAGTTTGCGACAGTAAACATGGTGCCATTTGCGATCAAAAAATTATTATTTTTAGGAAGAACGTTATGAAGATACTGGTTGTCGACAGATAGTGAAACTCTGACTAGGATACCTATGGAGTTTATAAACCTGTATGTATGTGTAGTATTTCTCCCTTTCCTGACGTTCTCCCATTAAATAGTTTATTCAGATCACACTGCATCCGATTCGGTTTAAGATATTTGTAGTGCGGTAGTTTAACCACAACAACTTTAAGTATTCTATATTAAATATCTTTCTTCCTTGTTGTTTGAATATTATTTTACAGATGCGCTGATTGTAGTACACTGTTTTTCGATCTGAGTGTGGTGCTTAACATTTCGTAAATACAATCAAAATCTTAAAATGTCTCCTTTATTCAGCGCTCTCGTAAACATGCGCTCCACAACCTCTGCTGGCGAACCGATTCCTGTGCCAAGTTCAACAAAATGTGAGTTCAACCGCACCCCGCAGGGTGATTTTCTAGTGTTTGTTTTCCATTTATGAAGTGTACGTTTGAAAACGTATTGCCCATTTTATGGAAATCTTTCATTCATTTCTGTAACTAAACGAAGAGAATTGTTTAATTAAATTAGCAAATTTTGCAGACCGTACTGAGTAAGGCTAAGTTTTAAAAAAAAGTTCGTACATTTTACACTTTCAGGTTCTGAGTAAGATAGAAGAAAATTTGTATCAGTTTCCTGGTGTCGTTTATTTCATTTATATCGTAATTTAAGTCGTTATCTTCATGGTTTCATGACTTTATTAAATTTTACATGAGTTTTCATGTAACTTTATGTTTCCACACTATCTTCTTGATTGTAACAAAACAAATAGCAAATAATCTTTGTAGTTTCAGCAACAAAAATTTAAAACCTTCCAGAACGCCCTCCCAGAAGGTTGCGCCCCTGTTGGAAAATTAGATAAGAATGGAATTGGATGGGAGCACAATGAGGAGGAGAGGTCCAACTCCAACAAGGGCTGTACAGCCATAAGACGTTACTGTTAATTACTTGATTAATTAGCTACTTCACTCAAAAAAATGACTATGAAGGAAACGCTATTACAAAGTTACATTAAAGGACAGGAAATTCATAAGTTAGCGGCTTTGGTATCCGGTTTGGCAACTTTAAAAATTGCTGGAAGTTTAATAAGTCTCCTCTGAAATATTTTAACATTTTTAATTTTTAATATAGTATTTCTAAATATTACGTCTCCTTGAATTCGCCAATTAACGAATTGCCACCACGAAATATGAAAATCTGTTATCGAAGAATTCAACCCGCAGTGATTTATAAGACTTTTAACAAGATTTTCCTCGATTCCGCTAAAGCTCTCGGAGGATTCGGTGTTCAATAAGTGAAATAAAGTCTAATAGCTGCGTATCAATATTTATGAGGTAAACGTTTTCATTTCGCGCCGCGTCGTAACTTTATACGGTGCACACGCATAAGGTAATACTTTTGTTCCATAATTTATGATTTTCAGAATACTCATGTAGCGGAGGGAGGGTCGTATCGTAACTTCGGCACTTTTCCTAACTTTTCCCGTTTTCCCGACCCGAACGGAAACTTGCTGAGTGAAATTCTTTTCGACGTTGCTAACTGTTCGAATTGTAAATACGTTGAAAGGCGATATTTTATAAGCAAAATAATTTCTCAAGTTTATTCGGCTGTTAATAAAATAACAACAACTTAACACTTATTACAATCAAAGCTCATCGATTGAGTCGGTGCACGTTGTGTCTTCAGATCACATATTACCGCGCTTAAACGGTTTAGGGTCGTCGTAGGTCGAGTCACAATAACTTTAACCCTATGATATACAAGAAATATTATGTAGCTAAAACTACGCGTTGGCTACTTTTGATATCCCCGGTATGAAAGTGAGGGTCACCACAGTTTCCGGTATAAGGGTTGCGTGGTCGTGTCGTGGTAACCGTGGCACCGATTCGAACCACGACAGTCGATTAGGACGCTGGAAGCTGACCACTGCGCTAACTGGAAAGATATTTAAAGTGGATCTCACGCCTTAAATTTTTAAGATGTGAAAGGATAACTTAACTATGTAACCGCAAATAAACGCTCCTCAAAAACCGTAACTACAGCAATTTCTGGTACGTTTGTTATCCATAAATTCCTGACCTCTAGAAAGGTGTGTATAAAAATGAGGGAGAAAAAAATATAAGAATGATAACAGTATTTGAACAGATTTTGTCAAATGATTTTTTTATTATTTATTGTCAACAGCAATCAAAAATCAAAATAACTTCTATAATCTATTTTGCTGGCTTAGGAACTAGGTGTCAAGCTAGTTTTCTGGCGTGAAGAGACTTCTCCAGTGAGAAAAAAACCTCTTTCAACGCATGTTAGGTGTCAACTGATCTGAAGTAAAGAGCAAATAGTGATGAACTGTGAGTTTCGTTTTGTCGTTTTGTGTTATCGTTGCGCCTTAATGTAACCAAGGCCCACTTTACCGTGTTTCTAATGGTTACGATATTCTCCTGTTGGTAACGTTATCAGTAAGCTTCCATAGCTCCGGAACTCGCTTACTATTTTGAACAACGTACATTTGTTCTTAGTTAAAATAAAATTATTAATACATTTTAATTTATTAAAGCGGTGAATCAAGGTGTGGCATGAAGGATTAATTTACAAGTTAAATAAAATGTTACCTAGACAATATGTAGAAATCCTTACCTCGTACATAGATTCTTTAGAGTTAAACAAGGAGAAGCATATTCAGACCTAAAAGACGTGCAGGCGGGAGTACCACAGGGCAGTGTTCTTGGGCCTGTCTTGTATTTATTATTTACCAGTGACATACCAAACTTAGAACAAGCAAAATTGGCTATTTTGCTGATGATATAGCTTTGCTTACAACAGGGAAAGATGAGGTTATTTCAACCCGATTATTGCAGAAAACTAGCAATACCATATATGAATGGACCAAAAAATGTAAAATTAAACTTAACGAAGCCAAATCGGCACATATTAATTTCACCAATAAAAGATTGGATAATCTTCCATCATTGATCATAAATGGAACGGTAGCTTCTTATGAAAACAAAGCCAAAGACCTGAGTATCCCACTGGATACCAAACGGAGATGCAAAGAGCATGTAAAAAAGAAAAAAAGAGGAACTTAACAAAAAATTCTGACACTATAAATGGCTGGCTCATAGGAAAACATTCCAACCTGCCTTTATACAGTAAATCTCTGATCTATAATGAGATAATTAAACCCACCTGCCTGTACGGAATTCAACTCTGGGGGTGCGCGAAAGATAGTAACATCAGGATAATACAAACATTCCGAAACAAAGTTTTGTGGACCATGGTGAATGCACCATGGTATGTTAGAAACGCCGATATCCATAGAGATCTGGGTATTCCAACGAAAATGCAGAAGTTCTTCAGCTGCTGGACAACCAACACGTGTTCCGAAGACTGAAGAGAACAAAGCCATTTTAACTTATGTAGTGTTTTGTGTTATAAAACAGAGCATTGTGCGCGGGTGAGAGTGTTTAGTTAAGAACACTAGAACAAACTAAAGGATGTCATTGGACTTAATTTGGCTGATATATATTTAATAATAAGAGGTATTAGAGATAAGTTAATGGTTGGTCTTACAGACCAGTTTTAACATGTTAAATTCAATAATAAAAACAATAATAAAAAGCTTTGAATAAAGTTCTTTGTGTGTATGATTCTTATCGTTAGCCGAGGAACACCCCGACGAGATGACCACACCTCGTTTCTTATACTTAGGTTTTCTTATTTTTTAATTTTTTATTACCTTTTATGTGGTTTTCTATACAAACGAAGAGTTTACGAATAATATGCTAAGTGTCAAAGTTAATTATTCTCTTTCAGAAGCAAAACCTCTTATGCGTTGTAATGTCACCTTATAAACGCCTTACATAGATTCCTACCAAATATTCTAAAATGTTAACTCTTTGATTTTTTGCCTGTAGTGCCCTAAAGTTAAAAAATCTTTCACAGTAAACTCTACACTCAGGTTTGGGTTAAAATTCCTTTTAGTCTGCTAACCGGCATGGATTTTTACAATTGTTTCCATATTTTGACTTTTTTAGTGTCTAAAATTTTTGAAATTTTTAAAACTGAATGCTATTTACAAATGTATGTCGAAATTTTCATTAATGCAATACGCCACATGCGTTTCTACGGTTTCCCCAAAATTTTGCCCCTTCCCATTCTTCCCTCTTGCCTCCTTATTTTTTGGGGGGGAAGGGGATTCATCTCAAAAACAATAGGTGGTCTAGTCGAGTAAAAGAATTTAAAATGAAAACGAAAACTAAAGAAGGAAAAAATTATGTGAAATAATGAGAATGTTAAAAAATGTGGTAGAATGCGTTTTGATGTAGGTTTTCGTAAACTGAAACTGTGCAAATTATAAAAAATGAAACTGATATTACATGAAGAGGAACAACCCTGATGTGGTCTTTCGTATCTTATAATCGATCATATAACTTCTTCTGATGGTAGGTTTTCATTACGTAATAATAGTACAAAATAAAACAAAATGTTTGCTGCATGCCGACAAGGATTCAGTAGATCGTCAAGGATAAGCAGATACTCTCTCTTTATATTAAAATTTTATTATTTTGTAATTTTTATTCTTTATATATTTTTAATACGTATTTTATACTTTTAAGATTTATTAATTTCCTTTTTCGGAGGTGATGTAATTGTTTTATTTACCGATTGGCTTTGTATTCGCGGAAATCTTACGTATTGTAGTTTTAGTGATGTTAGTTTCTTGTAACACCTGAAGACGGTCACAGATAATTAGCGTTCGATACGTTCCGTAAATAAAATTATTTACATTATTATTAACAATAAAATTAAAATGATGTCAAGTGTCCTAGCAAATGGTCTAAACAATATCTTGCTATGTTCTACTTGCAATAGTGAATGTCTTGCATAATATGCATAATATATTAAATCGATGTATATGCAAACGAAATTTGCGTTATATTAAACTGCCTTGAGAAGAAATTCCTCTGTTTAGGCTATTTATTCTAAATAATGGTGTCAATAAACAGTGATAACAAAAGGGGGGTGTGTGTGTGCGTGTGTGGGCAAGGGATCGGGTGTGTGCGAGAGCGTGCGCAACACCGTCGCATAAAGCAGGAAAAACAGGACACCGAACTGTCATTGCCGTGGTATTAAAGAGACGTTCATTTTTAACAAGTCCATATCCACAAACACACGCGCGCACACGCACACATACAGCCTCGATAATAAATGACGATTCCCGAAAACGTAATAAATAGGTGATCCCTTCCATCGGTAGACGTCAAAACGGGAGAAAAATGAAGAGCGGAATTGAGGGAACCGATGATGTATATTCCGTCATTTCCTGCGACGTGTGTGTGTCGTTCACAGCGATACTGTGCTCATCATCTCAACGTACATAGGCCTAATGGAAAATGATTCACACACAAAGAGCTAATGAAAACGTTTTACCGTACAACTGAATTTATTGAGAAACAATTTTTATCGTTTTTGTTTTTTCGTATTAATGAGTTTTTGTGTTCCGACACTTGTGGTTAACGTACTACGCTCCGCTCGGATAAAGTGGTTTTCCCCGTTCGATTAAAAAACATACTTTTTATTCTAATGGCCGAAAGATAACGATAGCATCCTATTGTATAACACTGAAACTGCTTAAATAGGTAAAATGATCGGTGGTCGTTCCACGATCATTTTCTTTGGAATTATCTCCTACATTTATAATTAGATGTGTAGTTGTTTGTCCTTACTGGAGGATAACAATGTTTGGCCATTGAATTGTCAGGAGGAAGGGAGATTCAGCTGGACCGCAGTAGTTTTCAACCTGACCTTGACACGAAGTCACTCGAACGTAGTGGGATGGAACTCGGTCAGTAGCTCGTTGCTGTCCCACCCCACAGGGCAAAAACCAAAGTAAATTAATTCAATGGCAACCAAGTGGTTACTTTTGGATAGACGTCAAACCTGTCGCGGAGCGGAGTGGAAGGGGCTTTGGAGAATCTATTATCTCCATAAAAACATCTTCCGAAGAAGTTTAGAAACGAAATAAACATACTTGTCTTCTGCAGTTCTGTAAATAGTCTGATGGCAAGTCAAATTGATATTCTAGAAAATCCCTTATTCTTCCCGTGCCTGTTTAGGTGAAAACTTTGTGATTAAAATTGTCTTTACTGTAAAACTAAGAAAAGTAGTGCGACTAGCCTTGAACCGACCATTACGACGTCCGGACCCTATCACAAGCATTGATTTTCATAGGCAGGGTCGACGGGGGGGGGGGATTTATCTCGATTTTATGGTGCGCCCGAAAAGCGAAAATGGATTAATTAAAACCAATTAATTCATTTATTGGTATTAACCAATTACCTCTAGATTAATAGCAAAACGACACAGGCCTAGTAATCCCAGTTTTGTACATTTACACTCATAATATCACAAATTACAGTGGAACGTGCTTATAACGAGCTTCAAGGGACTGGACAGATGTGCTCGTTAAAACCGGGTGCTCGCTACACCCGAGTTGTCGACTCGCAAAACCTAAATTTTTATACCGTGATTATCGAACACAACAAAAACATCTACTATAGAAGAGGCTTTACACAATAAAATGTTTATATGTTTTACATTCTACGATTGAAAGTGAAATTTAGTCTTTAAACATTTTTATACGCTAGCAGTCTTTACTGAATACTGCCGTATAGCGCATTCGCGAAATATAGAAAAAGTAACTGTGTAGTAAAAACTTACCAAAAATCAGCCGGCTGTCTGGTAAAAAAACGTAAAACTTTACATGCCACATGTACAATATTTATTTTTGAATTACAAGAAAATTCACTATAATTTATTTGTCTTTCTGTTCTTCGTTCTAAATGGAATCGTCAAAATTATATTTTGCACACAGAACTTAATTAACCTTACAAAAGTCATCTATTTGTGTTTGTTTAGTAATTTTATATCTGTAGATATCAGAACAGTTTTGAAATTTATTTAAATATTCCATGAATTCATGACTTACATTATTTGTTTCACTAAATTGCGTTAATGATTTTAACGAATGTTTAAAATGCTGTATTGTAACCAACTTTTCTATACATTAACCCATGAGCAAGCCTGCGATAAAATGCTCGTTATAACCAAGTCTCCAATGCGTTTCTACTCGTTAAAAGCGAGTTTAATTATCACTGCTAAAATACAAAACCAAACAAATCTCGTACTTTCGCTAGTTACAAACGAGTTCTCGTTATAAGCGAGCTTGTTATTCGGGAGTTCCACTGTATATTATTTTTAAATTAGAGCCTATTTTAAGCCTGAAGATAACGATTTGGAGGCTTGTAACGGTTTAAGTCAGCGATTTTCAGTATACGGAACGGAAAGTATATAGTAGTAGTCAGAGTTTTCTTCAGCGAAGATAAGCAGTATCGTGTATTTTCTGTGCGTGTGTAGAAGGAGCGGTGTAGATACTGATAGGGTGAATCCTATGATAACTGTTGAATAGGGTAAGTGCCACGTATTAACGTCTTCCAGACAAGTGGTACTCCGATAAAAACATGAGGGAGAAGAAAAAGTTTACTTAGCTTTGTCGAAGGCGTTAAGTGGCGAAACTTTTCTCTCACGTCAACGATTGAAAGGGAATTTTAAACAGGCGATTGGAAAGGAATTTTAAACAGGTTTAACGAAGCAGGAATTGCTCTACATGTGGTCGGCCAACTGCTTTAGATTTATTGAATTTCTTTACTTCTTAATCTTTCTAACTCGCTACAAAAAAAAACAATTTTTCTTACAAAGTGACTTTGATTTAATTAAGATCATATTTTCTTCACACTAAGGTATTAATTAAGATATTATTTTTATTCGATAACTGATTTCGCTAGAGTGCATGTCGCCTCCTTAAATTTTATTTCCGCGAGTTAGGTTAGAAATCTCGGTATTCTAAATTTTTCGAAAGTATTGTAAAAAGGATAACAATAAGGATAAGAAGTTACGTAACACGTGTGATTACACACACACACACTTTATTTTTTATATATCTAACTGTTTATTATATATTTATTGCATATTTTATTATCTTTTATTACATTATTTTATTATGTAGCTTGTGTCTGGCTCCACGGAGAAAATTCGACAAAAAGGTTATGTTATTTTCTAGATCTTCATTGCTGTTATTTCCCTTTGTGTTGGTCCCGTGTTCACTACTTGAGCATAGATGAGTTTTGTATTTGGATGAGGTCTAATTCCACTGTCTGTTTGTCATGGGTGCAGAAACCTACTGTTTTTAAGATTGATACCCCTCCCCAAATGTGGGGGGATGGGAGGCAAAAATGTGGGTGTCAAAATTGTGAAAAATTCTCAAAAGCCCATTTGGGATATCAAATTAAAGGAGATTTCAACGTTAATCTGTGTATAGCGTTTATTTTCATTTCAAAATTTGTTAATGTCAGGGCCCAAAAAGTGGGTGTCATTTTGATAAAATTGCAAAAATTTATTCTGTGTATCGAATTAAAGAGAATTTTAAGTAACATCTGAATGTAGTGTTCAATTTAGAAATTTTCAACATTTTAGGACCTCAGGGGTCGTTTCGAAAAGACCTCAACCTTTTCGAACAGTTGAGATCGAAACTTTGGAAAAATTATGAAAATCCAACAGAGTATCAGACTAAAAAAAATTATAGGCCTAACCAAAAATCCGAATGTTTGGAATTTTTAGTTTTTATTGTACGATCGTGTGCTCTACAATTGTTATATTACTAAAGGAATAGTAGAGAAATCGAATTTTTGTAATTTTCCTATAATTGAAAATGTGTCTAATGTCGAAGTTTATGTAATAGGTAATATCTGCATTCGTTCTACAGCTCAGGGAACATGCTAGTGACAATTCTAACGTACGGTTTTCTGTTATTTATTTGATAGCTATAGAATAACAAATAGTTTATTCTCGGATATGTCCTACTAGCTATATATCGAATGTTCATTTGTCAAGGCCAAGTAAGCAGATGACAAAGTGAAAAAACAAGAAGAGGAGAGCTTCAAGTAGGTCTATGCTACGTAACGTTTCGGGGCATGATATTTTACGACGATCACTTCTGAAGGTTCGTTCATAAGGAAAAGAGGAAGCGGAAAACTAGCGACTCCTTTTGGTCGAATCTTAAACACATAAAACACACCACCGGGCAAACCTTTTTTTAAATTTATACAGGATTTGAGAAAAGTTACTAAATTTCATTAACTTCTGTGTTATTAACTTAATAATAGAGTGTTTTTAGAACTAGTTCGTTCCGGGCTGTTCGGCCGTGATACAATGCTGTTCATTTCAGCGAACGTTTCGACCGGGCTGTCAGGCGTGTTAGTGTTTTAGCTCATTAGTAGCACTGAAGATGCCCGGCAAAGGCCCGGTTGAAACGTTTGTTGGAATGAACAGCATTGGACCAGGGCCAAACAGCCCGGAAGGAAACAGTTTTAATAACATTGACTCTGGCCGTGTAAAACTCCGACAATAATAGAGTGTTCTACGGTATGATTAACTCATTATCACGACGGATTCAGTTTAAAACCATTAAATTTACAGTTGTACAACGAATATGAAAAGAAAAACTCATTCACTATAGTCATCTACAATTTTTAGAACTGTAGTTTTCCACCTTCATAACAGAAGTCACCTGACACTAGTATTAATTTTCCGTTTCAACTTTTAGTCTCGTTTTAGCATTTGAAATTATGTAACACTAAATTTTTAGTAATTTAATGGCTGTTTACATCCCACTCACAAGAAAATCGTTAAGTGTTTATTCAATATTTTTAGTAGATATCGCTAAATTATATAACTCTACAGGAACAGAAAAATCAGTAGGTGATGAATATTGAATTTTTTTTATAGAATGAGTCCATTCGTCAAGACAGATACTAACTGATGCAAAAGAAAACCCAATGCATGTTTAATTAACGTTGTTAAGTTGGAAAATAAAAGTTCTCTTACAAAAATTCTCGTTTCAGTGTTCTCTAACTCTCATGTTGTTAACATTATTATTATTATTTTTTATGTTTTGAGGGCTTGCCGAGTATGGCATTTAACCCGACGGCGGCGACCAGGATGTTGCTCAACTATGTCTCCGATTCTCACCTACGCTCTAGCTTACCGATGACAATGGAAATTCGTACACACTGGTCTGTATCGATTCAAAACAATCTTGTCGGAGCAAAACAATCTTGCTGCTTATAGAGTTCTGTCTATCGCTGACCGTTCATTTCCGAGATCTCTTTTCGTGTTACCTTTTACTATGCGTCTTTGTCCGAGTTCAGTAAGATCATTACAGTCTTCAATTATATATTTCACTGTAAGGCGGAAAAGCCCCTGGAACCGGGTGTCACATTACATCGAGGCAACTCTACCAATGAAGAAGGCCGATTTAGACACAGCGCTATCTAGGCACATAGAAGTACAATAGATCAGAAGGAAGCTGTAGGAGCGAAAGGCAAGGTCTAGCCTGACGTAATCTGATGAACTGTGCCGGGCTAGTGCTTAAGGAGTACGAGGAGATGTTTTTTGTCGTTTTTGTGGGTAGTCCAGGAAGGGAGTCCAAGGCTGAAAGCTGTTTGGCCCGTGTCCGTAAAAAGCATTTTTACCTAGTAAAATAAAATAAATTATTATTATTTTGAAGGAAGAAAGTACTAGATCTTTTGATGAATATATCAAAAGACTTAAGAAATTGTGAAAAGTACTAGAGCTAGTATGAAAGCAATGGTGGTGGCCACACTGGGAGTACGAACCGAGAAACCCGATACCAGAAAGCTTACAAATTATCAACGTGTATTGTAGGCCTACTCTCAGTGTGTAAAGGTGCACAATTATATAAAGTCACACAGTTTCAGCTAGGGTGAACAGTGAATTGTGGCTTACCGAAAGTTTGGCGATATTTTAGAGTAAACAAAATAAAGAAGAAACCAGAAGAAAAGAAAAAGAAGAATGAGCGGGAAAATTTAGTCCAATTATTATGTGACACCGATAAACTGGCAGACAACAACGAAATTGAGCTTAAGCTCTGAAATTAATTTCAATTAGTAAACGTTTTACAAAATGAAAACCAACATTCTTTGAAAGCACGATTACTTTATAGTTAGTACGTAATACATTTACCGTTCTTATCGGTTACAGATAAGAAGTAACGCATACCGCTGAGCAAGACATTTAACATTGTGCTGTATTTAAATCACCAACAGTCAGAACTACAGCGAACAGAGAAGGCTAATTTCACAGAACAAAACAAAAACAAACAGGGAAAGCTTTAACCAAACGGAAAGAAAACTAAACATTTATTTAAAAATTCTTGTCTCTAGCAAATGGTTGTGTTACGCAGATAAGCCTTTAATTATGCAGCTTATCCCAACATGACTAATTTTTCATATACATTCTTTGGTTGTCATTGTCCACACCCCACTCGGACTTAATAAACAAAAACACAAACAATTTGTTATTCTTTTGTGTTCGCAAAATCGACAACAAGAGGGTAAAATAAAACAAAAGCTCAGCCGACTAGCACTTGTTTTCTTTATGACATTGAGGCATGGTGTTGGAATGTAACGGGGTTGGGGGAGCAGCAGGCAAAAGTGGCAGGGGGTACTTGTCAAATGGAAGTAACAAAATCGATATCTCCGCGCGTTAATAATTCATCAAATTACTAAGTGTTAGACGGCGCATCCTTATTTTGGACGCTTGCGAATGTTGGCTTGATAAAACAATATATTCTTCATGCAGTAAGGAAGATAAGTCCCTTCATCTTCTGAAAAATATTTTCACTATTTACTTGAATAGATTTCGTCTTACTAAGTTTCGTAGTATACTCGTTTTTATACAGTCAAAATTACTTTAGTCATAAGGCGTTCAAAGTACGTAATGTTACCTCAGGATCTACTGCTTGCACTCGCTTCAACAGGCCGATCTATGGGCTGATAAACACATTAGACATTGCAGCGCTCACGAGAATCGAAACCTACATCTCTAGATTGTGAAACAGCATTTTACCCACTGGACTATCGAAGTCCTTCTTATTACGAAAACTAACAAATATAAACATAATTTTGCATACCTAAACAACATAAAAACATTAATAGCTGTAAACTTTGAAAGAGTGCAAAGACTACGCGTAAACTGCAGACAGGTTGCCACATTCCAACAATCTGCGCCCTGGTCATTGGCGCAGGTAAGGATGTGTAGTGACGCAATATTATAAGTGCCAAAACTGTACAGTTTCAATAGCTGTCATAGTATTGTTGAAAACAGTAATTCATCATTTTTTGGAGACGTTCAAAATTCTACTGATGTTTGTTTTTCTTTTCGATTTCAAGAATGCTATTATTGTTAAGTTACTAAGAACTGGAAATGCGTTGTGTCTTCTGCCTTTCAGTCTCTTGTCCCAGATTGCAGTTTCGAATTTTTTTAATATCTTTATTCCATTATTAAAATTTACAATGTTCGTTACGTTTACAGGGCTGGGAATAAGCTGCTCACCACATACTGTGAGCAGTGACAAGTTGAGTTCTATTAATGTTCTTGTTATATATTTAATTCAACAAAAAACAATCTTTAATATGTCCGATTAGCTCAACAATTTTGTCACATATTTATTGTGCAGTCACTGAAACCTTATACAGACCCTACACTGAGGTCATTCAAACCTTATTTGAGGTAAGCGTTTCCGTAACAATTGTAGTTGCATAGAGTCTAGTAATATAAGATAATTCGAATAAACGTAGTGTCGAAATATAAAATCTGTAATAAATATAACAGAAATGAATAAAAGAAACACGTACAACGCTTCGATTGCTGTTGGTTTCGGAAACCAGAATGACATTTCATTCCGATAAACTATCGGAGTCAGATTATCCACGCACTTATACCGGTGTCGGGTCCCACTATGCGCACTGCCATTTAAAAAGATTATTTCTCGCGCCGGTTGTCGGAATCCGAAAACCTGCCTGTACTTTACGCATACCGTTTTCCGACGTTTACCTGTAATAAAACGATATTTTAGCCACACCGGTAAGTTTAAACAAAATTTAAACAGACCGATTGTCCTCACATGGAAACATTAGAGGGTTTTATCTCTTCAGAAATTGTATTTACAGTTTTCCATAACAGAACGCATTTCGCGGAAAACAAAATCCCGAAACAAGCGTTGGCAACCCAAAAGAAGAAAGAGACTAAGCTGGAAAGAAGCATAGAAAAGTATGTGAGAGAGCCGGGATTTGAGGATGACGGAACGTGGAGATTGGATTCGGAAAAGTCGGAGAACGGTGAAAGCCAACCTATCAGTATAATACAATTTTAGAATAATTTTGTGTTAAATTAAATTTTTGGAAGTTTTGAGGTAATTAACAAACAATTTTTAATAATATTTGAGTGTACAAAGAAATTACAAGTAGTTCTTATTTTAATAATCAACTCCGAGTTGGAACATTAGAGCAGTGTATGCACTGATGGGGATTCAAACGGCTCGTGTGTATAATACGACGCAATCAACAAGAACACAAGTTGAGTTCTGTAAGTAGTACGCGTGAAAAAATGACTTGACGTGGCGATCGACAGGACTCTTTTAAAGTAACAATAAATAGGATTTTAAATTATGCAACCGAGTTCTTCAAACGATAACTGTTTGTCACAACGGGTAAATCCCTTTTTAAGTGGTTAAATTAAAAAAAGAAAATTGCAATCGCAAAAACCGACACTCGTAATGGGAACTGGTTGGAACGGCGATTGACTGTTAATTAAAATAAATTAATAGGAACTTATTAGACTAGTGATGTCGAGGTCCTGAGTGAGTTCTATTCTCGAGCGTACCATAAAGTCAAAGTAGGTTTTCAGCCCCCAGGTCACACAGCCTCTGAAAATGAGTACCTGAGATAACAGTGGGTGGCTGGAGCGTAGTTCCGGTCACACTACTTTCCGTGTATGACGTAAGGCTCACATAAGGCAGCCTACTACACTGGTTAGGTGGCAAAAAAGGAGCCATTATTTTTATTACAAAAAGTTTAGTTTTTCAGCTAGCAATTTTTTAGTCGGCGGTACGATCGTATGGATAACAATGAAAGTCAAGTGTCACGGTCCTTGGACGGATAACCGACCCCAAGCTGCTGGCATCCCTAGGAACGGGGGCATCTCCTCCCACAATTGTAAGCACAGGGTAAATATTCGATTCGATAAATTAATTTTGTTCTTCTCAATTTCCTGAGTTAGATTAAAACCTGTCCATGCTAAGACCTAATTCAGGGTTCTCGTTTCAGGTACCGGCATACAGTACCCCGCTGACGGGAGTGTGACATTAGTCACTATCATCTGCAGCACAATTTTCATCCCATTGTTTGAAACTTCGCTGTTTGCTGTTTGCTTTTTCTTCTTATTTTTTTTAATCGCAAGTAGAGTAGGTAATCAATCGTGCGGTTACAATAAAAATAAAAGTAACGTTATTGTGCGAGTGGGGAAAACAATATTTCATATACAACAGAACAGCACTCGGGGTTTTTCACAGGGCTGTCAAAACGTTGTACAGATGTATAGACAATAAAGAGGGCGCGCTGTTTTTCACAGGGATCTAAGGAGAACGCTCACACACACACACACACACACACACACACACGAATACACAGGAAAAATGACAGTTTGAATGAGTTATCTGTTGCTGTCTGTAACAGTTAAAGAGTTTTTGTGGCCCTCAGAAGTCCGGCTCCTTTCTCTCGCGTACCCAGAACTTTTATTATTGTTAGCACAAATATCCGTGAAGCGGCAACAAATGTTACCTTTTTTTATAAGGAACATCCCACCAACGTTCCTTACAAAATAAGGAACAATGCATATAAGGAATTTAATATGGCTTTCCTACTATTTAAATCCAATAGTAACCTTACCAGAAATAGCAATTATTGTAAACTGCAACAAATTTATTCCACTATTTTCTTAAGATATCGTGAAGCAGTTGTCTCACTGCGTAATATAATTGACTGTTTCTTGAACTCATCAGTACTGTTTCTTGACTGTTTTTTGTTCATCAGTATCATTGTGAAAACCGTTAAAATGTAGTGGATTGTGTGGCGTCTCAAGTTCCTTGTCACCTTTACGAGTGGGCGCTCGGATGATCAACGAAGATTACGAGCACTTTCGTGTGAAAAAATCCTTACTGAAAATGTATTCGTTTTAGCAAACAGTACTCCAACAGGAATCAGCAATGAAGCACAGGATAGTACAAGATCCAAACACACACACACACACACAAAACCTGTTCATTACTGACTGTCGATTCCTTTACAGAAATGGGAGATAGTAGTTTAAAGAATTTTTTTTTTTAACAATAGTGGCTTTATTCCCAGTGCTCATTACATTCACAACAACGCTAGGAATTGCCTGCTCACCACATACTGCGAGCAGTGACAAGTTTATGTTTATAAAAGGTCCTTGTTATATATTTAGTTGAACAAAAAGCAATCATAGCACCGATTAGCTCTTATCGCCAACAATTGTTGTCACATATTTATTGTGCAACCACTGAAACCTTATATATACTACAGTAAATACTAACATATGCCAGAAAATAGATCCTTAACATTTCAAAACTAGCCCCAGTAATCCGCTTTTACCTTAATCCACATCATTGATTACAACTAAGATATAGTACTAACAGTTATTATTAATAATAAAATATAATTAACCTAATATTTAGCGGTTATGAAAAATTTCAACGTAAAACGTAACACTTTCACATTACTAAATCTGATATAATTATATGGACCAACAGTATCCTATGGTATTGTTTCAATGTTAACAAAAATATAACAACGATAGTGTAATAAGGTATTAAGAGTGGCTAATTTCCAAAGTTATAAAATTCATTGAACCATTTTTCATAATTCAATAGACGTTTGTTGATTGTGTCAAAACTGTCGTTTTACACAGTTTGTACTTCGCGTACTTTTTTCTAGGTTTCACGCAATTTGTTCCACATGTACTTAGGTTTCTTGAACATCGAAAATCCGAAGGTCAGTAATGAGAACCATAAACCCGAACTCCTCAACAGACATGGACTGAAAGCACAAAATTAATTAGTGTTTGATTTTTACTTAAAATATGAACCGTAATACGAACCGTAATATCAACCGGTATTATTTTATAATAAAAAAAAAAACACGAGTAGTACAATATAGTGAGTGAACAAGTATAGAGTGAAACAATACCGTTATCGTGTATTCCAGGGGTCTACAAACTACAGCCCGCGGCAACCTGGCCGATGCTGCTTGCAGTTTCTTTCAAACATATTTTAATCCTGAGTAGGCCTATCAGTTATTTCTCTGATTCAAAATGAATTGATCTGTATGAACAGTATTGGTCTGATTTATGCTGTATGAACTAATAAAATATAGCCATACATTAAGTATGATTTTACAGTATTTAGTTTATTTTAATTTTAAAAAATTTTTAAACAGTAAATTTCTTTTAGTTTTCTTTCATTGCAGGTTATTGAGTGATGATTTCAAGAAAATAAAACACTTTGCAAGAGCATTGCTTTCAATGTTTGGATCGACCTATATATCTGCGAACAAACGTTTTCAAAAATGAACTTTTTTTAAAAATCAAAGTACGGGGCTAACTTGTCAAACGAACACTTGAAATCCGTTTTAGCGATAAGAGCATCAAAATTTGACCCAAAATGGACAGACATTATATGTCAGAAGCAACTCCACACATCCCATACGTACGTAAGAAAGCAAAAAAATAATACATAAGAAATATCTTTGAATGTTATTTTTTCCTTACTTTTATTTACATTATTTTGAATAAATGTATTTGTTTTCTTTGGATAAGTCTGCTTAATTTTTATTCAAATACCTATTTTATTAACACGATTATTTTGTAAACTTAAAAAAAATAAGTGTACTATATATACATAGGCCTGTGTGTGTGTGTGTGTGTGTGTGTGTGTGTGTGTGTGTGTGTGTGTGTGTGTGTGTGTGTGTGTGTGTGTGTGTGTGTGTGTGTGTGTGTGTGTGTGTGTGTGTGTGTGTGTGTGTGTGTGTGTGTGTTGTCGACTTCCAAGATTTTTCAATTCGGCCCTCAAGTGAAAAAGTTTGGATACCCTTGGTGTATTCAATTGTTTACAATAAAAGTGATCAGTGTTTATGTTTTGGATACCAAATAACAGAATAACTTAAGTAAAATCGATTTACATATACAATACTTAGTGTTTGAACACATACAACATACAAACACATACTTTCATTTTTGTACTGTTACAGTCTTATATCCGAACAAATCAATTATTGAACTTTCCTAGTCCCAATTACATCGGATTTTCGACTCTCTATTGTAATTAAATTCAAAGATGACTGTAACAGAAATAGTAGATAATGTAAATTGCAACACATTTATTTCACTATTTCCTTAAGATGTCCTGAAACAGTTCTCTCACAACCTGTTCGAAAACGGTCGATATATCTGACAGTTATCTACAAATATTTTTCTTTTATGTATCACGAAAAAATTACACAGATGTCATTTAGAACATAACAACTACCTTCCTTCATCAAAAAAATTGTAAAAACAGTTACTTTCCTAACCAAGTCCTAGTTACAACGACAGTCGAAAGTTATTGACCAGATGAACCATGTGTACTTTATCATCGGACACACTTTTCAATTAATTTAATAAGGGAACGAGTTTTAAATTTATTTCTTGCCGAGCGGAAATGTTCAAACGAGATTTCAGAATTTAAGGCAGTCTTAATTACCTTACTATTAATTTGAAGTCCGCGGGTAAGTAAATTGAGTAGAGACTGACTGTGAGGGACAAATATTGGCTGGCTAATTGATAGATTTGTTGATTCAGGAAGCATTTCCTAAGGCGAACACAGAAGTAAGGGGGATGGATGCTCCCCCGCCCCTTGATGCGGATGGAATAATAAGCGTCCGCCTAGAAACCAATACGGCGCACAGACATCATTTATCAACTAGGCTATGAGAGATTGGTTTGGGAGTGACCGACTCGGAATTCATGACGCGTCCTTGTGCCTGCCTGTTTCTTTTTCATTGCAATACCTCTTTGTGCCGGAATCATCAGCAGTGGACAAAAACAAACACATCCCCTCGTAAAGAGAATCAATTTTATTGTAGCCGCGTCCC
Source organism: Magicicada septendecula (assembly GCA_034769895.1). Taxonomy (NCBI): domain Eukaryota; kingdom Metazoa; phylum Arthropoda; class Insecta; order Hemiptera; family Cicadidae; genus Magicicada; species Magicicada septendecula. Next base: position 75,763,857 of record CM068376.1, read on the forward strand.
CTCTTATAGATTTCTGTCGCTGCGCGTCCATAAAACATGTATAGACGTTTCGATTCCGGATGCGGCTAATCACAGTACACCCAGTCCACAGTTAATGGCGTTAATTATGCCGTTACATGTGGTTTGACCTTCGGAATTCTGTGTTAATAAATGATGGTGATGACAATGATGATGATGACGATGTCGACGACGACGATGACGACGACGATGGTGGTGGTGGTGGTGGTGGTGGTGGTGCCTATGATGGTGATGACGATGATGATGATGATGACGACGATGACGACGACGATGACGACGGCTACGACTACGACGGCTACGACGACGATGGTGATGGCGGCGGCGGTGATGATGATGATGATGATGCCTATGATGGTGATGACGATGACGATGACGATGACGACGATTATTATTCTAATTTTTTAGTGCTGTTGTTAGTGGTAGTAGTAGTAGTAGTAGTAGTAGTAGTAGTAGTAGTAGTACACCATTACTTTTACGATTACTTCATTTTAAGGTTATCATAATTATTTCATTACTAATAAATAAATCTTATAATGAAGAGACAAACTAATCGTCTTCAATCCGCCTTGTGACTTCTTTTTTATATTGATAACGCGTTTCAAAGCATATGCTTCATCATCAGATCTTAAAATATCCTTCGTAGAGGTCGTCAATGGTTAAGAATCCAATATCATTTGCACTGTATACGCGTCAGTAGGTGCGCACCTATTCACGTTTGGTCGACCACCGAGCGGTTGTTCGTCTCTATCTGATAAAGCAGGTTCAAGCCAGTATCGTATAGCGGATTGGATTTAAAGTTTAGCTGGTCAATCAATACGAAAACGAAGCTGTTTACGTTGGCGCATGCTCTGTAAATTTCGAGCATCTCCAATGAGTTCATGATCCCACTATTTTCACAAATGTCTAGTGGTTCCAAGTTAGACTTGAAATCCGTGTAATTGTGGTCGCGTGAGACCAAGTGGAGAGCATATTTATACTTTAGATTGGCTTAGTTAAGATTTTTTAATTACTTAGGTGTGTGTTCATGGAAACGTTTAAGAAAACCCCTACCTTTTTGACCGATATAAAAACAATTACATTCCTTACATGATAGTCTGTAGAAGGCTGTTTTCTTTTCCAAAGACGTAGGTTTATTCGGCCTGAGTGTTCTAATATACTATTATTAGTTCTAAATGTTATGGAATATATATCATTGTTTAATACTGAAGTCAAAATCTTTGGCTTGAAATCTGTGTATGTGGATGATATAAATGTTTTTGTGCATCACAATTACTTAAGCTATGTATAAACAAGCATTCATAAGAATGGTTACTTTTTGTACCACCGATATAGTCTAGTGGTTAAACAATGTAGGCTGCCTTACGTGAGCCGCGTTTGTTACCCAATATAACTATTAATCAATTATAGGTCCTTTTGTATCACAGGGGATGTGCTCTAGAAGTCCCTGGGTAGGCCGGCTTCATCATACGTGGAAGAAACTGTGGCCAGCACAACGCTTCCATCCCAATTAACATGCAACATGTTGTTACAGGTACCCATCTTGACAGACTGAGTCGGTATGCATCCTAGTAAATGCGTCTTGATATCATGACAACGCAAAGAATCAAAACCAAAACCAGTAGACCGGTGACGAAGCATCATACCTACCGCGTTACTGAGTTCCTTGTTTTGCCTGCATTGTTATCACATTATAGCACAGCATTTATTGCAGTTTATTGCAGTTCCTCAAATCTCATTCCCTTTTCCGTTCCCATCTCATTGTTGTCTTCGTTTCATTCTGAGCTAGATCCACCAGCGCCACTCATTCTAAAGCTTCGCTTTCTAAAACTATCCTATCTTACTCCATGCGATTAAACCTAATTAACATTTCCTTTCTGTTTTGTTTGAGACGAAACTGAGAATCAGACTCATGTGTGACATGTGTGATCTTGTGTGTACGCCACGGAGAAAATAGCTTTTCTTGACCTCGCTCTAACTTGATGCAACTTCTTGGAATTCGGTGTCCATTGCTTCAATTATTCATCTAACGATTCTCTCATGGAAACTACTACTACTACTACTAGGTGCCAATCATTTCACTGGTCACGTATGTTCCGAATACAAATGTCTTGTAGATGTAAAGTGTTCAGCAGATTTTAATGAAAAACTTAAATCATTATTCAGGGATTCTCTTGAATTTTGTTCAAGCTACTAGCTTATTTTTTTAAAATATGGCTGTGATGGAATGTAAACATTTGCATTTGAATTTGAATAAAAATGACAGACTTTCATGCACTGTGTGTGTTGTGTGTTCGTTCGTAGTAAGTATTTGTTTGTACTATTTAGTCTTTTGTTACGTAATGCGAAAAAAGTGTTACGTAATACGGAACGTTCTACAAGTTTATCGAATGTTCCAGTGGAATCCGGCTGTAATGTGTGTGTGCGTCATAGTGCTGCTTTGCGGTCAAAGACAATAATTACTCGTCAACTATCGGGTCTATACCGGTCCGCGCCTGCTGTGTGTAAGGCCGCAACAAATTATGTTCTGGTGTTTTCTAGTAGCATTCTTGACGCGCAGTTAGCGAATATTCTAGAACCTCAGCGGGGTATAAATACAAGTACTCAGGGATGCTCAGTTCAGTTCCTGTCGGGCGATTACAAAGTGATTACACAGTGTGGTTTGAAGAATTGTGGCGAAGTATTACGTGCTTTATAACTGTGCGAGACTATTGTAATACAATTGAGGGGTGTCATAGCAAAATCAACAATCTCCACTTTTACAAATTTTTCAGTATGAGCAAAAAACTGTTTTATATTTTTATATAGTTTGCAGCGGACATTGATTTTAAATGCTATTTTTAATGGAAATTTGTTGGTTTTGATCAGAATAGAGTTCAAAATTGAAAAAAAAAACGGTCCTAAAGATGTAATATAACTCATAAAACGGAAATGCGCAAAAAGTGGAGATTGTTGGTTTTGCTATGACACCCCTCAATTGTGTTTCATATCAGTCAAGATTTTTATTCCGTGTGAACAATTTTCATTTGATTTGTTGTATGAGACTGTCTTGTTAATTACACACTGTTTAATTGTGATAATTAAAGCTTGTGATTAGCGACGTAATTGGTGTTTTGTATTTTGGTTTCCACTGTACCATACGACGATCAGTAGACCGTCGTAACATATTTTATGTGAACTTTTGTAATCATTATTTTGTTGACTCTCTGTCATTCGTTGATAGAGTGTTATTATTTTCATATATTAGTTTATAAGTAGCCAATCGTTTGGGTGGCCGGAACGTCGCGTTCATATACTTTTCTGTCACGTAAAAAGTCCGACAGTTTGATTCAGGTTAAAATATTAGCTTATTGTTAGCTATTCCCTTTAACAGATCTTACGTAACATCGATTTTGTTAGCAAAAGAATGTATTTGATCCTTCATTACTCTTGTATGTGTCTCAAGAGATTGTACATAAATTAAAAGTACCCGACTGATCGACGAATTTCTATAACATTCTCAGTTTCCGTTACTAGGCGACTTTTTTTTCTGCTTGTAGAACGAACGCACAGAGATTACGTCCTGCCCCAATCGCATTTCTAAGTTTACATTCAAGGACTTGTTCGAAACCTCTTCCTTCTCCTCCTCCGATATTTCATCAAACTGCGACTTAAACAAACCTTTGAATGTATTCTCTTCGCGGAAGCATAAAAATTAATAGCCCTATAAAATCTTGTCAAGTAGTGACGGTCTCCAATTTAAAAGCTAGTATTTAACAAATTAGAAAAGCATTATCAACATTATTTCGGAACTTGTTAACAATATAATTTTATTACAATAACAATTAAAAACAACAAAAATTACACACCTCTACTGACCTGTTCCATGAACAACAGTACAAGTTATTCGTGATAACTAACCACGGTATGATCCTCTTCAATGCGCTGTCCAAAAGCATCGATTAACTGTTCGGATTCGGCAGCAGCCACTTACTTATATACGTATTAGGCAGTAATCACAGAAAGAAGTAATAACAGAATCATGTATAGAAATGAACAACGAACTTTAACACGGGAATGACACTAATAATTTTTATGTACGTAATGAAATTTTATTTTAACTTAAATACGTATGAAAAGAAAATTGTAAATGTGGGTTGTTGGGAATCTAATCTAATATAAACAATACCACTGGCTTTTTTACCACCGTTTAGTTTCTTTGGACGATTGAGTTGTAAAAACCAGTCTACACTGCGAAAATCGAAGACAAAATCTGCGGAGTCACTCTACCACGGTATATCCCAAATCTTCAACTATTCTCGTTTACTTAAGCGAACTGTATTCCTCTCTTCTCAGGGTTTACTTTGTACTTAGAGGTTATGGTAAACAAGATCTCAAACTTGCATCTGTGCTGAGATTAGACCACATCCCAGCATAGGAACAAACTATAACAAAAAATTTTCGTTTTGCAAAAAAGTAAATACAATTAATTGGTGTTATGAACTCAATCAATAGAACCCTATTCGTAGAAACTGTATATGTTGCAACCGTACTAGTGTCGTTTGTACAGAATTTGCATATGATGCAATTCTGGTACGACAAAATTTTAAACATAAAAAGTTTTATTGATTGTGCATTTCATATTACTTGAAATGAATCGAATTTTCTGTGGTTTTTAAAGTTGAATTTAAAATAACGTAGCTTTTCATATATATGTATTGCTTATTAAATACCTTAATGTTCAAAGTTCGTTAGTATACATAATGTGACAGACAACTAAATAAAAATAACTTTCTTTAAAATATACTGTACGTAATACTATACTATAAATAAACTATTGAATTATTCTATAGTTTATGAAATGTTTCAAACTTTCTTTTTATATTGTAATTGTTATAACAGACTAATGAATAAATACATTTTCACTTCCCTGGTACTGAAGACTCATGATGAACTCGGGTGCGTTTTCTGATGATCTAGACGCCGTCTCATGTTCTTCTGCGTTCGTGTCACTGTCGAATGCCCTTCGTTGCTCTAACCCACGGTAAGTAGAGAATACGGTAGGTGAGACGCGCATGTTGCTGACAGCTGATGACGTCACATGCTCCACTCGACCAGCGCACCACAGCCGTGTATATTACGAGTATACGTTTAGAATTTATTGCATGCTACATATAATTCAAATAAGAATGCTTCGACCACAGAATAAACTGATATTATAATTACTTGCTAGAAAGATAATTACACACATGAACATAACACATCTTATAATGCATACAATATTAGTTTAAATATTGGCCTAGTGTCAACAAATAAACGTACCTTCTTCCATGTCCTCATTTGTAACTATTTCATTTCGGATAACGTAAGTCTCTATCCTACAAGCTTACTAAGCTGTTTCTTCAAACAATATCACTACACAAATTTTTATATACACTTTTTATTTACAACAGAACTACACGCACTGTTTGCTATGTAACAGGCCTATTTATTTATGTAACTACTTTTTTAAACTTTTTCGTTTGTTTTCTTGAAGTTTCACAACTACGTTTTTTATTTTGGGCTTTCTTATTTAACGCTTTCATTCTAATAAAAGATCTTGTTCTTGCATAGCACCGCAAGGCAAATTCCTCAAAATGGGGATATTTCTTGATTATGAGATCGCAAAAATTTGTTATAACGTTTTTAGAGCGATTTAATGTTGTCCCATGAAACAACTGAAAGTCTGTTTCCAATTTTCTAATTTGTTCACGCCATTCCTCACTAGGTCGCATATGTTTTCCTCTTGAAAGAATCGATAACCAGTCCGATTTCTGTATATCGTCTGCACATTTACCGTAACGCATATGTTCTTTATATTTTGGGAATTTTTTGTACAATCTGTAACATATGTATCCAGCAAGGATTTGTAGAAGTTTCCCCTCATTTTCATTCAGCTCTGTGCCACAAGTAGGCCTAATTGTAGACTGATCTGATGTTAACGGTTCCTCTTTAGAAGAGTCGGATTTTTCTCCTTCTAAATTTGACTGTTTTAATGAACTCAAGAAGTCCATCACATCTGTCTCAGGAAATCCACTGTTATTCGGAAGCAAATTATCGTCATAAGCCGTAGGAAAAGCTTTATTTATTACGTGTGCTGCTAACGGTATGTTCTCACTTGTGTCATCATTTACAGTTTGTATGTTGCTGTTGTTTAAAACTACTGAGGTGTTTTTACCCAGGATTGAAGATTTAATTCTTTGAATAACTGCAACCGGATTTGGATGATCGTAAAACAAATCTAAGCCCGAATTTCCGAAAAATAACTTTCAAGAACGGTTTGATTTATCCTTGACGTCATTAAAAATAAATACCCGTTTTTTTTTCAGGTCGTTAAATAAACCTCTTAAACTTTCAATTGAAATGTGAAAGCCTCTTTGAAACGAAAGTAGGGCACTTTTTCCCATTACCCGCATCTGTAAGCATAAGTTCAGTAATTTTTCTAGAGATTTGTCTTGTACTTGTAGATCGATTCCATATCCACTTTTTATCATGTTTTTTCATTCATACCGCATCTAGAATTTAATACATCGAAACCATCCTTTATTGTTTTCACAAATTCTCCTACATGAGACTGTTCAGGAAAATGATGTAAAATCGCTTTCGAAACTGTTTCCGAGAGTAATTCTGCTGCCTTCCTGACGTTCTGCAGTTCACTTCCGGAAACAATCACATGCGAACTACTTAATTTATAACAGTACTGAAGGTTCGATCTATTATAATTCTTCAATTAACTTTTCAAATACTTCCTTTTTTATTAATTTACCAGTGGGTAGAAAAAACCGTGGTCGATAAGATGATTCCTCAAGAGTTTTAGCAAATGAGGCACATCGCAAAAAGCCCAAACTTTTCTTTCGTCGCAAGTGGGATTGGTGATGTAGGATTTCGATGGTGTAATGTGCAGTTGAGAAAACAGCTTACGATTGGAAGGACCCATATCGCATACGAAACCACGCACTTTGAAACCAATTGATTCAACAGAAATTATTGTGTTTATCAATAAATCTTTAGTAATGGGCACATCAAAGTCATAAAACAAAGGTTGTTTCCATTTTCCCATAAGACTTCTGGCCATTATCACTTGTAGATTTGTGTGAGGTCCAATTTGAAACAGTCGTCTACATTGTCATAACAAATAGTACTTTGTACTTTCATTTCGTCGAATGACAAAATTATGTCTTTTTCTCCGTCATTGAAAAAAAGAACCTGCTCTCGCATAATCTGCAGACTTAACTCAATAACACCAGGCTGACATTTCACAACAAAAAGTCGACGTTGAATCGTACGTTCGCTCGGCAGAGGGTAATTTAAAACATGTGTTGTATAATGAAATGCGTTTTTCGACAGCGATCTAAGAGTTACTGCTTTTGCAATATCTTCGGAATCCCAATTCAGGCATTTTCCGGATTTTAGATATGTTACCTGTCCACGTGTAAAAATATTTTCATACACATTTAAATATGCTTTGTCTTGAACGGAGAGACTTTTTAACAAAGCAATTTCTTCCTTGAGTGCAGTAATCTGTTCCTCTAATACTAAAATAGTTAATTTTAAATTCTTATTTTCATTTGTTAGTAAAGTCACTTCGTGGTCATACCGATTACTACGTAGGCCTAACTCACCGGTTTCGTTGACTACGTTTTCAATCAAAATATTTTTTTCTACACTGTCGTTTAATAAATCGCTGATATCCTGCTTTCTTTTTCTAATTTCAAATCTGTTTTTACGGTCAGTTTCATTTAACAAAGACGTAGCACATTTTTCTGAAGATTGCGGAATATTTAGGTGAGGAATTGCCGTCTTCTTTAATCTTTAATCTTTAATCTTTAATCTTTAATTTCCGTCTTCTTTAATCTTTTCTTAGAGGAAATGTTTAACAACTCGGCCTGTAAATCCCGTTCGTAATCGTTTGAATCAAAATGTTCAGAGCACAACACAGCTTTCTGCACGTTGAAGCTATCTTTACGTTTACACAAATGAACGCAGGCACGTTGCACGTTTAGTTCTTTCGGAAATCTGTGTAAGGTAATACCTCTCGCTCTACTGTTTTTATAATTATTTTTACACGTTGCAACAGCACAAGTGGAAGCCATTTTTCGCAGAACACTCAGTACAAAATTTAAACACTTGTAACATACACAAAAACACATAAAGGCACACAAAACACGATAACAAACACGGCATGTACTCGTAAGAAAGCAATGCGCTGTAAGACACTAGTGGGGCTGTGACGTCACGCACTCAGTAATGCTATTGGGCACACAGCGTTGTCACCTACCGTGTTCTATACTTACCGTGCTCTAACCTTCCTTCTAGGTTAAACTAAGCCCACACAATTGTCGATATCTCGCACAGTTGTGGTAGATCCTGGGTTGACGTTAGGCACAATCTTATTGATTGATGACTAAATTTAGGCTGTAAGTGATTTCTTATTGATGACGTCATATCGCGTTGCAGAAAAATTAATTCTGCAAATTGGTCGGCTTCAGTAAGACTCTGCAATCTCAAAGCAAAATTTTCAAAACGTTTTCTAAACGCAGCGCACGTGGTAAAATGTCCAACTTCCATCAACAAAGAACGTTCGATGATATCGCCCGGCTTCGGTTATGAATTATATCCACTTGAATCCTTATTTATAATATTTTATTTATAATTAGGATTTAAAATATTTTATTTTTTTAATTTCAGATTATTAGTCTATACTTCTACAACATTCTGCGCAACCAAAACTGACTGAATGGCGTTTCTAGGAATGGGTAGAATGTTGATATTCTCTAACACGTGATTTTACTGATACGCGCACATACATTCACTATTTCACTTAATACTACGTTAAACTAAAGTTCTTTATGTCCCAAACAAGCAAAAACTCATCTTGTTCGTTTATATACATTTTAAGTCTTTTATATATGTGTGTGTGCGTTTTATGCAAAAAAAGAAAATATTCTAATGTTGAACCCGTTGTGAATGAACGAAGTTCAAGTTGTAACATATATAAGAACGTACAGAATGCGAATAATATTTAATATTGGTGTGAAGTGTTTTTTCTTCTGGTCCTTTAGTGTAACAATTAGTATAAGGAAGAGGGGTGAAATATTAACACTTAATTTTATTCTAGTTAAACACAGAAACAAAAGTATGTTTCAATAATTGACGAGACATGTCAAAATAGGTTTTGCTGGTCTATGTCCGTATGCCTAACAAAGATAAGCGATTAGCAAAGTCTACAGAACACTTAGCCTATAATTTTATCTTGTATTGAAGGGAAATTGAATAATTGTAAATAATTTTTTGGACGTAATTATTAATATCAGACATGGTGTCCGTCGAACGAGACAAGATTAATTATTTGTACGTGAATTTACTGCAATCAAATCAGTACAGCTAAACTGATCTAATTTGGTCGACTTTTTAATTATGCTTGGCCACGATCTCTTGCAATATATATGTGTAACTTAAGATCGTGATAGTCTTAATAATAATTCTAACAATACAATCTGTTTGCAATGCAAACCGCAGTAGCAAACAAATTTATACATAAAGCTTTACTGATGTCTGAGAACGGGGATGCACTGAATAAACTAAAAGATGGGCTGTAGAATGGAAAAATTAAAACTATGGAACAACTCAACCTTTCCGAAGACGGTAAAGAATGGTTGACTAACACTTCTTTATTGCCAATAGCTGTCCTAACTTTTTCAATTTAATATTGTCCCGAAGTCCTAACTTTTACAACAAGCAGACTTCATAATATGTGAACGTTTAGAATTATTTGTACACCTACATTTTCGAAGAGTATATGGGTATTCTCTGGGTAGAATGCAGAAGAATCCTTACATATTACCACAACTGCAGATAAACATAACTTTAGGTATACGGTTATAAGAAAAGATGAACAACAAATCTTGATGTAGAAGGTAAGAGACGTATTGTTCTCCGACGAGTTGGTTAAAGAGACTTACGTCGTGCAGATGTCAAGGGGGAAGATGTCTGCGCTTCCAGACGGCATCGTCTGGCCACAAAACACCAGGATTCCGTGGACGTAGGTTCCGTAATGTTCGTTATCTGAGTCTGCCTTCGCAAAGCTACATGATAACCCACCGTGGCAGGAGGGGAGTAGTTCCTGTGCTCGAGCTGGTGAGGAGTAACGCTTCTCAGCGCTATGACAAACCGGTAGGCACTGTGCGACCTAGCGCTTCGGTTTTCTAATGTTCTCGATGCCGCTTGGGTTGGGGAAAGTGGCTATTTACTACTTTGGCACCGTCACATAATTCCGTGATACCCAAGCACCCTCACAAAAATTTGCCGACGGATTTCAATTCATCTTCTCCGAGCGAAAAATTCACCTCTTTTTAGTGAATAAGTTCTTCTTCTTCTTCTTCTTCTTCTTCTTCTTCTTCTTCTTCTTCTTCTTCTTCTTCTTCTTCTTCTTCTTCTTCTTCTTCTTATTTAGTACCACAGCCCAAAGTGAGCCCTGGCTCCCAACACCAATCTTCTCCAATGTCTCATATCCAGTGCCATCTCATTGTAACCCCTCACATCCATTCTTCTTAGATCTTCCAGCACATCATCCAGCCATCTTATCCTATCGGACCCTCCTTCTGCTTTTATAGATTCCGCTCTAGGCCATTGTATTCGTTGACTCTTTACAAATCTTACAATGTCCTCATGCTTCAATAGTTCATCATCTGGTTATTTCTTATTCTCTATTCGTCATATATTTCAGCCGGGCCATAAACACGTCTTACAACTTTTCTTTCAAACCTTCTTAGTGTTTCTTGTTACTATTTTATCAATGCCCATGTCTCGCCTTCATAAGGAACAACCGGTCCGATAAGTATCATATATACTTTTATTTTTGAGTTACGACTAATGAGATTGCTTCTCAACAGTCTTCTGCTGACATAATGAGCCCTATTTCCCATTTGTATCCTGTTATGTATTGTCGTGTTTATGGACCTTTCATTATCTATCATGTTACACAGGTATCTGAACTTATTAACTGCATCTCAGAGCTGGCAGTGTCACCTAATTCCGTGATACACAAGCACCCTGACATTTTTCCCACGGATAACAGTTCATCTTGCCGGAGCGAAAAAAATTCACCTCATTTGAGGGAATAAGTTAGAAAGAAACGTTCGTAAAAAAATAGTAACGGAACATTTACTATACGAAGGAATGCAGTCGACCCAGGACAAACTAGAGAAAACAAGAAATTTACACTAAAACCTAATTTTTAAGAAGATGTCAGTAGTCCGGCTTTTACACAAGTCATGTTAACGTAAACGGGAACAGTCAGGAAAATCTAAATTGATTAATTCGGGCTCAAACATGCGACCACATGCTAAAGAGTAACATTAAAATAAAATAGCCTATTTAATTTTTATTTAATCGCCATTCGTTAAAATTCAACAGCGTTATTTCAGTACTGTAAAATATAAATCATAGTAAAGATGACAAGTATTTAACAAAATCCAGTTGTGAGGGAAGAGCCGGTTGTTCGTAAAACAGATTAAAACGCTCTCGGGAACTTTTATTTAACGATCACCATTGAAACAGAAAAAGAATACTGGGGGATACTATTTGTGCACGTGTGCGCTCATGCTTATGTACGCGCGCGTGCATTCCGTATGTGTGTGCGTGCGCGCGCGCGCGTGTGTGTTCCATATGTACGTGCTAACTGACCCTCACCCAGTGACCCACTGACGACGCAACCCTCTACATGTGGAAACAAGCTGTTTCCCATCAAAACACCCCTCAACAGCAACCCTCTCTCCAATAAACTGTTTTATTGAGTTCATCGCGCCTCTTCGATAATCCCGTTTCCACACCTCTTCATATCGTAAACTGCAAAAAAATACCGCTTAAAAATCTGTAAACCACCGTGTAAACGGCAGTTACGATAAAATGGCACTGATACCCGCGCGCGCTATCTGTCTCCACCTAATAAACACTTCATTTACGCGATGAATTTCACAAAACGAAATATCCCTTTCGTATCGAATCTTGCGGTTAACTGTGGTGAAGCATTGTTACGACTGTCGCGCGGATCACAGTGTGTAACAAATAATTGGACACCGGAGAAATCGTTAATTACGTCTTTGATGGCAGTTTAAATAAACAAGACAACAATAAACGCTCTTCAAATTTACGAAATTATCAAACAGCCGATGGCTTAACGAACAGTAGACATCACCTAATTAACACTGTGACAACTGATAACGCAAGTCACCAATTACAGAGTCCACTCAGAATAATTCACAGTGATGTCTTTACACAAAATCGCTATAAAACCCAAACATCATATGGCAAATTTACTAACACGCATTATGATATACTGACTTCGCAATAGTAGACACCCACTGCGACTAAACTGCCCTCTGAAACACCTCCTTCATACTCAGCCCGTGTGGCGTAGTATGTGACAAGGTTAAACTGGATTCCGGTAGAACAATCGACCACAATGTCGACTGGACGTCTAGAATGATTGAGTAATTCTGCTGCTCTCACAACGCGCGCAAAGCGCCATGTAAGATTCGCACGTTTCCTAACAATATCTAATGATTGAGTTCTATTCATGTGTGTGTGTGTGTGTGTGTGTGTGTGTGTGTGTGTGTGTGTGTGTGTGTGTGTGTGTGTGTGTGTGTGTGTGTGTGTGTGAGAGAGAGAGACAGAGAGAGAGAGAGAGAGTGAGAAGGGACGGTGTGATTCGACTATGTGCATAAGAATTTTGGCTTGTTTCAGATTTAAGCAAGCAATGTTTTAGTAGCACCGTTAAGAACTAGCTCTTTAGAGAATGTAATGTATCCAACTAGGAAAGGAATAGTAAACGAAGTGCTAGTGGAAATTACGGATCTTATTTGTTCAAATCAGTTCAACTCCACTCGTATTTCTAGGTTACACCTATTGTTGAGAATATACTGGAAAACTCTACATTCATTCTTAAGTAAGTTTACCTGTCATTGTAGAAGTGAAAGTTTGTATTGTGCGGTGGGGGGTCGAGCTGCCTGGGCGGGGCCTCAACCCGCACACATGCGCTTTTACTGTGGGAGTCTAGAAAAGTAATGTTCTCGAAGTTTTAAATAAAAGGAAAGATCTGGAAGCTGTTTTCTATATAAATAGAGATGCACTCGACAAGTACAGTTCAGTTTTAAATGTGCTCTTGTAATGTGTATTTCGTGTGTCCGTTTTATGTATACTTGCTACTAAACTGTTCCTTCAATAAAGCGTGTGTTTGCTCCTGTACTTAAATGATTCATTATTTTTACCCATACCTCAATACCTACGATCAATGGGCAGGCCAAGAAAAACTAACTTCCAAGGGAACAATTCAAAGAAATAAAACAAAAATAATACGGTCCTTCCGTAATCCTCTTCTGCGTTGAAATATTACTATTATGTATCCGGTATACAATATTAGAATAACTTATTTAATATTAAGTCGTAAATATTAAGTATTTAAATTATTTAAGTCGTAGTACTATACTATCCAACCCATTTCTGAAACATTTTGAGTTTCGTGACGGGTGTTCTACACAAAAAGTAACAGCGAGTAATAAAAATCGAACAAGTTAGAAGATCAATCCCCGCTTGACGAGAGAAATTAGATTTTGATTATTAGAGTGGATTAGACACGTTTTAAAAGCAGAAAATGAGAGAGATGTGATGACAATACTTACCAACCAATCCATAGGAAGACCGCGAACAAGAATTTTAGATAATATAGAAAGAGAGCTGGAAGTACTTATAAAACGAGAAACTGTGAAATAACAGCACATGACACGAATAATTGGAAAGGCCTTGTCAGGGTAGCTAGAACCTTAGAAGAAGTGTACGGCCATAGGTAGTAAGAAGCATATAGTAGGTCTATAACACAGCAGAAAAAATTTTTCACTGGCAGACTAAATATGTTATTAACGGAACGATTATTGATGGACTACTTTTTTATCTATTAAATAAAATATATAAAAACGTAACAACTGAATCGCTCGGAGCACTCGCATGCATGCGCGCTGTACGGCGTCTTCCTCACGACTCCGAGCGATTCAGTTGTTACGTTTTTATATATTATATTTAAAAGATTTTAATCATTTTAAATTATGACATAACCACAAAATTTGGTATACATTTACGTTTTTAAATTAATTTTGTATATCTGAAGAGGGGATTTCATCCCGAAACGCGTCATTAGACGAAAAGAAGTTAAGTGTCACTAAGGTGGACCAAAATAAGGTAATTTATTTATATTGAATAATTTTACAATATGTAGTATATTATGTAAACTGTATAATAGATCCTAGTTCTTAGTACTAGTAATCTCCCAGAGCTACAGAACTCATTCACTATTTTGAATGAAATGCATCATTTTATTTCAATATTAAGTAATACTTAAATTATCAGAAAAATTACGCAAATACCGATTACTCTACTATTGTTTTAATAAAATAAAAATCGTAAAACAGACAGTCATACAAGAAATACAAATAAGTCCAAACTACTACATTGTTTTTTATACAAATGTAAGTTTATTAGTTAACCATAGCCCCTAAATAACAAATAATTTAATCCTAGCTTTTAAATTTATGTATAGTTCCATAGATATCACAACTATAGACATTTACAATTTTCATCCAATTGAGCGCCTAAAGTTAACAAAATTTAATAATGAGCGTTACAATCGGATTTGTGTTAAAATTATCTGTAGTCCGACACCCTGGATTTTATATTTTATTTCAATTTTTTATCATTTACTCCTGGTATTCATATCTCTGGTGTCCTAAAATGTTGAAAATTTAAAAACCGTACATTATGTTCAGATTTGGGTTAAAATTGTCTTTAATTGGATATTCCACATGGATTTTTGCGATTTTATCAAATTTTTACCACCTTTTTGGGCGTTTAAAAGTTCGGAATTTCAAAAAAATGAACACCATATTCAGATTTAGGTTAAAATTCCCTTTAATTTGGTACCACGCTTAAATTTTTTAGATTTTTTTCACAATTTTTACCCCTCACATTTTTGCCTCCAGCCCGCTTTTGGGGGGGAATCAAACAGAGAGTAAAAGTGTGGAGACCCATGCCAAATTTTACGAAAATCGGTTGATAAATTCGTGAGACATACCCCAAGTAGATAGATAGATAGATAGATAGATAGACAGTTAGATGATAGACAAATGCCAAACGGTCGAGTTAAAACTGATAACTCGCTTTGGTCGTTCAATTACACTTATAGTAAGTGTAAGTGTAAGTGTAACTCTAAGTGTATAATAAGTGTGAAGGTAGGTTGTTCCTTCACCTACCTAACGTGTAAGATAACTACATTGGAGTTTAGATATTTACTCAACGCTCTCTTTTATTATTATTTTTTGCCAATCATTCTGGCTTTGTCCGTGTTAATAAGATAAAAATCATAGGACCATAATTATACAATATGTAGTAATTATACAGTATTAGTAGTATATGAAAAAATAAATGAAATAAGGAAAAGGATTACAGGCCGCAAATAGAGCATACGATTTGTTGACAACTATATTCAAGACAAGGAATATCCACCATCAGTCCAAGGCCACATTATATAAAGTTATGATTAGACCGGTGAAAACATATGGCAGCGAGACTTGGACTCTGAACAAACAAGTCGCTAACATAGTTAATACCTTTGAAAGGAGAAATTTGAGGAGAATATCCAATCCAAGTCAATGGGATATGGAGAATGCGTCACAATGACGAACTATACACGCAATATAAAGACAATGATTTGGCCACAACCATCCGACTGCATAGATTGCAATGGGTATGACACATCATTAGGGTGGAAGGCAACTTAATACCTAGGAAGTTACTGTTTAATCAAATCGAGGTTAGAAGACCTACCGGAAGACCCAACCATCGCTGGATTGACGCAGTGGCGAGGGATACAGATACTTTGCTTAAAATAAAACGATGGATATCGATCGCCAAGGACAGGGAAAAATGGAGGCGGATGATTATGGAGACTAAGATTCGACTACGAACTGTGACGTCATAAAAGAAGAAGTATATTATATAAATAGTCTAATAGATCCGGCGGCTCAGTAGACCAATGGGTATGGCACCTGGCTACTAACCTACAGGTCCCGGGTTCGATTCCCGGGCACGCACCCTAAAATCATCGTGCGTTTTTCAGCCCCCAGGTCGACTCAGCCTGTTGACAATGAGTACCTGGGATAACATCCTGGGGGTAATAATGGGCGGCTGAAGCGTAGTGCTGGCCACACTGCGTTCCTTATGTGCCGTATAGCTTGCATAAGGCAGCCTACCCTGCCTGACTCCTAAGCTGCTTCGGTGGTACACATGGGAGCCATTATATTATATATGTAACAGGTCCTAGTTGTTTGTACTAGTAAGCTCCCTCTTCTACTACTTCCTATTCTCTTTCGAATATAAGTTATTTCATCATTCCACTTTCCCTTACTCTACCTCTTGTTTGATCTCGTTTCAGTCCTGCTTTTCACCTACGTTTTATGACCCGACTTTCTAAAGCATAAAGCATTCTAACAAGATAACCAAACCACATTAACTGGTACTTTTCTATTTGTCATCTGCTTATTGCTTACACTCGCATCTATCTTCTTGTTACACCAATTTTTAATTTTTTCTTCTACTTTTAATGTTGACGACTTTCAGATACATAGTAGTCCTTGCTTATAATTTACTTTTTATTAGATTCGATAGTAACTGTTTCTCACGGTAAATAAATTGATATCGGCTTAGAAACTGTTTTGTTAACCGTTACTTTCGCTTTACCGGTGACTTCTGTCTTCCGTAAACGTTTTATTTAGACTATGACACAGCCGAGAGACGAAACCTATGCTCTTGTTTGTTGTTTGCCTCATTATTCATCAGCCGAATACTATTTACGTCAACTTGTTCAATCACTATGTTGATGCCCTTTTACTATTTTCCCGCCTCCATGTCCTTCGTGTTTTATTCCGTTCTTGTAAATTTTTTCCGACAGCTGTAGATTGTAATTTTTTCACAATCGTAATGCGTGCCAAAGGCGAACACTGATAGTGCAACCGATTTTACTTTCCAGTCACTCGTACGAATTATAATCACGTATAGTAAAAATGTTATTATAAACACATTATCTAGAGAATGAAAACACGTAAGCATTTCTGAAAATAATTATATTTTGTAAGACAGTTACGAAGATTGTTCTGATTTTTACTTCGTGACGTCCTTTACAGTGGAAGAATCTCTAGTTAGTTAGCAAGGCCTTGATTGAGAAGTTAAACAGTGGAAACCATGAAACATTTGTTCTAAGAATTCGGTTACTCAGCTTGACACTTGCTTAATTGTGTTGGTTGCCCTTTCCTTGCTTTCCCGTCCGTAACCCTTTGTCCTCTTTTACGCTACACGACTATATCTTGTTTCCTTTGGACTATCCTTTAAGCCCGTTAAGTTTTGCCTCTCTTAAATTTATAACGTTCATTTGCTCCACGTGAAAGATCCGACTGTTTCAAAATCTAATTAAACTTCAGTTAAGCAACAAAAAAACGAACTATATAGGCTTAAAATATAAATTTCGTAAAATTTAGAGACTGTTACAAAGGGGAACATTTTATTACAGTGTGTTTTTAAAATGTATATGTTACGAGGATCGCATCATCGCGACCTGAAAGCACTAACGTCAGGCAAATCTATATAGCCTACACAGATTTGTAAACATTTTTATAATCTGCACTGGTCTAGTATCTGTTCTGTATTGTGCGTTTTCTGTTTACTGTCAGAAAATTACGCTGCTCACTAGACAATAGTTTCCTACTTGCACTTTACTTGCAAGTAGTTTTTATCAAATGAAGCAAATATTCTCCTGTTGCCATGGGAGTAAGGTTTGGGAGGGCCGTGGTACCTCAAATATTTGAGTTGGGGGTAGTCTCCCAATATTGAAAGCCTTTTATAATTATGTTGTACTACACTAATTTATGTTCGTAAAAATTATGTGTATTTAGAACACCCGGTTATTTCAGAAAATGTAGAAGAAAACGGTCAACAAATGTTGGGGATTTATTAGGAAAATTCAAGCAGGCACTTCTTTTGTTAAGACATTATTTCCTGTAATGAAATTCGTAGTCCAGCTTTTCTCTTACGCAAATGAAGATTTTTTATATTTTTGTTTTTTATAACTTCACAGATATAATTTTTTACGTATTCAGAAATTAATTTGTAGACTTGTATAATAATTAGTCTTTTAATAATCATTAATTATAGTAATCATTTTTGTGAAATATGGGGTACCAAGTCGAAAAATAAGAGTACCGCTTTTTCAAAAAAAAAATTATGATTAACTACATGAAAATTTTTGTATGAAAATCTTTTTTAATTCTGACACTTCACCATCTATGCATAATGTGTGTGTGTGTGTGTGTGTGTGTGTGTGTGTGTGTGTGTGTGTGTGTGTGTGTGTGTGTGTGTGTGTGTGTGTGTGTGTGTGTGTGTGTGTGTGTGTGTGTGTGTGTGTGTGTGTGTGTGTGTGTGTGTGTGTTGACAATATTGTTGACTGTAAGTCAGCTTTTGTCTTGTGGCTCTCCAAAGTTTTTCGCCACTCTACGCCCATACGTGTGACTGTGTGACGTCACTAGTAGACTAGTACATTGACCGCCAAACTCCACTAGCTACTTGAACGACTTGTAAACATGTGGTGAGCTCCTTAGGCTGAGCTAAAGTCTGTTCGACGATATACATCTCATTAAAAGTTAAAAGTTTCTTTTTTAGGAACACTTTAAACGTAAAATACCATACTCAGTTGAAAGACTCCAGGTACAAATACAGGTGTAATTCATTTATAAACTTACTTTTTTTTCTATTTGTATCGACCATCTGAGGACCACATGTCAATTTCAATTCTTTATTCCTTGTTCTTTTCTTTTTCTCCAATATTCTTTCAGCTTTTCACTATGCCTCTTCTTCCTGTCTTCAGTCCACTTTAAACCTGCGTTTTTC
Source organism: Magicicada septendecula (assembly GCA_034769895.1). Lineage (NCBI taxonomy): Eukaryota > Metazoa > Arthropoda > Insecta > Hemiptera > Cicadidae > Magicicada > Magicicada septendecula. The sequence goes on from CM068376.1 coordinate 75,782,874, forward strand.
TCTCTCCTACCCTGGACTCCTTCCATTTTTAACACGTTTGCCCGAAAAACTTCTCTTTCAATTGCTTCTTCTGGGTTTATATTATTTTTTTCTAAATCCTTTTTGACTTCTTTAATCCAGCTTGATGTTGACTTCTTTCCCCACAGATATTTGAATAACTGTTTTGTTAACCTATCGTCGTCCATTCTATATAAATGTCCAAAAAATACTAGTCTTCTTTTTTTCACTCTTTTTGTTATATTTTCTCTACTTTGATATATTTCATCATTATTTCTTAATTTCCTACCTTCCGAAGTTTTTCGTAGGCCTAATATTTTCCTCATAATTCGTCTTCCCAATATTTCTAATTTGTCAAAATTATAATTCACTGCTAGACATTTACTTGCATATAGGCTTAGGCATTCTGGCCTCACTACTGTAAATATCTTATTGTAAATATCATTAGTTATACCATATGCTCTTTCCATTTTGTGAATCCTTTCTTCTATAGCAGACGTTTCTAAACTATTCTCTTGAGTTATTTCCCTTACACATACTTAAATTTTCTAAATTTACTTTTTATTTATTCATATTTTCAACTTACTTTAACGTACACAATTTACTGTTGTTGTCTTTGATGTTTTACGTTTTGGTTTTTGACAATACACACAGATGATTTAAATGTTTGTAACACATGATTTTATAGAGTTAAAAACGATCGTAATCATCATTGTAGATGGAAAAAATTAATTTCCTTGCTAAAATAATACAAGAAAAAATTACAGCATTGTAACAGACGGGCTGTTATGAGATGTGCAATTAGTACGAACACAGGAAGCTAAAATTATACATTTAGAACATTAACTAACGTTGAAGGTTATACTTAACCCATATTATTAACAGTAAAAAAATGCTTAATATTTGCAGTTATTTGGTAATTTTTAAAAATAAACAAATCATGAATCTTATATAATTGCCAACCCTAGATACGAACTTTATGTGCAAAACGTAGAAGACAAAATAATTTCGGCCATACAACAAAGGCGAGAAGGCAGAGGTTTCTATATCAATCGGGAGGTGTCGGGAATTCAAAAGCGTCAGCTATCGACGCTACTGGTACACCATGACTTAGCGCTACGTGACAGGTTTCACGGAACGTAGGTATGCACTACTGTTTTAAAACTCATTTAGTAGTGCCTGCGTTTGACGAGGGTTGGGTAAAATACATTTACACCGTTTACGATATTCGTGTCAGTGCTTCTATAAAATTGATTGCTACATTCAGGACCTGCAAAAAGAACTGGCTGACACAATTTATTAATTAGCCAGTTACCGGTATTTATTTGAAAAGCATGTTCGCCCGCGCGCGGGCGCGTGTGTGTTTACATCTTTCAAGTATAAATACATTCACAGAGGTGTGCAACCGAATCACAAGGCGTTGTGATAGCATACACGTTTGTAAAAGCGCTAATTACCTTCCTAGAGAGGGCCTTCGCTCTGCCTGTCCTCTACTCTGTAGAGGGCCAGAAGATGAGAATACTCTCTGTGGGAATATCGACACAGATATTTCAAATTGTGTAAAGTAATTTGACTGAATCTCGCTAGACATCTTAGTCATACTGTCTTAAATAACACCGTTTTGTGTTTGAATGATTAAACAATTTTACTTACTAAGAATCTCTTTAGCCTCGATAATGCCACGACTATGTGTTCTAATTAACACGTTAGATATTCATACATACTCACCTTTATACACAGACATCATACTGCGTGGATAATACATTAAATGTTATGTCATATATACAAGAGAATAAGATCGGTCCTCGAAAGCGCTTTGCAGAAAGTAAGTCCTTGAGAATACAGATTATTAAACTGATAAAAAACATACACACTACTCTGACGCTTTCTGACTTGGGTACGTCATCACAGTCGGTAATTAAAGTGAAATATTCTTTACGAACGAACATCAACAAAAGAGTTGCCTCGCCAGCCTTTTTGAAAGATATTTTTGGTTGCAAATATTCACCGACCTGCTAAGTGAGGTGTAAAATTTTACTCCAGACAAGATGGATTTTTGCCGGTTTATAGCTGGGAAGCATTAGCTCTTTATATTGTATGTATGTGGTGCAGGCAATGTTATAGCAAAAGGAAAATACGTTTTGCGGAGAAGGCTGTCCTCTAAATAAGGACGGAACAAAGCATGTAATGAGAGCCAACGGTTTTCTTTTTAAGCGATGGAAAACAAAATACAGCAAATACTACACAGTAAAATCTCCGTGTAGCCGATATTCCGGAAAACGGATAACTCTCCATAAAGGACAGTTTTTAAATTATCTTTCTAATCTTTATGTATTTTAACGGTCGAGACTTTCTCGAAAGGGTAAAGTCTTAAAAACGGACGTGGACAACCGAGAAAGCAAAATTTATGGCCGTTTTTTCTCTATAGCGGACAGATCAGAGGTAGGCAAAGTCCTTCAAACTGTAATTACTATAACGCTTATCATAGCGGAAAACTGTTGCTTATTAAAAGTTATAACTACTGTGGGGCATCAAACACGACTGTGAGACTGTGTTATGTCTCCTTTCATGAAATCGCAATAAATGTTTATATTTTGTAGTGTAACAAAAAAAAATGTTCTCTATCAATGGAGAGTGTTGTTCTACTCGTTTCTTAGCTAGCACAGCAGGTGCGCGTTTCTGTCAAGGCCGCACTCAAATATCCTCTAGAGTTTTCGAGTGCTTGGTAAGGACATATATTATGAAACATTAGTCTGGAACCATGCAGGCTATAAATAAGCGGCAGCTGCCGCTTAGAAGTCAGTTATAAGCGGCGATTTATTGAAATGTGTTTAGAAGTATTGTGGCGAAACGATTATTGTGTTATAATTAGTGCGGAACCTAATAGTTGACATTATTATTCCGTGTGGACAAATTTAACTTGAATTATTGTACGAGTTAACTACAAATTTTTAATTGGGATATACGAAGAGTGCGGACACCAGAAATGATTCGAAGAGTGCGGGCAGTGGTACAGTCTGATACCTGAGGAGGGTCGATTGCGATTAAACAAACATTTGACATGCGAAGAGTGCGGACAACAGAAATGATGCGAAGAGTGCGGACAACAGAAATGATGCGAAGAGTGCGGACAGTGGTACAGTCTGATACCTGAGAAGCGTAAACTGCGATTTCACAAACATTTGACATGCGAAGAGTGCGGACAGTGGTACGGTCTGATACCTGAGGAGGATCGACTGCGATTACACAAACATTTGACATGCGAAGAGTGCGGACAACAGAAATGAAGCGAAGAGTGCGGACAACAGAAATGATACGAAGAGTGCGGACAGTGGTACAGTCTGATACCTGAGGAGCGTAAACTGCGATTTCACAAACATTTGACATGCGAAGAGTGCGGAACAGTGGTACAGTCTGATACCTGAGGAGGATCGACTGCGATTTCACAATCATTTGACATGCGAAGAGTGCGGACAACAGAAATGATGCGAAGAGTGCGGACAGTAGTACAGTACAGTCTGATACCTGAGGAGGGTAGACTGCGATTTCACAAATATTTGACATGCGAAGAGTGCGGACAGTGGTACAGTCTGATACCTGAGGAGCGTAAACTGCGATTTCACAAACATTTGACATGCGAATAGTGCGGACAGTGGTACAGTCTGATACCTGAGGAGGATCGACTGCGATTACACAAACATTTGACATGCGAAGAGTGCGGACAACAGAAATGATGCGAAGAGTGCGGACAACAGAAATGATGCGAAGAGTGCGGACAGTGGTACAGTCTGATACCTGAGGAGCGTAAACTGCGATTTCACAAACATTTGACATGCGAAGAGTGCGGACAGTGGTACAGTCTGATACCTGAGGAGGATCGACTGCGATTTCAAAATCATTTGACATGCGAAGAGTGGACAACAGAAATTATGCGAAGAGTGCGGATAGAGGTACAGTCTGATACCTGAGGAGGGTAGACTGCGATTTCACAAACATTTGACATGCGAAGAGTGCGGAGAGTGGTACAGTCTGATACCAGAGGAGCGTACACTGCGATTTCACAAACATTTGACATGCGAAGAGTGCGGACAGTGGTACAGTCTGATACCTGAGGAGGATCGACTGCGATTTCACAATCAGTTGACATGCGAAGAGTGCGGACAACAGAAATTATGCGAAGAGTGCGGACAGTGGTACAGTCCGATACCTGAGGAGGGTAGACTGCGATTTCACAAACATTTGACATGCGAAGAGTGCGGACAACAGAAATGATGCGAAGAATGCGGACAGTGGTACAGTCTGATACCTGAGGAGGGTAGACTGCTATTTCACAAACATTTGACATGCGAATAGTGCGGACAGTGGTACAGTCTGATACCTGAGGAGCGTAAACTGCGATTTCACAAACATTTGACATGCGAAGAGTGCGGACAGTGGTACAGTCTGATACCTGAGGAGGATCGACTGCGATTACACAAACATTTGACATGCGAAGAGTGCGGACAACAGAAATGATGCGAAGAGTGCGGACTGTGGTACAGTCTGATACCTGAGGAGCCAAAACTGCGATTTCACAAACATTTGACATGCTAAGAGTGCGGACAGTGGTACAGTCTGATACCTGAGGAGGGTCGACTGCGATTTCACAATCATTTGACAATGCGAAGAGTGCGGACAACAGAAATGATGCGAAGAGTGCGGACAGTGGTACAGTCTGATACCTGAGGAGGGTAGACTGCGATTTCACAAACATTTGACATGCGAAGAGTGCGGACAGTGGTACAGTCTGATACCTGAGGAGCGTAAACTGCGATGTCACAAACATTTGACATGCGAAGAGTGCGGACAGTGGTACAGTCTGATACCTGAGGAGGATCGACTGCGATTTCACAATCATTTGACATGCGAAGAGTGCGGACAACAGAAATTATGCGAAGAGTGCGGACAGTGGTACAGTCTGATACCTGAGGAGGGTAGACTGCGATTTCACAAACATTTGACATGCGAAGAGTGCGGACAACAGAAATGATGCGAAGAATGCGGACAGTGGTACAGTCTGATACCTGAGGAGGGTAGACTGCGATTTCACAAACATTTGACATGCGAAGAGTGCGGACAGTGGTACAGTCTGATACCTGAGGAGCGTAAACAGCGATTTCACAAACATTTGACATGCGAAGGGTGCGGACAGTGGTACAGTCTGATACCTGAGGAGCTTAAACTGCGATTTCACAAACATTTGACATGCGAAGAGTGCGGACAGTGGTACAGTCTGATACCTGAGGAGGATCGCTGCGATTACACAAACATTTGACATGCGAAGAGTGCGGACAACAGAAATGATGCGAAGAGTGCGGACAACAGAAATGATGCGAAGAGTGCGGACAGTGGTACAGTCTGATACTTGAGGAGCGTAAACTGTGATTTCACAAACATTTGACATGCGAAGAGTGCGGACAGTGGTACAGTCTGATACCTGAGGAGGATCGACTGCGATTTCACAATCATTTGACAATGCGAAGAGTGCGGACAACAGAAATGATGCGAAGAGTGCGGACAGTGGTACAGTCTGATACCTGATACCTGAGGAGGGTAGACTGCGATTTCACAAACATTTGACATGCGAAGAGTGCGGACAGTGGTACAGTCTGATACCTGAGGAGCGTAAACTGCGATGTCACAAACATTTGACATGCGAAGAGTGCGGACAGTGGTACAGTCTGATACCTGAGGAGGATCGACTGCGATTTCACAATCATTTGACATGCGAAGAGTGCGGACAACAGAAATTATGCGAACAGTGCGGACAGTGGTACAGTCTGATACCTGAGGAGGGTAGACTGCGATTTCACAAACATTTGACATGCGAAGAGTGCGGACAACAGAAATGATGCGAAGAATGCGGACAGTGGTACAGTCTGATACCTGAGGAGGGTAGACTGCGATTTCACACCCAAACATTTGACATGCGAAGAGTGCGGACAGTGGTACAGTCTGATACCTGAGGAGCGTAAACAGCGATTTCACAAACATTTGACATGCGAAGGGTGCGGACAGTGGTACAGTCTGATACGTGAGGAGTATCGACTGCGATTACACAAACATTTGACATGCGAAGAGTGCGGACAACAGAAATGAAGCGAAGAGTGCGGACAACAGAAATGATGCGAAGAGTGCGGACAGTGGTACAGTCTGATACCTGAGGAGCGTAAACTGCATTTTCACAAACATTTGAAATGCGAAGAGTGCGGACAGTGGTACAGTCTGATACCTGAGGAGGATCGACTGCGATTTCACAATCATTTGACATGCGAAGAGTGCGGACAACAGAAATAATGCGAAGAGTGCGGACAGTGGTACAGTCTGATACCTGAGGAGGGTAGACTGCGATTTCACAAATATTTGACATGCGAAGAGTGCGGACAGTGGTACAGTCTGATACCTGAGCAGCGTAAACTGCGATTTCACAAACATTTCACATGCGAAGAGTGCGGACAGCGGTACAGTCTGATACCTGAGGAGGATCGACTGCGATTACACAAACATTTGACATGCGAAGAGTGCGGACAACAGAAATGATGCGAAGAGTGCGGACAACAGAAATGATGCGAAGATTGCGGACAGTGGTAGTCTGATACCTGAGGAGCGTAAACTGCGATTTCACAAACATTTGACATGCGAAGAGTGCGGACAGTGGTACAGTCTCATACCTGAGGAGGATCGACTGCGATTTCACAATCATTTGACATGCGAAGAGTGGACAACAGAAATTATGCGAAGAGTGCGGACAGTGGTACATTCTGATACCTGAGGAGGGTAGACTGCGATTTCACAAACATTTGACATGCGAAGAGTGCGGACAACAGAAATGATGCGAAGAATGCGGACAACAGAAATGATGCGAAGAGTGCGGGCAGTGGTACAGTCTGATACCTGAGGAGGGTAGACTGCGATTTCACAAACATTTGACATGCGAAGAGTGCGGAGAGTGGTACAGTCTGATACCTGAGGAGGATCGACTGCGATTTCACAATCATTTGACATGCGAAGAGTGGACAGCAGAAATTATGCGAAGAGTGCGGACAGTGGTACAGTCTGATACCTGAGGAGGGTAGACTGCGATTTCACAAACATTTGACATGCGAAGAGTGCGGACAACAGAAATGATGCGAAGAATGCGGACAACAGAAATGATGCGAAGAGTGCGGGCAGTGGTACAGTCTGATACCTGAGGAGGGTAGACTGCGATTTCACAAACATTTGACATGCGAAGAGTGCGGAGAGTGGTACAGTCTGATACCTGAGGTGCGTAAACTGCGATTTCACAAACATTTGACATGCGAAGAGTGCGGACAGTGTTACAGTCTGATACCTGAAGAGGATCGACTGCGATTTCACAATCATTTGACATGCGAAGAGTGCGGATAACAGAAGTAATGCGAAGAGTGCGGACAGTGGTACAGTCTGATACCTGAGGAGGGTAGACTGCGATTTCACAAATATTTGACATGCGAAGAGTGCGGACAGTGGTACAGTCTGATACCTGAGGAGCGTAAACTGCGATTTCACAAACATTTGACATGCGAAGAGTGCGGACAGTGGTACAGTCTGATACCTGAGGAGGATCGACTGCAATTACACAAACATTTAACATGCGAAGAGTGCGGACAACAGAAATGATGCGAAGATTGCGGACAGTGGTACAGTCTGATACCTGAGGAGCGTAAACTGCGATTTCACAAACATTTGACATGCGAAGAGTGCGGACAGTGGTACAGTCTGATACCTGAGGAGGATCGACTGCGATTTCACAATCATTTGACATGCGAAGAGTGGACAACAGAAATTATGCGAAGAGTGCGGACAGTGGTACAGTCTGATACCTGAGGAGGGTAGACTGCGATTTCACAATGATTTGACATGCGAAGAGTGGACAGCAGAAATTATGCGAAGAGTGCGGACAGTGGTACAGTCTGATACCTGAGGTGGGTAGACTGCGATTTCACAAACATTTGACATGCGAAGAGTGCGGACAACATAAATAATGCGAAGAGTGCGGACAGTGGTACAGTCTGATACCTGAGGAGGGTAGACTGCGGTTTCACAAATATTTGACATGCGAAGAGTGCGGACAGTGGTACAGTCTGATACCTGAGCAGCGTAAACTGCGATTTCACAAACATTTCACATGCGAAGAGTGCGGACAGCGGTACAGTCTGATACCTGAGGAGGATCGACTGCGATTACACAAACATTTGACATGCGAAGAGTGCGGACAACAGAAATTATGCGAAGAGTGCGGACAACAGAAATGATGCGAAGATTGCGGACAGTGGTAGTCTGATACCTGAGGAGCGTAAACTGCGATTTCACAAACATTTGACATGCGAAGAGTGCGGACAGTGGTACAGTCTCATACCTGAGGAGGATCGACTGCGATTTCACAATCATTTGACATGCGAAGAGTGGACAACAGAAATTATGCGAAGAGTGCGGACAGTGGTACAGTCTGATACCTGAGGAGGGTAGACTGCGATTTCACAAACATTTGACATGCGAAGAGTGCGGACAACAGAAATGATGCGAAGAATGCGGACAACAGAAATGATGCGAAGAGTGCGGGCAGTGGTACAGTCTGATACCTGAGGAGGGTAGACTGCGATTTCACAAACATTTGACATGCGAAGAGTGCGGAGAGTGGTACAGTCTGATACCTGAGGAGGATCGACTGCGATTTCACAATCATTTGACATGCGAAGAGTGGACAGCAGAAATTATGCGAAGAGTGCGGACAGTGGTACAGTCTGATACCTGAGGAGGGTAGACTGCGATTTCACAAACATTTGACATGCGAAGAGTGCGGACAACAGAAATGATGCGAAGAATGCGGACAACAGAAATGATGCGAAGAGTGCGGGCAGTGGTACAGTCTGATACCTGAGGAGGGTAGACTGCGATTTCACAAACATTTGACATGCGAAGAGTGCGGAGAGTGGTACAGTCTGATACCTGAGGAGCGTAAACTGCGATTTCACAAACATTTGACATGCGAAGAGTGCGGACAACAGAAATGATGCGAAGAGTGCGGACTGTGGTACAGTCTGATACCTGAGGAGCCAAAACTGCGATTTCACAAACATTTGACATGCTAAGAGTGCGGACAGTGGTACAGTCTGATACCTGAGGAGGGTCGACTGCGATTTCACAATCATTTGACAATGCGAAGAGTGCGGACAACAGAAATGATGCGAAGAGTGCGGACAGTGGTACAGTCTGATACCTGAGGAGGGTAGACTGCGATTTCACAAACATTTGACATGCGAAGAGTGCGGACAGTGGTACAGTCTGATACCTGAGGAGCGTAAACTGCGATGTCACAAACATTTGACATGCGAAGAGTGCGGACAGTGGTACAGTCTGATACCTGAGGAGGATCGACTGCGATTTCACAATCATTTGACATGCGAAGAGTGCGGACAACAGAAATTATGCGAAGAGTGCGGACAGTGGTACAGTCTGATACCTGAGGAGGGTAGACTGCGATTTCACAAACATTTGACATGCGAAGAGTGCGGACAACAGAAATGATGCGAAGAATGCGGACAGTGGTACAGTCTGATACCTGAGGAGGGTAGACTGCGATTTCACAAACATTTGACATGCGAAGAGTGCGGACAGTGGTACAGTCTGATACCTGAGGAGCGTAAACAGCGATTTCACAAACATTTGACATGCGAAGGGTGCGGACAGTGGTACAGTCTGATACCTGAGGAGCTTAAACTGCGATTTCACAAACATTTGACATGCGAAGAGTGCGGACAGTGGTACAGTCTGATACCTGAGGAGGATCGCTGCGATTACACAAACATTTGACATGCGAAGAGTGCGGACAACAGAAATGATGCGAAGAGTGCGGACAACAGAAATGATGCGAAGAGTGCGGACAGTGGTACAGTCTGATACTTGAGGAGCGTAAACTGTGATTTCACAAACATTTGACATGCGAAGAGTGCGGACAGTGGTACAGTCTGATACCTGAGGAGGATCGACTGCGATTTCACAATCATTTGACAATGCGAAGAGTGCGGACAACAGAAATGATGCGAAGAGTGCGGACAGTGGTACAGTCTGATACCTGATACCTGAGGAGGGTAGACTGCGATTTCACAAACATTTGACATGCGAAGAGTGCGGACAGTGGTACAGTCTGATACCTGAGGAGCGTAAACTGCGATGTCACAAACATTTGACATGCGAAGAGTGCGGACAGTGGTACAGTCTGATACCTGAGGAGGATCGACTGCGATTTCACAATCATTTGACATGCGAAGAGTGCGGACAACAGAAATTATGCGAACAGTGCGGACAGTGGTACAGTCTGATACCTGAGGAGGGTAGACTGCGATTTCACAAACATTTGACATGCGAAGAGTGCGGACAACAGAAATGATGCGAAGAATGCGGACAGTGGTACAGTCTGATACCTGAGGAGGGTAGACTGCGATTTCACACCCAAACATTTGACATGCGAAGAGTGCGGACAGTGGTACAGTCTGATACCTGAGGAGCGTAAACAGCGATTTCACAAACATTTGACATGCGAAGGGTGCGGACAGTGGTACAGTCTGATACGTGAGGAGTATCGACTGCGATTACACAAACATTTGACATGCGAAGAGTGCGGACAACAGAAATGAAGCGAAGAGTGCGGACAACAGAAATGATGCGAAGAGTGCGGACAGTGGTACAGTCTGATACCTGAGGAGCGTAAACTGCATTTTCACAAACATTTGAAATGCGAAGAGTGCGGACAGTGGTACAGTCTGATACCTGAGGAGGATCGACTGCGATTTCACAATCATTTGACATGCGAAGAGTGCGGACAACAGAAATAATGCGAAGAGTGCGGACAGTGGTACAGTCTGATACCTGAGGAGGGTAGACTGCGATTTCACAAATATTTGACATGCGAAGAGTGCGGACAGTGGTACAGTCTGATACCTGAGCAGCGTAAACTGCGATTTCACAAACATTTCACATGCGAAGAGTGCGGACAGCGGTACAGTCTGATACCTGAGGAGGATCGACTGCGATTACACAAACATTTGACATGCGAAGAGTGCGGACAACAGAAATGATGCGAAGAGTGCGGACAACAGAAATGATGCGAAGATTGCGGACAGTGGTAGTCTGATACCTGAGGAGCGTAAACTGCGATTTCACAAACATTTGACATGCGAAGAGTGCGGACAGTGGTACAGTCTCATACCTGAGGAGGATCGACTGCGATTTCACAATCATTTGACATGCGAAGAGTGGACAACAGAAATTATGCGAAGAGTGCGGACAGTGGTACATTCTGATACCTGAGGAGGGTAGACTGCGATTTCACAAACATTTGACATGCGAAGAGTGCGGACAACAGAAATGATGCGAAGAATGCGGACAACAGAAATGATGCGAAGAGTGCGGGCAGTGGTACAGTCTGATACCTGAGGAGGGTAGACTGCGATTTCACAAACATTTGACATGCGAAGAGTGCGGAGAGTGGTACAGTCTGATACCTGAGGAGGATCGACTGCGATTTCACAATCATTTGACATGCGAAGAGTGGACAGCAGAAATTATGCGAAGAGTGCGGACAGTGGTACAGTCTGATACCTGAGGAGGGTAGACTGCGATTTCACAAACATTTGACATGCGAAGAGTGCGGACAACAGAAATGATGCGAAGAATGCGGACAACAGAAATGATGCGAAGAGTGCGGGCAGTGGTACAGTCTGATACCTGAGGAGGGTAGACTGCGATTTCACAAACATTTGACATGCGAAGAGTGCGGAGAGTGGTACAGTCTGATACCTGAGGTGCGTAAACTGCGATTTCACAAACATTTGACATGCGAAGAGTGCGGACAGTGTTACAGTCTGATACCTGAAGAGGATCGACTGCGATTTCACAATCATTTGACATGCGAAGAGTGCGGATAACAGAAGTAATGCGAAGAGTGCGGACAGTGGTACAGTCTGATACCTGAGGAGGGTAGACTGCGATTTCACAAATATTTGACATGCGAAGAGTGCGGACAGTGGTACAGTCTGATACCTGAGGAGCGTAAACTGCGATTTCACAAACATTTGACATGCGAAGAGTGCGGACAGTGGTACAGTCTGATACCTGAGGAGGATCGACTGCAATTACACAAACATTTAACATGCGAAGAGTGCGGACAACAGAAATGATGCGAAGATTGCGGACAGTGGTACAGTCTGATACCTGAGGAGCGTAAACTGCGATTTCACAAACATTTGACATGCGAAGAGTGCGGACAGTGGTACAGTCTGATACCTGAGGAGGATCGACTGCGATTTCACAATCATTTGACATGCGAAGAGTGGACAACAGAAATTATGCGAAGAGTGCGGACAGTGGTACAGTCTGATACCTGAGGAGGGTAGACTGCGATTTCACAATGATTTGACATGCGAAGAGTGGACAGCAGAAATTATGCGAAGAGTGCGGACAGTGGTACAGTCTGATACCTGAGGTGGGTAGACTGCGATTTCACAAACATTTGACATGCGAAGAGTGCGGACAACAGAAATATGCGAAGAATGCGGACAACAGAAATGATGCGAAGAGTGCGGGCAGTGGTACAGTCTGATACCTGAGGAGGGTAGACTGCGATTTCACAAACATTTGACATGCGAAGAGTGCGGAGAGTGGTACAGTCTGATACCTGAGGAGCGTAAACTGCGATTTCACAAGAATTTGACATGCGAAGAGTGCGAACAGTGGTACAGTCTGATACCTGAGGAGGATCGACTGCGATTTCACAATCATTTGACATGCGAAGGGTGCGGACAACAGAAATGATGCGAACAGTGCGGACAGTGGTACAGTCTGATACCTGAGGAGGGTAGGCTGCAATTTTACAAACATTTGACATGCGAAGAGTGCTGACAGTGGTACAGTCTGATACCTGAGGAGCTTAAACTGCGATTTCACAAACATTTGACATGCGAAGAGTGCGGACAGTGGTACAGTCTGATACCTGAGGAGGATCGCTGCGATTACACAAACATTTGACATGCGAAGAGTGCGGACAACAGAAATGATGCGAAGAGTGCGGACAACAGAAATGATGCGAAGAGTGCGGACAGTGGTACAGTCTGATACCTGAGGAGCGTAAACTGCATTTTCACAAACATTTGAAATGCGAAGAGTGCGGACAGTGGTACAGTCTGATACCTGAGGAGGATCGACTGCGATTTCACAATCATTTGACATGCGAAGAGTGCGGACAACATAAATAATGCGAAGAGTGCGGACAGTGGTACAGTCTGATACCTGAGGAGGGTAGACTGCGGTTTCACAAATATTTGACATGCGAAGAGTGCGGACAGTGGTACAGTCTGATACCTGAGCAGCGTAAACTGCGATTTCACAAACATTTCACATGCGAAGAGTGCGGACAGCGGTACAGTCTGATACCTGAGGAGGATCGACTGCGATTACACAAACATTTGACATGCGAAGAGTGCGGACAACAGAAATTATGCGAAGAGTGCGGACAACAGAAATGATGCGAAGATTGCGGACAGTGGTAGTCTGATACCTGAGGAGCGTAAACTGCGATTTCACAAACATTTGACATGCGAAGAGTGCGGACAGTGGTACAGTCTCATACCTGAGGAGGATCGACTGCGATTTCACAATCATTTGACATGCGAAGAGTGGACAACAGAAATTATGCGAAGAGTGCGGACAGTGGTACAGTCTGATACCTGAGGAGGGTAGACTGCGATTTCACAAACATTTGACATGCGAAGAGTGCGGACAACAGAAATGATGCGAAGAATGCGGACAACAGAAATGATGCGAAGAGTGCGGGCAGTGGTACAGTCTGATACCTGAGGAGGGTAGACTGCGATTTCACAAACATTTGACATGCGAAGAGTGCGGAGAGTGGTACAGTCTGATACCTGAGGAGGATCGACTGCGATTTCACAATCATTTGACATGCGAAGAGTGGACAGCAGAAATTATGCGAAGAGTGCGGACAGTGGTACAGTCTGATACCTGAGGAGGGTAGACTGCGATTTCACAAACATTTGACATGCGAAGAGTGCGGACAACAGAAATGATGCGAAGAATGCGGACAACAGAAATGATGCGAAGAGTGCGGGCAGTGGTACAGTCTGATACCTGAGGAGGGTAGACTGCGATTTCACAAACATTTGACATGCGAAGAGTGCGGAGAGTGGTACAGTCTGATACCTGAGGAGCGTAAACTGCGATTTCACAAACATTTGACATGCGAAGAGTGCGGACAGTGGTACAGTCTGATACCTGAAGAGGATCGACTGCGATTTCACAATCATTTGACATGCGAAGAGTGCGGATAACAGAAATAATGCGAAGAGTGCGGACAGTGGTACAGTCTGATACCTGAGGAGGGTAGACTGCGATTTCACAAATATTTGACATGCGAAGAGTGCGGACAGTGGTACAGTCTGATACCTGAGGAGCGTAAACTGCGATTTCACAAACATTTGACATGCGAAGAGTGCGGACAGTGGTACAGTCTGATACCTGAGGAGGATCGACTGCAATTACACAAACATTTGACATGCGAAGAGTGCGGACAACAGAAATGATGCGAAGATTGCGGACAGTGGTACAGTCTGATACCTGAGGAGCGTAAACTGCGATTTCACAAACATTTGACATGCGAAGAGTGCGGACAGTGGTACAGTCTGATACCTGAGGAGGATCGACTGCGATTTCACAATCATTTGACATGCGAAGAGTGGACAACAGAAATTATGCGAAGAGTGCGGACAGTGGTACAGTCTGATACCTGAGGAGGGTAGACTGCGATTTCACAATCATTTGACATGCGAAGGGTGGACAGCAGAAATTATGCGAAGAGTGCGGACAGTGGTACAGTCTGATACCTGAGGTGGGTAGACTGCGATTTCACAAACATTTGACATGCGAAGAGTGCGGACAACAGAAATATGCGAAGAATGCGGACAACAGAAATGATGCGAAGAGTGCGGGCAGTGGTACAATCTGATACCTGAGGAGGGTAGACTGCGATTTCACAAACATTTGACATGCGAAGAGTGCGGAGAGTGGTACAGTCTGATACCTGAGGAGCGTAAACTGCGATTTCACAAAAATTTGACATGCGAAGAGTGCGAACAGTGGTACAGTCTGATACCTGAGGAGGATCGACTGCGATTTCACAATCTTTTGACATGCGAAGGGTGCGGACAACAGAAATGATGCGAAGAGTGCGGACAGTGGTACAGTCTGATACCTGAGGAGGGTAGGCTGCGATTTTACAAACATTTGACATGCGAAGAGTGCTGACAGTGGTACAGTCTGATACCTGAGGAGCTTAAACTGCGATTTCACAAACATTTGACATGCGAAGAGTGCGGACAGTGGTACAGTCTGATACCTGAGGAGGATCGCTGCGATTACACAAACATTTGACATGCGAAGAGTGCGGACAACAGAAATGATGCGAAGAGTGCGGACAACAGAAATGATGCGAAGAGTGCGGACAGTGGTACAGTCTGATACTTGAGGAGCGTAAACTGTGATTTCACAAACATTTGACATGCGAAGAGTGCGGACAGTGGTACAGTCTGATACCTGAGGAGGATCGACTGCGATTTCACAATCATTTGACAATGCGAAGAGTGCGGACAACAGAAATGATGCGAAGAGTGCGGACAGTGGTACAGTCTGATACCTGATACCTGAGGAGGGTAGACTGCGATTTCACAAACATTTGACATGCGAAGAGTGCGGACAGTGGTACAGTCTGATACCTGAGGAGCGTAAACTGCGATGTCACAAACATTTGACATGCGAAGAGTGCGGACAGTGGTACAGTCTGATACCTGAGGAGGATCGACTGCGATTTCACAATCATTTGACATGCGAAGAGTGCGGACAACAGAAATTATGCGAAGAGTGCGGACAGTGGTACAGTCTGATACCTGAGGAGGGTAGACTGCGATTTCACAATCATTTGACATGCGAAGAGTGCGGACAACAGAAATGATGCGAAGAATGCGGACAGTGGTACAGTCTGATACCTGAGGAGGGTAGACTGCGATTTCACAAACATTTGACATGCGAAGAGTGCGGACAGTGGTACAGTCTGATACCTGAGGAGCGTAAACTGCGATTTCACAAACATTTGACATGAGAAGGGTGCGGACAGTGGTACAGTCTGATACGTGAGGAGGATCGACTGCGATTACACAAACATTTGACATGCGAAGAGTGCGGACAACAGAAATGAAGCGAAGAGTGCGGACAACAGAAATGATGCGAAGAGTGCGGACAGTGGTACAGTCTGATACCTGAGGAGCGTAAACTGCATTTTCACAAACATTTGAAATGCGAAGAGTGCGGACAGTGGTACAGTCTGATACCTGAGGAGGATCGACTGCGATTTCACAATCATTTGACATGCGAAGAGTGCGGACAACAGAAATAATGCGAAGAGTGCGGACAGTGGTACAGTCTGATACCTGAGGAGGGTAGACTGCGATTTCACAAATATTTGACATGCGAAGAGTGCGGACAGTGGTACAGTCTGATACCTGAGCAGCGTAAACTGCGATTTCACAAACATTTCACATGCGAAGAGTGCGGACAGCGGTACAGTCTGATACCTGAGGAGGATCGACTGCGATTACACAAACATTTGACATGCGAAGAGTGCGGACAACAGAAATGATGCGAAGATTGCGGACAGTGGTAGTCTGATACCTGAGGAGCGTAAACTGCGATTTCACAAACATTTGACATGCGAAGAGTGCGGACAGTGGTACAGTCTCATACCTGAGGAGGATCGACTGCGATTTCACAATCATTTGACATGCGAAGAGTGGACAACAGAAATTATGCGAAGAGTGCGGACAGTGGTACAGTCTGATACCTGAGGAGGGTAGACTGCGATTTCACAAACATTTGACATGCGAAGAGTGCGGACAACAGAAATGATGCGAAGAATGCGGACAACAGAAATGATGCGAAGAGTGCGGGGAGTGGTACAGTCTGATACCTGAGGAGGGTAGACTGCGATTTCACAAACATTTGACATGCGAAGAGTGCGGAGAGTGGTACAGTCTGATACCTGAGGAGGATCGACTGCGATTTCACAATCATTTGACATGCGAAGAGTGGACAGCAGAAATTATGCGAAGAGTGCGGACAGTGGTACAGTCTGATACCTGAGGAGGGTAGACTGCGATTTCACAAACATTTGACATGCGAAGAGTGCGGACAACAGAAATGATGCGAAGAATGCGGGCAGTGGTACAGTCTGATACCTGAGGAGGGTAGACTGCGATTTCACAAACATTTGACATGCGAAGAGTGCGGAGAGTGGTACAGTCTGATACCTGAGGAGCGTAAACTGCGATTTCACAAACATTTGACATGCGAAGAGTGCGGACAGTGGTACAGTCTGATACCTGAAGAGGATCGACTGCGATTTCACAATCATTTGACATGCGAAGAATGCGGATAACAGAAATAATGCGAAGAGTGCGGACAGTGGTACAGTCTGATACCTGAGGAGGGTAGACTGCGATTTCACAAATATTTGACATGCGAAGAGTGCGGACAGTGGTACAGTCTGATACCTGAGGAGCGTAAACTGCGATTTCACAAACATTTGACATGCGAAGTGTGCGGACAGTGGTACAGTCTGATACCTGAGGAGGATCGACTGCAATTACACAAACATTTGACATGCGAAGAGTGCGGACAACAGAAATGATGCGAAGATTGCGGACAGTGGTACAGTCTGATACCTGAGGAGCGTAAACTGCGATTTCACAAACATTTGACATGCGAAGAGTGCGGACAGTGGTACAGTCTGATACCTGAGGAGGATCGACTGCGATTTCACAATCATTTGACATGCGAAGAGTGGACAACAGAAATTATGCGAAGAGTGCGGACAGTGGTACAGTCTGATACCTGAGGAGGGTAGACTGCGATTTCACAATCATTTGACATGCGAAGAGTGGACAGCAGAAATTATGCGAAGAGTGCGGACAGTGGTACAGTCTGATACCTGAGGTGGGTAGACTGCGATTTCACAAACATTTGACATGCGAAGAGTGCGGACAACAGAAATATGCGAAGAATGCGTGGGATTTTACAAACATTTGACATGCGAAGAGTGCTGACAGTGGTACAATCTGATACCTGAGGAGCGTAAACTGCGATTTCACAAACATTTGACATGCGAAGAGTGCGGACAGTGGTACAGTCTGATACCTGAGGAGGATCGCTGCGATTACACAAACATTTGACATGCGAAGAGTGCGGACAACAGAAATGATGCGAAGAGTACGGACAACAGAAATGATGCGAAGAGTGCGGACAGTGGTACAGTCTGATACTTGAGGAGCGTAAACTGTGATTTCACAAACATTTGACATGCGAAGAGTGCGGACAGTGGTACAGTCTGATACCTGAGGAGGATCGACTGCGATTTCACAATCATTTGACATGCGAAGAGTGCGGACAGTGGTACAGTCTGATACCTGAGGAGGGTAGACTGCGATTTCACAAACATTTGACATGCGAAGAGTGCGGACAACAGAAATGATGTGAAGAATGCGGACAACAGAAATGATGCGAAGAGTGCGGGCAGTGGTACAGTCTGATACCTGAGGAGGATAGACTGCGATTTCACAAACATTTGACATGCGAAGAGTGCGGACAGTGGTACAGTCTGATACCTGAGGAGCGTAAACTGCGATTTCACAAACATTTGACATGCGAAGAGTGCGGACAGTGGTACAGTCTGATACCTGAGGAGGATCGACTGCGATTTCACAATCATTTGACATGCGAAGAGTGCGGACAATAGAAATTATGCGAAGAGTGCGGACAGTGGTACAGTCTGATACCTGAGGAGGGTAGACTGCGATTTCACAAACATTTAACATGCGAAGAGTGTGGACAACAGAAATGATGCGAAGAATGCGGACAGTGGTACAGTCTGATACTTGAGGAGGGTTGACTGCGATTTCACAAACATTTGACATGCGAAGAGTGCGGACAGTGGTACAGTCTGATACCTGAGGAGGATCGACTGCGATTACACAAACATTTTACATGCGAAGAGTGCGGACAACAGAAATGATGCGAAGAGTGCGGACAACAGAAATGATGCGAAGAGTGCGGACAGTGGTACAGTCTGATACCTGAGGAGCGTAAACTGCGATTTCACAAACATTTGACATGCGAAGAGTGCGGACAGTGGTACAGTCTGATACCTGAGGAGGATCGACTGCGATTTCACAATCATTTGACATGCGAAGAGTGCGGACAACAGAAATTATGCGAAGAGTGCGGACAGTGGTACAGTCTGATACCTGAGGAGGGTAGACTGCGATTTCACAAACATTTGACATGCGAAGAGTGCGGACAACAGAAATGATGCGAAGAATGCGGACAACAGAAATGATGCGAAGAGTGCGGACAGTGGTACAGTGTGATACCTGAGGAGGGTAGACTGCGATTTCACAAACATTTGACATGCGAAGAGTGCGGACAGTGGTACAGTCTGATACCTGAGGAGCGTAGACTGCGATTTCACAAACATTTGACATGCGAAGAGTGCGGACAGTGGTACAGTCTGATACCTGAGGAGGATCGACTGCGATTACACAAACATTTGACATGCGAAGAGTGCGGACAACAGAAATGATGCGAAGAGTGCGGACAGTGGTACAGTCTGATACCTGAGGAGGGTAGACTGCGATTTCACAAACATTTGACATGCGAAGAGTGCGGACAAAAGAAATGATGCGAAGAATGCGGACAACAGAAATGATGCGAAGAGTGCGGGCAGGGGTACAGTCTGATACCTGAGGAGCGTAAACTGCGATTTCACAAATATTTGACATTCGAAGAGTGCGGACAGTGATACAGTCTGATACCTGAGGAGGATCGACTGCGATTTCACAATCATTTGACATGCGAAGAGTGCGGATAACAGAAGTAATGCGAAGAGTGCGGACAGTGGTACAGTCTGATACCTGAGGAGGGTAGACTGCGATTTCACAAATATTTGACATGCGAAGAGTGCGGACAGTGGTACAGTCTGATACCTGAGGAGCGTAAACTGCGATTTCACAAACATTTGACATGCGAAGAGTGCGGACAGTGGTACAGTCTGATACCTGAGGAGGATCGACTGCAATTACACAAACATTTAACATGCGAAGAGTGCGGACAACAGAAATGATGCGAAGATTGCGGACAGTGGTACAGTCTGATACCTGAGGAGCGTAAACTGCGATTTCACAAACATTTGACATGCGAAGAGTGCGGACAGTGGTACAGTCTGATACCTGAGGAGGATCGACTGCGATTTCACAATCATTTGACATGCGAAGAGTGGACAACAGAAATTATGCGAAGAGTGCGGACAGTGGTACAGTCTGATACCTGAGGAGGGTAGACTGCGATTTCACAAACATTTGACATGCGAAGAGTGCGGACAACAGAAATGATGCGAAGAATGCGGACAACAGAAATGATGCGAAGAGTGCGGGGAGTGGTACAGTCTGACACCTGAGGAGGGTAGACTGCGATTTCACAAACATTTGACATGCGAAGAGTGCGGAGAGTGGTACAGTCTGATACCTGAGGAGGATCGACTGCGATTTCACAATCATTTGACATGCGAAGAGTGGACAGCAGAAATTATGCGAAGAGTGCGGACAGTGGTACAGTCTGATACCTGAGGAGGGTAGACTGCGATTTCACAAACATTTGACATGCGAAGAGTGCGGACAACAGAAATGATGCGAAGAATGCGGGCAGTGGTACAGTCTGATACCTGAGGAGGGTAGACTGCGATTTCACAAACATTTGACATGCGAAGAGTGCGGAGAGTGGTACAGTCTGATACCTGAGGAGCGTAAACTGCGATTTCACAAACATTTGACATGCGAAGAGTGCGGACAGTGGTACAGTCTGATACCTGAAGAGGATCGACTGCGATTTCACAATCATTTGACATGCGAAGAATGCGGATAACAGAAATAATGCGAAGAGTGCGGACAGTGGTACAGTCTGATACCTGAGGAGGGTAGACTGCGATTTCACAAATATTTGACATGCGAAGAGTGCGGACAGTGGTACAGTCTGATACCTGAGGAGCGTAAACTGCGATTTCACAAACATTTGACATGCGAAGTGTGCGGACAGTGGTACAGTCTGATACCTGAGGAGGATCGACTGCAATTACACAAACATTTGACATGCGAAGAGTGCGGACAACAGAAATGATGCGAAGATTGCGGACAGTGGTACAGTCTGATACCTGAGGAGCGTAAACTGCGATTTCACAAACATTTGACATGCGAAGAGTGCGGACAGTGGTACAGTCTGATACCTGAGGAGGATCGACTGCGATTTCACAATCATTTGACATGCGAAGAGTGGACAACAGAAATTATGCGAAGAGTGCGGACAGTGGTACAGTCTGATACCTGAGGAGGGTAGACTGCGATTTCACAATCATTTGACATGCGAAGAGTGGACAGCAGAAATTATGCGAAGAGTGCGGACAGTGGTACAGTCTGATACCTGAGGTGGGTAGACTGCGATTTCACAAACATTTGACATGCGAAGAGTGCGGACAACAGAAATATGCGAAGAATGCGTGGGATTTTACAAACATTTGACATGCGAAGAGTGCTGACAGTGGTACAATCTGATACCTGAGGAGCGTAAACTGCGATTTCACAAACATTTGACATGCGAAGAGTGCGGACAGTGGTACAGTCTGATACCTGAGGAGGATCGCTGCGATTACACAAACATTTGACATGCGAAGAGTGCGGACAACAGAAATGATGCGAAGAGTACGGACAACAGAAATGATGCGAAGAGTGCGGACAGTGGTACAGTCTGATACTTGAGGAGCGTAAACTGTGATTTCACAAACATTTGACATGCGAAGAGTGCGGACAGTGGTACAGTCTGATACCTGAGGAGGATCGACTGCGATTTCACAATCATTTGACATGCGAAGAGTGCGGACAACAGAAATTATGCGAAGAGTGCGGACAGTGGTACAGTCTGATACCTGAGGAGGGTAGACTGCGATTTCACAAACATTTGACATGCGAAGAGTGCGGACAACAGAAATGATGTGAAGAATGCGGACAACAGAAATGATGCGAAGAGTGCGGGCAGTGGTACAGTCTGATACCTGAGGAGGATAGACTGCGATTTCACAAACATTTGACATGCGAAGAGTGCGGACAGTGGTACAGTCTGATACCTGAGGAGCGTAAACTGCGATTTCACAAACATTTGACATGCGAAGAGTGCGGACAGTGGTACAGTCTGATACCTGAGGAGGATCGACTGCGATTTCACAATCATTTGACATGCGAAGAGTGCGGACAATAGAAATTATGCGAAGAGTGCGGACAGTGGTACAGTCTGATACCTGAGGAGGGTAGACTGCGATTTCACAAACATTTAACATGCGAAGAGTGTGGACAACAGAAATGATGCGAAGAATGCGGACAGTGGTACAGTCTGATACTTGAGGAGGGTTGACTGCGATTTCACAAACATTTGACATGCGAAGAGTGCGGACAGTGGTACAGTCTGATACCTGAGGAGGATCGACTGCGATTACACAAACATTTTACATGCGAAGAGTGCGGACAACAGAAATGATGCGAAGAGTGCGGACAACAGAAATGATGCGAAGAGTGCGGACAGTGGTACAGTCTGATACCTGAGGAGCGTAAACTGCGATTTCACAAACATTTGACATGCGAAGAGTGCGGACAGTGGTACAGTCTGATACCTGAGGAGGATCGACTGCGATTTCACAATCATTTGACATGCGAAGAGTGCGGACAACAGAAATTATGCGAAGAGTGCGGACAGTGGTACAGTCTGATACCTGAGGAGGGTAGACTGCGATTTCACAAACATTTGACATGCGAAGAGTGCGGACAACAGAAATGATGCGAAGAATGCGGACAACAGAAATGATGCGAAGAGTGCGGACAGTGGTACAGTGTGATACCTGAGGAGGGTAGACTGCGATTTCACAAACATTTGACATGCGAAGAGTGCGGACAGTGGTACAGTCTGATACCTGAGGAGCGTAGACTGCGATTTCACAAACATTTGACATGCGAAGAGTGCGGACAGTGGTACAGTCTGATACCTGAGGAGGATCGACTGCGATTACACAAACATTTGACATGCGAAGAGTGCGGACAACAGAAATGATGCGAAGAGTGCGGACAGTGGTACAGTCTGATACCTGAGGAGGGTAGACTGCGATTTCACAAACATTTGACATGCGAAGAGTGCGGACAAAAGAAATGATGCGAAGAATGCGGACAACAGAAATGATGCGAAGAGTGCGGGCAGGGGTACAGTCTGATACCTGAGGAGCGTAAACTGCGATTTCACAAACATTTGACATGCGAAGAGTGCGGACAGTGGTACAGTCTGATACCTGAGGAGGATCGACTGCAATTACACAAACATTTAACATGCGAAGAGTGCGGACAACAGAAATGATGCGAAGATTGCGGACAGTGGTACAGTCTGATACCTGAGGAGCGTAAACTGCGATTTCACAAACATTTGACATGCGAAGAGTGCGGACAGTGGTACAGTCTGATACCTGAGGAGGATCGACTGCGATTTCACAATCATTTGACATGCGAAGAGTGGACAACAGAAATTATGCGAAGAGTGCGGACAGTGGTACAGTCTGATACCTGAGGAGGGTAGACTGCGATTTCACAATCATTTGACATGCGAAGAGTGGACAGCAGAAATTATGCGAAGAGTGCGGACAGTGGTACAGTCTGATACCTGAGGTGGGTAGACTGCGATTTCACAAACATTTGACATGCGAAGAGTGCGGACAACAGAAATATGCGAAGAATGCGGACAACAGAAATGATGCGAAGAGTGCGGGCAGTGGTACAGTCTGATACCTGAGGAGGGTAGACTGCGATTTCACAAACATTTGACATGCGAAGAGTGCGGAGAGTGGTACAGTCTGATACCTGAGGAGCGTAAACTGCGATTTCACAAAAATTTGACATGCGAAGAGTGCGAACAGTGGTACAGTCTGATACCTGAGGAGGATCGACTGCGATTTCACAATCATTTGACATGCGAAGGGTGCGGACAACAGAAATGATGCGAACAGTGCGGACAGTGGTACAGTCTGATACCTGAGGAGGGTAGGCTGCGATTTTACAAACATTTGACATGCGAAGAGTGCTGACAGTGGTACAGTCTGATACCTGAGGAGCTTAAACTGCGATTTCACAAACATTTGACATGCGAAGAGTGCGGACAGTGGTACAGTCTGATACCTGAGGAGGATCGCTGCGATTACACAAACATTTGACATGCGAAGAGTGCGGACAACAGAAATGATGCGAAGAGTGCGGACAACAGAAATGATGCGAAGAGGGCGGACAGTGGTACAGTCTGATACTTGAGGAGCGTAAACTGTGATTTCACAAACATTTGACATGCGAAGAGTGCGGACAGTGGTACAGTCTGATACCTGAAGAGGATCGACTGCGATTTCACAATCATTTGACATGCGAAGAGTGCGGACAACAGAAATTATGCGAAGAGTGCGGACAGTGGTACAGTCTGATACCTGAGGAGGGTAGACTGCGATTTCACAAACATTTGACATGCGAAGAGTGCGGACAACAGAAATGATGCGAAGAATGCGGACAACAGAAATGATGCGAAGAGTGCGGACAGTGGTACAGTCTGATACCTGAGGAGCCAAAACTGCGATTTCACAAACATTTGACATGCTAAGAGTGCGGACAGTGGTACAGTCTGATATCTGAGGAGGGTCGACTGCGATTTCACAATCATTTGACAATGCGAAGAGTGCGGACAACAGAAATGATGCGAAGAGTGCGGACAGTGGTACAGTCTGATACCTGAGGAGGGTTGACTGCGATTTCACAAACATTTGACATGCGAAGAGTGCGGACAGTGGTACAGTCTGATACCTGAGGAGCGTAAACTGCGATTTCACAAACATTTGACATGCGAAGAGTGCGGACAGTGGTACAGTCTGATACCTGAGGAGGATCGACTGCGATTTCACAATCATTTGACATGCGAAGAGTGCGGACAACAGAAATTATGCGAAGAGTGCGGACAGTGGTACAGTCTGATACCTGAGGAGGGTAGACTGCGATTTCACAAACATTTGACATGCGAAGAGTGCGGACAACAGAAATGATGCGAAGAATGCGGACAGTGGTACAGTCTGATAACTGAGGAGGGTAGACTGCGATTTCACAAACATTTGACATGCGAAGAGTGCGGACAGTGGTACAGTCTGATACCTGAGGAGCGTAAACTGCGATTTCACAAACATTTGACATGCGAAGGGTGCGGACAGTGGTACAGTCTGATACGTGAGGAGGATCGACTGCGATTACACAAACATTTGACATGCGAAGAGTGCGGACAACAGAAATGAAGCGAAGAGTGCGGACAACAGAAATGATGCGAAGAGTGCGGACAGTGGTACAGTCTGATACCTGAGGAGCGTAAACTGCATTTTCACAAACATTTGAAATGCGAAGAGTGCGGACAGTGGTACAGTCTGATACCTGAGGAGGATCGACTGCGATTTCACAATCATTTGACATGCGAAGAGTGCGGACAACAGAAATAATGCGAAGAGTGCGGACAGTGGTACAGTCTGATACCTGAGGAGGGTAGACTGCGATTTCACAAATATTTGACATGCGAAGAGTGCGGACAGTGGTACAGTCTGATACCTGAGCAGCGTAAACTGCGATTTCACAAACATTTCACATGCGAAGAGTGCGGACAGCGGTACAGTCTGATACCTGAGGAGGATCGACTGCGATTACACAAACATTTGACATGCGAAGAGTGCGGACAACAGAAATGATGCGAAGATTGCGGACAGTGGTAGTCTGATACCTGAGGAGCGTAAACTGCGATTTCACAAACATTTGACATGCGAAGAGTGCGGACAGTGGTACAGTCTCATACCTGAGGAGGATCGACTGCGATTTCACAATCATTTGACATGCGAAGAGTGGACAACAGAAATTATGCGAAGAGTGCGGACAGTGGTACAGTCTGATACCTGAGGAGGGTAGACTGCGATTTCACAAACATTTGACATGCGAAGAGTGCGGACAACAGAAATGATGCGAAGAATGCGGACAACAGAAATGATGCGAAGAGTGCGGGGAGTGGTACAGTCTGATACCTGAGGAGGGTAGACTGCGATTTCACAAACATTTCACATGCGAAGAGTGCGGAGAGTGGTACAGTCTGATACCTGAGGAGGATCGACTGCGATTTCACAATCATTTGACATGCGAAGAGTGGACAGCAGAAATTATGCGAAGAGTGCGGACAGTGGTACAGTCTGATACCTGAGGAGGGTAGACTGCGATTTCACAAACATTTGACATGCGAAGAGTGCGGACAACAGAAATGATGCGAAGAATGCGGGCAGTGGTACAGTCTGATACCTGAGGAGGGTAGACTGCGATTTCACAAACATTTGACATGCGAAGAGTGCGGAGAGTGGTACAGTCTGATACCTGAGGAGCGTAAACTGCGATTTCACAAACATTTGACATGCGAAGAGTGCGGACAGTGGTACAGTCTGATACCTGAAGAGGATCGACTGCGATTTCACAATCATTTGACATGCGAAGAATGCGGATAACAGAAATAATGCGAAGAGTGCGGACAGTGGTACAGTCTGATACCTGAGGAGGGTAGACTGCGATTTCACAAATATTTGACATGCGAAGAGTGCGGACAGTGGTACAGTCTGATACCTGAGGAGCGTAAACTGCGATTTCACAAACATTTGACATGCGAAGTGTGCGGACAGTGGTACAGTCTGATACCTGAGGAGGATCGACTGCAATTACACAAACATTTGACATGCGAAGAGTGCGGACAACAGAAATGATGCGAAGATTGCGGACAGTGGTACAGTCTGATACCTGAGGAGCGTAAACTGCGATTTCACAAACATTTGACATGCGAAGAGTGCGGACAGTGGTACAGTCTGATACCTGAGGAGGATCGACTGCGATTTCACAATCATTTGACATGCGAAGAGTGGACAACAGAAATTATGCGAAGAGTGCGGACAGTGGTACAGTCTGATACCTGAGGAGGGTAGACTGCGATTTCACAATCATTTGACATGCGAAGAGTGGACAGCAGAAATTATGCGAAGAGTGCGGACAGTGGTACAGTCTGATACCTGAGGTGGGTAGACTGCGATTTCACAAACATTTGACATGCGAAGAGTGCGGACAACAGAAATATGCGAAGAATGCGTGGGATTTTACAAACATTTGACATGCGAAGAGTGCTGACAGTGGTACAGTCTGATACCTGAGGAGCGTAAACTGCGATTTCACAAACATTTGACATGCGAAGAGTGCGGACAGTGGTACAGTCTGATACCTGAGGAGGATCGCTGCGATTACACAAACATTTGACATGCGAAGAGTGCGGACAACAGAAATGATGCGAAGAGTGCGGACAACAGAAATGATGCGAAGAGTGCGGACAGTGGTACAGTCTGATACTTGAGGAGCGTAAACTGTGATTTCACAAACATTTGACATGCGAAGAGTGCGGACAGTGGTACAGTCTGATACCTGAGGAGGATCGACTGCGATTTCACAATCATTTGACATGCGAAGAGTGCGGACAACAGAAATTATGCGAAGAGTGCGGACAGTGGTACAGTCTGATACCTGAGGAGGGTAGACTGCGATTTCACAAACATTTGACATGCGAAGAGTGCGGACAACAGAAATGATGCGAAGAATGCGGACAACAGAAATGATGCGAAGAGTGCGGGCAGTGGTACAGTCTGATACCTGAGGAGGATAGACTGCGATTTCACAAACATTTGACATGCGAAGAGTGCGGACAGTGGTACAGTCTGATACCTGAGGAGGGTAGACTGCGATTTCACAAACATTTAACATGCGAAGAGTGTGGACAACAGAAATGATGCGAAGAATGCGGACAGTGGTACAGTCTGATACTTGAGGAGGGTTGACTGCGATTTCACAAACATTTGACATGCGAAGAGAGCGGACAGTGGTACAGTCTGATACCTGAGGAGGATCGACTGCGATTACACAAACATTTTACATGCGAAGAGTGCGGACAACAGAAATGATGCGAAGAGTGCGGACAACAGAAATGATGCGAAGAGAGCGGACAGTGGTACAGTCTGATACCTGAGGAGCGTAAACTGCGATTTCACAAACATTTGACATGCGAAGAGTGCGGACAGTGGTACAGTCTGATACCTGAGGAGGATCGACTGCGATTTCACAATCATTTGACATGCGAAGAGTGCGGACAACAGAAATTATGCGAAGAGTGCGGACAGTGGTACAGTCTGATACCTGAGGAGGGTAGACTGCGATTTCACAAACATTTGACATGCGAAGAGTGCGGACAACAGAAATGATGCGAAGAATGCGGACAACAGAAATGATGCGAAGAGTGCGGACAGTGGTACAGTCTGATACCTGAGGAGGGTAGACTGCGATTTCACAAACATTTGACATGCGAAGAGTGCGGACAGTGGTACAGTCTGATACCTGAGGAGCGTAAACTGCGATTTCACAAACATTTGACATGCGAAGAGTGCGGACAGTGGTACAGTCTGATACCTGAGGAGGATCGACTGCGATTACACAAACATTTGACATGCGAAGAGTGCGGACAACAGAAATGATGCGAAGAGTGCGGACAGTGGTACAGTCTGATACCTGAGGAGGGTAGACTGCGATTTCACAAACATTTGACATGCGAAGAGTGCGGACAAAAGAAATGATGCGAAGAATGCGGACAACAGAAATGATGCGAAGAGTGCGGACAGGGGTACAGTCTGATACCTGAGGAGCGTAAACTGCGATTTCACAAATACTTGACATTCGAAGAGTGCGGACAGTGATACAGTCTGATACCTGAGGAGGATCGACTGCGATTTCACAATCATTTGACATGCGAAGAGTGCGGACAACAGAAATTATGCGAAGAGTGCGGACAGTGGTACAGTCTGATACCTGAGGAGGGTAGACTGCGATTTCACAAACATTTGACATGCGAAGAGTGCGGACAACAGAAATGATGCGAAGAATGCGGACAACAGAAATGATGCGAAGAGTGCGCGCAGTGGTACAGTCTGATACCTGAGGAGGGTAGACTGCGATTTCACAAACATTTGACATGCGAAGAGTTCGGAGACAACATCTCGGACTAGGGAGGAGGGATCGAGTAGAGACACTGAATACTTTCGTTCAGACAATACCAATACATTGTATTGAAGCACTTTTACGTTTTTGCAAACAGATTCCCGGTACACTATTCCAGGCTTTGGATTCACAAAATGACAGTATGACTGACAATCATTTTGGTGTGTTTAAAATCAGATTTGAGTGTCTTCTTTTTTGTTACATTTTTGTATTTATAGTTTGTTTAATACTTTTATAAGTGTCTAAGTTTTTATCTGTTATAATTTTAACTATATACATATACACATACATATAAATTCAACATCGACCTACTCCATTTTTTTAATGAAATAGCTGTTAAGCATGTCGCCCGTTTCTTCACACCTTTGAACAGTTCTTTCTATCCTCTTGTCCATCCTTACGTACTTTATTTTCCTCTTATTTCCTTCCATGCTTAATTCCATTCTCATATATGTGTGTGTGTGTGTGTGTGTGTGTGTGTGTGTGTGTGTGTGTGTGTGTGTGTGTGTGTGTGTGTGTGTGTGTGTGTGTGTGTGTGTGTGTGTGTGTGTGTGTGTGTGTGTGTGTGTGTGTGTGTGTGTGTGTGTGTGTGTGTGTGTGTGTGTGTGTGTGTGTGTGTGTGTGTGTGTGTGTGTGTGTGTGTGTGTGTGTGTGTGTGTGTGTGTGTGTGTGTGTGTGTGTTGATTGTTGATTGATGACTGTTGATTTTATGATGCCATCCGTCAACAGCGTTGGTTGCCCTATGTCGTCTTTTAAAGCACAGTGGTACAGTAGGGAATTTCTTCATTCTCTAGCCACTGATCAACAAAACAATCAAAAAGAATTAATCTCGACAAATCCAACTTCCACATGTCCTGGGTGAAGAAAGGCGAGTGCTGCGCACACCCTTATGTGTAGTCTTATTTCTTGGTTTTCTCGTTTCTCGGTAGTCGCTGGTAAAACTAAGTTCCTTTACTTTCCTTTACCTCTGTCAAAGGGAAACTTTGCGAAGCGCCGATATTGCTACTGATTCGAAGTAGTTCTTTGTGGTTTCCATTCGTGAATAGATTCGAGGATAAGGCAAAACATGAGGACCTAGGTTTCTCTTTCCTTGTTCGGTAGGAGAGCAAATGCGACAGGAAAAACGTTTGTTCCTTCATTTCTACTTTCAAAGTCCGCGTGAATGGTATAAATTTGTCCAAACTGCTTACTGCAATTCTTGAACGTTCCATCCATGAAAAATATCTTGACGTGCTTCAGGCTTTCTCCGTCTTTTTCGCCACTGAACAGTAAGCGACTATCTTTTGAAGAGTCCTCGCTTACAAGAAAACGACTCCCGTCATACATTTTTAAACACTCGTCATCAAGAACAATTTCATCGCGCGTTTTCGGCTCTTTTTGGTTTTCTCGAGCGACACTTCTATGTGATTGCATTGTTTTCTTCAAAGTGCTAGATGACGGAGTTTCTGATACAAAATCGTAATCTCAGTTTTGCAGATCACCCATTTCTTCTGTAGTATATATTTGGGATATAGGGATGGATTCCTCTCGGGCTCTCTGCCTATAAAAAGTACTAACACTACGATTTTTTATTTAAAAACGAAGAACTGTTAATTTAGTGTTAAGAGTGTTAACTTACCTTAATAAAAAGATTTAAAAAACATAAACGCTTGGTAGATTCACAAAATTTATTGTTAAATTCTGACAATTGTTTCTCCCGATTAGATGGTAACAATAACTAGATACAAAGAATGTGTTAGAGCAGGGATTCTCACATAATTTAGTTGGTAGCAATAAAGAAAACATCACCTAATGGGTGGAAGAACTTAGCTAAATATTTGTAATTACATAGTTAAATGACTCGATTTTGTTGTTCATGACGTGTCCGTTGATTAACTAATTATAAATATATCACTATCATTAGTGATCCGAGTCAGTAGTGATATATTTATAATTAGTAGTTAAATGAATCGTATATTACTTATAGAGTTTTTGTCTAATTGTTGCATTAAGACTTCGTCTTCTGTCCTAGATGAATAGCTGATTTTCTGCTCTCTCACTCTCTCTCTCTCTCTCTACCTCTCTCTCTCTCTCTCTCTCTCTCTCGCTCTCTCCCTCTCTGTCTCAAACACGCACGCACATGCGCGCGCGTCAACACACATACACGCTCGCACATACAATCTTATCACATCCCAGCCTGTTACTGTTTTTACTTATTCATCAAATTTAGATGCTAGTGTGTACTGATAACTATTTGTTAATGTGTTTTACTGAATCGTAACGTATACACAGAGCAACACATAGTCAAAAACACTCAACGTTACTTGATGTTTGATTTCAGCTTAGTAAGAACATTACATGTAAATACAGATCTCCAATAGGTTTCCACAGGCTTGTTATAGACACAACATTGCTAAGTTACAATCTACAAAATGACAGCTGTACTAAACATTTTATAACTCGGTGATATGTTCATACTGTTCCCTTCCTGTAGTGTCTAATGCTAATTTCGTCTTATAAAACTATGTGTACTGTGTTTGGTCTTGTATGTAACTACAGGTATTGTATGAAAATTAAATTTTGTAGAGGTGGGTGAAACGTTTCAAGTTTTATATATTTTTCAAAATAAAAAATCACCCGTGATTAACTTGTTTTTATGTTACCCAATTAAAGTGTGCAAGTTTTGGTGTTGTCCGCACTCTTCTCATGTCAAATGTTTGTGAGTTCACGGTCCACGCTCCTCAGGTATAGACTGTACCGTTGTCCGCAATCTTCGCAACATTCCTGTTGTCCGCAGTCTTCGTGCCAGCGTTAATTGCGATGAATAAAAGCCCAGGACCCCTTCAGATCCTATTAAAAGTCTTGTGGAAGATCGTTACTTGTGGGAGTGGTGGAATAAATCGTTGAAAATTACATAAATATATTGTTACGACCGTCTCACGGATCGTCGTATGGTACAGTGGAAACAAAATACAGACCCCATTTACCAACTTTAATTAGTCAAAAATAACAAGTTGTAATCAACAACGTACTCTCATACAGTAATTCAAGTTAAAATTGTCCGCACTAAATAATAATAATGTCGCCTACAAGAGTTTCACACTAATTATAACACAACAGTCACTTTCCACTAATCGCTAGTTCCGCACCAAATAAATCGCCCACTCTAACTCACTGACTAAGCCGGGTGCTGTTGCTAATATAGGACCCGCAGGTATTCCGGATTAATTTTCTATTCTTTTGGCGGCGGCATGACAGCATAATTTGAATAGTTACAAGTGCTCTCGAACGGTCTAGAGTGCTGCGCGAGTGGACGGACTTGACACAGACGCCACACGCTGGGCTAGTCGAGAAACGTGTAGAACGACACCCTCGTCTTTTTGAGAAGGTTCTGTAATTGTCGTAGCAATATATTCACGATTTTATTACAAATTTTCATGAAAGAGAATACGCTACCGTATTACAGTGTGCCGCGATTTCTCAAGGAAATCGGGCGTCAGTATAAAAAGAGAATTTATTAATATAATTGTGCGATTTATTATTTCACGTGTTCAGCGCACCGTGTTTCGGGGTCTGCAGGCCAGCGCGATCTGTTGACTTGACCGAGTAATTGTGTTGCCTGTCTCAAAGCTGTGTGGGCAGGCTCGTTCAGTCGGACCTGGACAACTACTGCGTCAACAGCCTATTCTCCTTCGGCAGTCCGTGTGGTTAAATTTTGTATTGTATTTCTATTCTATCATGGCTAAGTAAACGCCCATATACCTTCGGGTTCTCGATGTAGTCGGAGACCTGACTCCAGCTTGGTGGTGATTCCAGCTACCACCATGACTGAACACACTTAGATTCTCGTCCTCGGCTGCTAGAGGAGAAACCACTGGAAAGCATGCCACTGTAACCACCCGGGAACCATTTGGACAAAATAAGGTGACATTTAACCAATTCTTACATAATGGGGCCTCTAGAGACAAGAACTTGTACCGTGCAGTTAACATCCATTTAAATTGACTTTCTTCATTATTAAACTGTTTTAATTGAGTGCGTGCCCGGCTGGACAGTTTTCATGTAACCTTGGTTTGTTAAGTAATGAATCTCGAGATCAATTGTGGGCCCGATCGCCGGCATGTGTCCTGCGGTCATTAATTTTTTTTATGCTTGACCTTTTGTGGTACTGAATGGTGTTGTAAAAGTTTGTGGGGAACCTGTATTTTCGTGAAGTAGGTGGGTGCAGTTTGTACAGGCTGGGGCTAGACCGGCTGGTCTAGTCCCTATTACAATCTCGGGTATTTCTGCTATTAAGTATTTTATACATTTCCTAATAGGGTTGCGGCTTTTCATTATCCTGTTGTCAGGTCGGATTATTTTTTTTTATATCACAAAATCAGGGGTAGTCACCTGTTGGTGCAATTCCTTGCAAGCTCCCAGACATGTTATCTTTTGTCGGGTCTGGCTCTTGTCCAATTTTCTACTACCCTTTAATGGTAAATTGTTTTTTGGATGCCGCTTGGAACATGTCTGCGGCCGGGCCAATCCAGTTTCTTTTCTTTCAAATTAAAATTTTTTTTATAAAACCATACAGGCTGTTAACTGGCATTCTAAATTTATAACTTGTTTTTTTTGTTGTTATGGTCAAGCCAGATTATTTTAAATTTATGAATTGTACTTTTGTGAAATGATACAGGCTGTCTCCAAGCATTTTAAATTTATATATAGCGTATTTTGACAAAACCATACCGGCTGTACTGTCACTGTAAATTTGTAATTGTATTTTCTTGCTATTATCGCCAATCCGAATTTTCTTTAAATTTATAAATGTACATTTTACAAAACTATACATGCTGTATTGGCACTTTAAATTTATAATGGTATTCTCTTGTTATTGTGGCCAATCCAGATTTTTTTTAAACTTCTGATTGTATTTTTTATAAAACTATACAGGCATGTGAAATTTCTAAATGGGGTGGTGGTAGAAATATACAGGCTGTCCGCCAGGCTTTATAATTGTGATTTGTCTATGATTTATATGTATATATGTATATATGTTGAATTATGTGATATTGTCCCCTAAAGGGTATTTTGAAATCATGAATAATATTTATATATTAATAATATTTGAAATATTCGTTGATTTATAATGTTGAAAAAAAAGAATTATGTCTATGATAATTTATGATAAATGCAATAATAAAAGGTTGTTATATTACTGGTTAACAGAGAGTATTAATTGCAAGTCCCGTCTCACTGGACCCAGCACACTTTATGCTTCTTCTAGGCCTTCTGCCTAGTCCTAAATATCTAGTAGCCCTTAAAAAAAAAATTAACACAAATAAAAAGGGGTTACAACAGAAGTTCTCATAGTCATGCAGCTATGCAATATGCATTACCATAGCCAATAAAATAAGTCAGCAAGTTAATTAAAATTACAATAGTTACCAAAACGGGTGCCACCTGTGCCCAATTATGGGGATGGACTTTATTGTAATGTTAAGTATTTAGTATGTGGTCAAAAATGTTTTTGATAAGTCTGGGGTCATTCTTCTTTTTTATAGAAGTTTTGATCTTTTAATATTAATAATTATAATATTGTACACATATACAATAAATCAATTAAATAGTTTTACACAACAGAATATTCTTAATATCAATAAATCATAAAAAGTTCTAAACTTCTGAACAATAGAAGTAAACACTTGGACTGTCTTCTTAGTGTTGACTTCTTCGAACACTATTTTGTGTAACAGTTATGTATGGCCCTTGTTCAGGTCACAATTGACCTTAGATATGTTTTTAATTTTTCAAAGAGGACTGAAAAAAGAGTCTATACGCACGGTGGAACGAAGAGTGCGGACAGTGGTACAGTCTGATACCTGAGGAGGGTAGACCGTGAAGTCACAGACATTTGACATGCGAAGAGTGCGGACAGCATCAAAACTTGCATGCTTCTGATGTTCTTGTAAGAAATCATTTTAACTTTACTTATTATGTTATATATTACGCTTAACATAGTAATACATCTACCACTTACTTTGAAAAAACTTGTTTACAGTTTTTGGAATTTTTCTTACTTGCATTTCTTATTATCAAGTTTTTCATTTATGTAACTTAAATTTATTTAAAAATTACAAATTAGAATACAGTTCTGAATTATGCATATTTAACTTAAATAAAATGACACCGTTATTTTTCTTAAGATGACACGCTACACACTGATAAGTATGACTTCATAAAAGTATGAAGTCATCGTTCCTCATTTCATCGGTCTTCCTTGTAATTGTACAATTCGTCCTTTCAAGACCCGCCGCCAATAACGATCCTGGAATAGTACTTGAATAGTGGTGTGCATATTTCCATAAGCAATCTGAAAGCTAATTTGTCAGTGCTTATCTGAAGTTCTTACAGACATTATGGAGCAATAAAAAACTGTTCTGCCCACGTGCAAAGTAACAGAAAATGTCGTTGACCGTGCAAGGAGGTATTTGTCTCTGTGAATCTCAGTATCACTGTCGAAAATC
Organism: Magicicada septendecula; assembly: GCA_034769895.1. Classification (NCBI taxonomy): domain Eukaryota; kingdom Metazoa; phylum Arthropoda; class Insecta; order Hemiptera; family Cicadidae; genus Magicicada; species Magicicada septendecula. The sequence goes on from CM068376.1 coordinate 75,818,746, forward strand.
ATCAAGTCTATAGACGTCGCTAATCGCCAGGTATCGACCTCACGACAACACCATTTGTTTCTTGTTGTGGCAGTGATTGGTACCTTTAAGGGGAAGCCGTCGCCACAGTATCTCGGCTATGGTTATCGAAAGTATAGAGAAAATGCAGAAGGAACTATATCGTGAGCATTCCTTAAAGAAACATTATGAAAGTGTAAAGGAAGAATGAACATTAAAAACGAAGTCGTATTAGAAGTCTCCGCCCATCAGGGTGGAGCGCATGAAGAAGCGTCGATGCAACTCCAGAAGATTTCTAAAAGATAAATATTCAGTGTTTCTACTTTACCCCCCCCCCCTAGTCAGAGGTTGTGTCAGCACTCTTCGCCGTCAAATGTTTGTGAAATCGCAGTCTACGCTTCTCAGGTATCAGACCGTACCACTGTCCGCACTCTTCGCATGTGAAACGTTTGTGAAATCGCAGTCTACGCTCCTCAGGTATCAGACTGTTCCACTGTCCGCACTCTTCGCATGTGAAACGTTTGTGAAATCGCAGTCTACGCTCCTCAGGTATCAGACTGTTCCACTGTCCGCACTCTTCGCATGTGAAACGTTTGTGAAATCGCAGTCTACGCTCCTCAGGTATCAGACTGTTCCACTGTCCGCACTCTTCGCATGTGAAACGTTTGTGAAATCGCATTCTACGCTCCCCAGGTATCAGACCGTACCACTGTCCGCACTCTTCGCATGTGAAACGTTTGTGAAATCGCAGTCTACGCTCCTCAGGTATCAGACTGTTCCACTGTCCGCACTCTTCGCATGTGAAACGTTTGTGAAATCGCAGTCTACGCTCCTCAGGTATCAGACTGTTCCACTGTCCGCACTCTTCGCATGTGAAACGTTTGTGAAATCGCATTCTACGCTCCCCAGGTATCAGACCGTACCACTGTCTGCACTCTTCGCATGTGAAACGTTTGTGAAATCGCAGTCTACGCTCCTCAGGTATCAGACCGTACCACTGTCCGCACTCTTCGCATGTGAAACATTTGTGAAATCGCAGTCTAGGCTCCTCAGGTATCAGACCGTACCACTGTCCGCACTCTTCGCATGTCAAACGTTTGTGAAATCGCAGTCTACGCTCCTCAGGTATCAGACCGTACCACTGTCCGCACTCTTCGCATGTGAAACGTTTGTGAAATCGCAGTCTACGCTCCTCAGGTATCAGACTGTACCACTGTCCGCACTCTTCGCATGTGAAACGTTTGTGAAATCGCAGTCTACGCTCCTCAGGTATCAGACCGTACCACTGTCCGCACTCTTCGCATGTCAAACGTTTGTGAAATCGCAATCTACGCTCCTCAGGTATCAGACCGTACCACTGTCCGCACTCTTCGCATGTGAAACGTTTGTGAAATCGCATTCTACGCTCCCCAGGTATCAGACCGTACCACTGTCCGCACTCTTCGCATGTGAAACGTTTGTGAAATCGCATTCTACGCTCCCCAGGTATCAGACCGTACCACTGTCTGCACTCTTCGCATGTGAAACGTTTGTGAAATCGCAGTCTACGCTCCTCAGGTATCAGACCGTACCACTGTCCGCACTCTTCGCATGTGAAACGTTTGTGAAATCGCAGTCTAGGCTCCTCAGGTATCAGACCGTACCACTGTCCGCACTCTTCGCATGTCAAACGTTTGTGAAATCGCAGTCTACGCTGCTCAGGTATCAGACCGTACCACTGTCCGCACTCTTCGCATGTGAAACGTTTGTGAAATCGCAGTCTACGCTCCTCAGGTATCAGACCGTACCACTGTCCGCACTCTTCGCATGTGAAACGTTTGTGAAATCGCAGTCTACGCTCCTCAGGTATCAGACCGTACCACTGTCCGCACTCTTCGCATGTGAAACGTTTGTGAAATCGCAGTCTACGCTCCTCAGGTATCAGACCGTACCACTGTCCGCACTCTTCGCATGTGAAACGTTTGTGAAATCGCAGTCTACGCTCCTCAGGTATCAGACCGTACCACTGTCCGCACTCTTCGCATGTGAAACGTTTGTGAAATCGCAGTCTACGCTTTTCAGGTATCAGACTGTACCACCACTAATGTTCCGCACTCTTCGCAACATTCCTGTTGTCCGCACTCTTCGTATATCCATACGCACTGCGTTAGGAAGCGTGGGAGGTAGTGATGGGAGGCTTTGTCAGTGCAGGGGCTATTCGGTTACATATGTTTACTTTTTTTTTTTTGGCATAGTTGCAAAACCTCAATACCCGCTCTAGTCAGATCTAACCTTCAAGGAAACTAACCCGATGTGATAATAGAAATAAAATAAAAAGCTATCTTGGACTTGAATAGAAACCATACATTGCACTGAATTTGTTCAAGTTAATTTTTGTCAACTCTTAATTTTCATTCAGGGCTTTAATTTTGGAGGAAATATTGTGGAAACGGATTTTCCCTGACCTTCCACCAATGACACCCTTTATACCAACTCATATAAACAATAAAACGCTTGACATTTTAACTCATAAACTGTCTTGAATAAACTGTCGAATAAACACCGATTTCGCACAAACTAAACAACTCGAACTGAAAACGTTGGTGTAATTCACAGAAGCCTCAGCTAGCGGAAGCGTGTCTTTATATAATCAGGTAAGGTCACTGGTTGCATTTAATGATATTTACAACTTTCCGGGAAGTATGAAGTTAATCGGCTTACTTAAAGACTTTGTAAACTTAGCCAGTCTATCAAGAAAGTCTCCGCGCAGCTCTAGAACATTGTAACTACTATTTGTTGACTGGCGTAAGCTACGCTCTTCTGTTTGTGTCACTTGGGCGTCGCAAAATCGTAAACATGCCGTATGAACAAATGGAAACCTGCATGAGTAAATATTTTTAAGAGCACTTACACTTAACTTTACGGTATTGACTTTTCTTATTATTAAAATCAGAACAAGGAAAATCCTGACTTATGCAGATGACATTGCACTTATTGGGAGAAATGTCCGTACACTGGAAGACGTTTTAGGAGAACTTGAGAGGGAGTGAAGAAAAATGGGTCTTAAAGTAAATGCGAGCAAATATTATGTATGAAAGTAGTCTATCCACGCCACAGGCAAGGAGAACCCCAATAAGCCTGACCATAAACGATTACTCTTTTGAAGTAGTAAATGAGTTTACGTACCTTGGAGCTTATATTAATAGTGAAAACAAGGTATCTAATGAAACAATAAAGAGAATAATGGCGGGGAATAGAGCTTACTTTGGCCTAGTAAATTATTATGATCTAGTCTTCTCACCCAAGAGTCTAAACTGAAAATGTACACGGCAATGATAAGGCCTGTAGTGACAAACTGTTCCGAAACCTGGATATTTGGATCAGTTAATGAGAAGGCTCTGAGGACTTTTGAAAGGAAAATGATTAGAAGAATCTCCGGACCAGTATGTTGTAATGGAGAATGGAGGATCAGATCTAATCAAGAAATAGACTTCATTCTAAAACAGGGAGATATCGTCCGATTTATAAAGTCCAGAAGAATCAGCTGGATAGGACATGTAGAAAGAATGGACAACCAAAGTTTCCCCAAAAGGATAATGAATGGGCACATAGATGGGAGCAGAAGACGTGGCAAGCCAAGAAAACGATGGCAGACGACGTGGAAGAAGACCTGAATAGGATGAGTGTCGGTTCGTGGAAGACTATCGGACTATCTTGAGGCGGATCATTAGGGAGGCAAAGGTCCATCCTGAACTGTAGTGCTGGATATGTATGTATTATTAAAGTTAATATATGTTTTCGTTAATACGACATTGTTGGCAACTGTAATGCGAATTAACGGCATCAGTAATTATGCTACAGTTTAGAATGTTGGCCCGTTTCCTTTTCACGAATGATTTTGAGCGGAAAATTTTACAAAAATTTTCTCTAACTTAAAAAACAATAAATCCTGTAAATAGTTTTCAAATCGATTAATCGCCTCTAAAAACGATTAATCTAAAATGTTTTGGTATGAATTGAGTAAGCAAATGGAAGCAAAGGATGCGCGTTCTTGATGAGGGTCGCCCACTTCGCAGACCAAAACGTTCTAAATTCAAACAAAGAGCTCATCCTTCAGTAGTAACCGACTATAAATAAACAACACCCCTAACAGAACGGAACATTTCCTTGCAAAAATACAGTCAGGCTACTTGGCTACAAAGGGTTCTCTCTCCTTTGAACACTAATTAAGACGCAACTAAGACAGTTAAATTAGTTGCGATTATTTGACGTTGCCGGTACGTGTTTGACCAGCTTGTATCGAACTCAGGCCCTCGCCTTGCGTTTGCTCATTCCATTAACCCTTCCCTGCCCTCTCCTTGCTCTAACAATTTCTAACCCAATTCAATGTCTTAGCTAACGTTAAACAAAGCAACATTAATCGTGAGGCTGGAAATTAGCTCACGTGTTTACAATCCCCTCAAGCGGTATTAAATAACTCGAATTACACTATAAATTTCAAAAGCCATTAATAATCTTTGTAAAAATATAGTTTTCGCGGTTTCGAACAGCTATCGCTTTTCCCCGGTTATTCATTAGCTTAATGCGAAAGCGGGTAATATACACAAGACATTTCTTACACCCTCTCACGCCACCGCATTACGTAAGGGATAATCCTTACAGCATGCACGGGTACTTGATACACGTGCTAGAAATTTTACAAACACAATTGTTTCTTTTGTAACAAAAATTCGTGAACGGTTTGTTGATTTGCAATATATACATATAATTCATTCGTAACACGTGTTCGATCTGTATAAGCAATATCTAAATGTTACGTAACATACCGTAGATTGAGGATATATACATTTTCACATTATAATTTAGAAGATAACAAAAAGTGTGAAGGATATTAGGAACTTGATCAGATTCAGGCAGTGTCTTATTTATTGTGTTATTTCTTGTTGTTGTTGTTGTTGTTGTTGTTGTTGTTGTTGTTGTTGTTGTTCCTCTTCTTCTTCGTCGTCGTCTTCTCTTCTTCTTCTTCTTCTTCTTCTTCTTCTTCTTCTTCTTCTTCTTCTTCTTCTATTTATTCTTCTGCTTCTCCTTTACCATCATCATCACCATCATCTTCGTCGTCATCTCATTATTATCATAATTTTCTCTTAATGATGTAAGAGAAGTTTCAAATAAAATATGAATCAACGTTGCTCTCTCCTTTTTGCATCTCAGAAGTGGTCCCAATTGGGTTTTTTCCATCAGAAAGATAAGATAAGAATGTGTGGTTTTTGTGATCAAGAAACCCATAGACTGAGAAAGTGTGGTATCCCCTCAACGTCTCAGCGTCTTTTATAAGAGCTTTAACTATCCCTCTAAAGGCTTTTACTATAATAATAATAATAATAATAATAATTTATTTCTGTTGTTGTTGTTGTTGTTGTCGTCGTCGTCGTCGTCGTCGTCGTCGTCGTTGTTGTTGTTGTTGTTGTTGTTGTTGTTATTGTTGTTGTTGTTAATATTATTATCACTGATGTGCTATCAGCGATAGAGGGTCCGAAGGTAAGGACGGCTGTTGGAATTGTTTGGAGTTGGCAGTCTATCATTTATTATTAAAGGTGTGGGTGAGATTGTCGCTTCCGTTCCTCCCTCGTCTTTCAATTGGAGTTTAAAGTCTAAAGAATATCCACGACCGTGAAAAGTAGCTACTGTTACGCCTATTTCTAAGAAAGGTCCTTATATAATATCTAATTTTATGCCAATTTCAGTCGTTGGTGTTATTCCCAAGATCTTTGAAAAGATCGTGTATAAGGATCTGTATAGAGGAGTATACCATCTGTTTTCTACCCACCAACATGGCTTTATAAATGGGCGATCTACGATTACCAACTTGACGTCCTTCCGTCTGTCGCCGGTCCAGTAGTCATGGCCAGGTGGACGTCGTCTATTTGGACTTCATGGAGGCGTCTGATAAATTGCCATACCATATTTTTCTGAATAAATTAATGAGTTTCGACATTATTTCCCAACTAATTCAGTGGATCGAATTGTACCTTCACCAGAGGTGCTTCTGAATAAGATTTGGCAGGAATGCATCTGATAATTTTATATCGGACGTTCCGCGGGGCGCCAATTTAGGAACTCTGTTTTTGTTTGTTTATTAATGACATAACATCAGTCCTAAATTGTGATGTTCAAATGTTTGCACATGATATTAAGATTTCGTTTCCCATCATCTTACACTTCAACGATCTATAGATAATGCTATAGAGTGTGCACGGAGGACTGAATCATAAGAAAACTAAAATAACCACGTATACCCGTAGGAGCAATCCATCTTTCTATTCTTATAAGATAAACGGTGTGGCTGTAGAAAGAAAGGATTTAGTATTTGATCTGGATGTTCTTCTGGATTCAAACCATTTCTTTCCTGAGCACGTTGAAAGTGTTGTCTCCAAAGCGCGCAGAAACTTAGAACTCATTAAATGGATTGGGAGACACTTTAAGATTACTGATTCCTGTGTGACTCTATAAATCTTTGGTCCGAAGCCATCTAGAATATTCTTTAGTTATGTGGAACAGGAACTGTGAGCACACAGCTAACTCTATTGAGGGAGTTCAGAGAATCTTTTTCCACTGAATGACCAACAGATTCGTCTTATCGGGTCGTGATGTGGAGGTCACGAAAGCTCTTGGCCTTCCTTCACTCTTGACTATAAGAATTCATAGTGTCCTGCTGTTTTATTCATCGAGTTCTTCTTGGACTTAGTGGACTACTGGTTTGAAGGTCCCTACCTAAACACTTCGTACAAGTTCCAACTTTATTGGTGGTCATGCAGGATCCAGTTGTTACAAGCACTGTAGTTACCAACCTCTATGGTGATGCCCTCGACTTCTTTAGTGATAAAAAGAAGTTTCAACTGGCAGTGAGGGATGGAATTTTCTGACTGCATGTGTTAGACCTGCTTCATGTGGCTCATACAAATCTAATAAAAAAATGTTTAGCATACCTGCAGTAACATAAATTCAGAGCTTCTGAAATAATCTCAATCTCATTTCACTGAGGGGGTTGTAATAGAGGCTTAGTAAAAATTAGACTTAATCACTAAATTGTGTTTATCTTTTATTTTATTTTTATATTTTCAAGACAGTTTACTTTGTGTAGGCAAGAGAAATATTTAAAAAAAAGATCAATAAGTTAATGAGGTTTGACTGTAATTTCTGCTGTTAGGTGTTGGTGGCACTGGCAACAGTTTTGGGAGTGGTATTGTATCGAATGTCAGTGTTGGCAGCACTGAGCGTGTATGGTGGTCCAGTCATTGCTATTCTCATCACAACGTCAACTGCGGCAACAATCAACTTATGCTGTATTTGCTTGTTTAATTTAGTAAGTTTTCATTATGTCTTAAGCGAAGCTTAAATATACCATTGTATACGTGAAGACTGTCTAAACCAACAAATGTACACTTTTGTCAACTCCACCATTTGACATCGTTCACGCCTTCATTGATGCCTTAGGTCCTGTTGTCATGAAGACACTTTTAAAATATACAAAATTATTTAAATATTTACATTTAACACGCTCTATATTGTGAGCCTACATGTAAGTAAAATGTTAGACTTTTGAAGTGAATTATGCATCATTTTATTAAAAATATTCTAAGAAATATAAAAAAAAATTACTCACCCCTTTATTGATGTAAGAATGGTACGGAAAGGTCCATCTCACAGAAAGTCCATATAACGACATTTCATTCAATTGTCTCTAATATACACTTCTGAAAACATGTGTTCATATGCGTGTAAAAGCAAAAACGTAGGCCTATTTATCTGAAAATGATGCTGTACTTAGAGTGCTCTGATGGGTATCAGCATGTGCGTACAACATGTCCGTAAGGACATCTTAAGCTTCGTATTTTTACTTAAAACCGTACGTCTGAGCAAAAATCGCCTTTACCTGAAAGGGAAAACAAAACCTTAAAGAATTCAATTGTTAGTGGAAAGGTGGCTAGGGTTGCCGGGCGATACATCATCCGGTCTCATGAAAATCACATAGAACGGGGTCGCATCGAACACTACAGGATTTGCCGGCTCCTCTCAAACTGTTGTATCTTTTATTCACGGCATCAATATGGATTTAAAGAAGACTCCGTGCGCAGTATATATGAACAAATGTCTTATCTAACGCTGCCCCAGCTTCACGGACCACAAGTGGAATTTTATCGGGTGTCTTTAGAATTTCTCTTACAACGGATTTTGACAACGGATCTTCGTAAATAATTCATCTTTGTACCAGTGTGTCATAGTTTACTTATGCTATAAATACTACTTATGTAATAAAACATATTACAAAATTGGTTTTATAAACCTATGTCGACAAATAAGTATTATTAATTACACCAATCTTCTAGTCAATATTGAAGACTTTGTGGGTTCACAACGAATATGTCGTCAATTACTGAACATTGTTTTCATAAACATGGGGAATTTCATAGTAACAATAAAACAACACGAGAGACAATAAAGCGATTGTAAGTTTTAATTAACATCTGCTACCCGAATCGCATGTAATTGTTGGTCTCGTTTTAACTCGCCTTCACTCCAAGCGAACTGAGAAATGCACTGGACAGTTTCAGAGAACAGTGTAAATTTGTCGGAGAAATAAATTCTATGAAACTCTGAAACTCGAAGACGTTATGTCATTGTTGCTTTTCATACAAGCTGTACATTATGACTAATACACATCTTTGGAATTTGTTAAATAAAAAAAAAATAGCAGAAAGAGAAAAAATAACTACAGGCAGAAGAAGATTAAATTTTATAATTAATAAAACTAATAGGAAAGATTTTTTTTTGAAATAGCAGTAAAACCGTAGACTCGATCTAAAAATTCCAAAGGATGATTGTGTATATGCGTTTGAAAATGAAGTAGTTTTATATTTTGTGACATTCAATTTGAAATTTTATAAAATTTTTCAGCAAAATAGTACATAAGAACGAAGAATATCATAGACTCTGTGGGCAAAACAATCGGTCCCTGTGTTTTATTGTATATAATAGAAACCTTTTCTCAAAAGTTTGACTTTGCGGCACAGTCTGCTATCTCACTTAAGCCACCAATTGCCCCTCGTAAGTGCAAATATTTATTAGGCATTATTCACTCTAAATGGTAACAGTCAAAAGTGTTTTATATCGCAGATAAAAACAAATAAACCCTTAACAACACTCAGCACAAACCACAAGGTGCTCTACTCGTTTGTAAAAATAACTACTGTTTAAATCTAGCTAATTCACGTTTACTGATGTCTATGCTCACGCACATTAAGCCTCAAATTTGGCGAGAATTTTTCACTAAAGTGTAGGGACCGCTCTATTGGGCGAGAATGTGCTGTTTACAGCACGTAGAGTATCACGTTGTTATAGGCAGGTGACAATCCAAATACACGCTTCAGACTAATAACTGATATACAAAATTTCTACGTCGCAGTGAGAAAAATCAGTAACAAATGACGTAGCAATGACAAAAGTAATAACCAAATATTTGATTACTTTTGCTAAAAAAAAATAACGCTATGTTTCACCACGTAAGTAGAAAAAGCACGAAACTATATTAAAATAGAGCAGTTACATTTATCGTTATAAAATTCAAAACATAGAGAAAGTTTATTTTTTAACGCCTATTAGAAATATAACGTTACGTTTCTAACATGAATATATTTCTTTACATTTAATAATGTTGTTTTATAATATTTAGTTATTGTTACTTCGTAATGTATCAAAGCTACGTTTTGTTTTGTGACATTTAGTACTATTATATCTGTTATATAAGTATAAATATTTAGGAAGTATAATTAGCGATGATGGAATATATGATGAAGATATAAGACATCGATTAGTTTTAGGAAAAAGCACCATACGCCAATTAAACCCACTTTTATGGTCCATCAAAATCGGGCTACCGACAAAGATCAATATTTATAAAGCCATTGTTGAACCAATTACCACCTATGGCTCAGAATGTTGAACAATCAACGAAAAGAACCGCAGGAAGATTGAAGCTGTAGAACTGGACTATCTTAGACGAGCTTCCAGAGTTTCTCGTCTGGAACGTGTAACGAATGACGTAATAAGGGAAAGAACAAATAGAAAAGAAACTGTAATAGAAGATATAAAACGTAAACAGCTTTCCTGGTATGGACACCTAATGAGAATGAGTGAAGAAAGAATACCTGTGAGTGTGTTCAAATACAGACCTAGCAACAGAAGAAAAAGAGGCAGACCTAGATTAAAATGGATAAAAGGGAACGAAAGGAGTATGGAAGAAAAGAATCTGAAGAACGAAGATACACGGAATAAGTTGATATGGAAACTGAGATACGGGATGCGGCAGTAGCTGTGGGGTCCCCGCCAAAAAAAAAATTGTTATATTTTTTAAGTGTTGTTTTTTGTACAATATTGCCAATTAGAAACTTCAAGAAAACTTACTAGTAGCTTTTGGTACGACAGGGTTCTATCGTAAAAAGTAATTTTAATGTCTAAAGGTACAATGTCTTAACAGTCAACGTACAACTCTGTTTAGAAACAAAATACTAAGCCGAAGAGAAGACAGTGAATCTGTAGGAAAGAAAAAATCGGAGAACCGAGGTCACGTGACGAAAGAAACGGACGGTAGATTAGATCAGTTAGTTACACCAAACGTTGCCGTGGTTTTGCGGTTCACTACCATGGAGTGTCGTAAAATATTAAAGCAGTGTAAAGAAAAACGAATTGGTGCATACGCTGATTGCATTGTTATACTCGGCCGAACAAAATGCAGAAACAAAATTCATAGAACTGGAAGAACATACAAAGAAGGCTGCGTTGTCAATAAACCAGGACAAAACAAAGAACATGTGTATTTCAAGATCAAGACATAATGAAAGTAATACACTGGATGTTGGAGGCTATAGCTTTGAACAAGTGGATAATTTTACCTACCTGGGATCACTGCTAAATGAGGACAATTTGAACTTTGTCGTGTTTACTTGCAAAACGGCTACTTGTCATGTTCCGGACGAGGCCTTTCAGTGTTTCCACCATTTTCAAGTCCTAAATCACGATTTAGGACCAGTCGCTGATTAGGACTTGTAAATGGTGGAAAAACTGAAAGGCCTCGTCCGGAACATGACAAGTAGCAAGTAAAAAGCTGGAATTACAGAGACTGCTAATTCAAATAACAAGCACAATGAAAGATGGACAATTTGAACAGCGAGGAAATCAAATCAAGGATAGCAAAGGGAAACGAAGCATATTTTGCAAACAAGAAACTATTGTGCTATACGATCTTAAGTCATAAATCTGAACTGAAAATTTATAAAAACCTTATAAGACCATAGTGACTTACAGCTGTTAGACATGTACAATGCGAAAGAAAGATGAAGAAGATCTTAAACGATTTGAGAGGATAATACTTAGGAGAATTTTTTTGCCAACAAGATGGCACTTGGCGGATCCGCATGAATCTTGAACTTGATACAGTAATAAGCAGCGAAAACGTAGTAAAGTTTATTAAGTCCCGGAAAATTAGATAACTAGGACATATTTGTAGAATAGAGAAGACCAGAAGCTATCACAGAATGGAAACCCTTGGAGTCTAGGCCCAGAGGAAGACCGAGAAAGAGGTGGATGGAGTGTGTTGAGGAGGACCTGCGAATCAGGGGGATCAGAGGATGGAAGATTGTTGCTGAGAATAGAGGGGAATGGTATAGGATTTTTGAGGAGGCCAAATCTCATAGAGGCATGTAGAAGAGCCAGAGGAAGAAAAATAAGAAGTAAGAAAAACGTTTTTAGTAAGATATATATTTTGTTACATGTAAACTTCAGATTGAATTTAATTTCTCTACATTATAATTTATTATAGCTCTCTGTGACGAAACGGAAACGTTGCTTAATCAGCGGATTTGAAGTAGATAGGGTCACTTAATGCTTCTCATAATATTACCTGATGGGAAACCAAAAAGTATGAGAATCACTGTGTCAGACGCTCAGTGTTGTCAACCAACATCGAGAGAAAAATAGAAAGCAAGAGAAGCGTAACAAGACGGCAGATCGCTTAGAGAATGTGTTCGCATTGAGCTACAGTGAATACAGTCACTACACATTAGCACATTTTGTTACGATGACCTCCAGATTTTGACAGGAAGTGAGAGCCTAAGAAGACAATTCGTGAGACGCGTTACTGACAGAAAGGTAATGACTGGATACAGAATTTGACACTGTTACGACATCACAGAACATGTTACGTGTTGCTCGGCTATTCCAGCGGAGTCCAGCTGTAATGTGTGTGTGTGTGTGTGTGCGTACGTATTGCTGCTACTTTGAGACGAAAAACGACTACGTGACACTTGTCACGCGTCCGCAACGAGACTTTTCCAGACCACACCGGTCCTCGCTCACTGCGTTCAAGGCCGCAATAAATTACGTTCTGATGTTTTCTAGTAGCGTTCTTGACGCGTAGTTTACAATATTCTGGTATTTCAGCGGAGCATAAATATAAGCAGTCAGCGGCGCTTAGTTCAGTTATTGTTGTTGTGGCAAAGTGTTATGTGTTTTATTATTGTGCGGGACAATTGTAATACAATTGTGTTTTATATTAGTTGACATTATTGTTGCCTGTGAACAATTTTGACAAGATACTATCTTGTTGATTACAAGCTGTTTAACTGTGACAATTAAAGCTGGTGATTAGTGACTTAATTGGTGTCTTGTATTTTGGTTTCCACTGTACCATGCGACGCTCAGTTGACCGTCGTAACAATATGAAACAATTTTTAAAATTATACAAGCACAGATTGTTTTGTGAATAACTAACATTAAAACACAGAAAACGAAGAAACGTTTTCAAATGTATTATTCGCCTTTAAAAAGGAAATATAAAAAGTTATTATATTCATATTACATTCAATCATTTTTTTCAGTCCTTAAATATCTTATACTAACTTTTAACGAGCATTTTATAAGGTAACGGATATCAGATATTTTACTGTTGCTACAATTATCCAATTTTTAAAAAGGTTTATTATAATAGGATTAATTTTAATAACGCGCTCAAATATGCATCCAACCAACTGCTTTCACCGTGAATCAGGAAATATGTGAGTGAAATATAGACCGGAGTATCTTCAACACATACACAAAGTTGGCGGCAAGAGAAAGTTGGACCGCGAAGATCACCGTGATATTGTGTGTTTTGTTAATTAAATCTGATTTCTGCGTGTATACTGCGCGATACGTGCAAGAGGTCGAGATTTCCTATTTGTAGTATTAAACAGAGGAGCAACACGCGGGGGGGGAGAAGGGGTGTTAAAATAGCACCCTTGAGATTGCACCGAGCAAGTTAGTAGGATGGGGTCAATATTTAACACCCTGTAAAGTTGAACCCTTATAGAGAGGGCCCAAGGAATATAGAAGTTTTGAAAGCCCCACTCCGCATTCACACGCACTGTTTGTGGTCAGTCATTCATCATAGCGGGAAAACATTGTTCGCTCGCTCAGACCGCAAGTCTACTGCCAACTTCAAGCAAATCCGTTCGTTGATCGTCAGACTTAACAGTGGAATTAATCGATAACCACATGTCTGTCACATTTGCGGTCCGCGGGCTCGTTAACGCCGACTCCACAGACTTCTTGTCTGGCATTGTTTTATTGAAGCCCGCGACGTAGCGGACGTTCGTCGTCAGAGTAGCCTTCTTTAAAACGACGTTTCGACTGCGAAAACATCCAGATCCGTCATCAGGTACGATATTTATTTAGATGGACGTAGAACGTTAAATACGGAACTACTTACAGTCCAAGTAATAAAGTGGATCAGAATCCGTTCTACTGCACAATTCTCCATGTTATATTGGACGGACAAACGTTATCAGGCATAATATACATTTTCATGGACAAAGAAATATAAAACACGTAACTCCATTGTAAGTCCAAGTGAAAAAGTGAACAACGATCGAAATAATAGGACAAAGTATTTAAACTATCCGGACAGCGTAAACACCTGCAGACGTCGTTAGAAAGAAATGTGGACATGCAAAAGTTAAAACTCCTAATTTTAATAGAGGCCTGGCTATAAACTGGAGAATAATCAAATTTACTGGACAAGAACCCGCGTCAAATCGTACGGAGAAAGTACCTATGATCGTCATCAGGAACAACATAAAAATACAGTATCTTTTGAAGTTCGATCCAGCGTAGTAACACTGATATCTTTAAAAGTTCGATGCAAACGTAGGATCACTGATATCTTTAGAAGTTCGATGCAAACGTAGGATCACTGATATCTTTAGAAGTTCGATGCAAACGTAGGAACACTCATATCTTTTGAAGTTCGATGCGAACGTAGCATCACTGATATCTTTAGAAGTTCGATGCAAACGTAGAATCACTCATATCTTTAGAAGTTCGATCCAGCGTAGTAACACTCATATCTTTAGAAGTTCGGTGCAAACGTAGCATCACTCATATCTTTAGAAGTTCGATGCAAACGTAGAATCACTCATATCTTTAGAAGTTCGATCCAGCGTAGTAACACTCATATCTTTAGAAGTTCGGTGCAAACGTAGCATCACTCATATCTTTAGAAGTTCGGTGCAAACGTAGCATCACTCATATCTTTAGAAGTTCGATGCAAACGTAGGATCACTGACATCTTTAGAAGTTCGATGCAAACGTAGGATCACTGATATCTTTAGAAGTTCGATGCAAACGTAGGATCACTGATATCTTTAGAAGTTGGATGCAACGTAGTTACAATAATTTCCGAGAAAAACTACTTATGGAACCGAAGTTGTGGAGCTGCAAAACGTCACGATGTTCCTTGTCACCGGACGCGTCTGCAAAGCTGATAAGGCCGCCCGCCCTCCGATCGCTATTTTAATACGTTCGTTCTTAGTGGGCGGTGTGTGTGTGTGTGTGTGTGTGTGTGTGTGTGTGTGTGTGTGTGTGTGTGTGTGTGTGTGTGTGTGTGTGTGTGTGTGTGTGTGTGTGTGTGTGTGTGTGTGTGTGTGTGTGTGTGTGTGTGTGTGTGAGAGAGAGCGTTGATACGTTGAAGCGTCGGTGGACTGAAAATTGACAACCAAAAATATAACTTTTATTCGATTTTACTTAACTGAAGTCGATAATTTTTGTCACAGGTCTGGTAACCACTTTATTCTGGAGGAGGACTTTCGGTGTTCCCAGCAGTCTCGGGTCCAGCGTGGGATATCACCGAATACGACTTGAGAATTCGGGGAGAATGGTGGACTCAGATTACAACATGAGAATGGTGGACTGACGAACACAGAATATGACTTGAGAATAGTGAAGATACCGAAACGTTTCTGTCGGAATAAAGCGACCATAAGATTGGAAGACAGATAACAATATATAACCGAACTGCATTACACTATCTTTCAACCCCTCTACTCACAGCCAGAATACTACTGAATGACTACCCAAGGTTCAATAATAATAATAATTTATTTTTTTTGCGGGAGAGGAAAAATACATTATGCACCATCAGCAGACACCCGGCTGGTGGGACACTCGCGCCCACCAAAAAACCTCCACTTTACAGGCAGGGAACCCCCCTGGAACAACTATTCGTATGGCTTCAGGGTGGCAACTCGTATTGCGCCTACTAGACTCCTACAGCTTTGTCTATATCATCGACTTGTGAGAGGATCCAGTTCAGCCTTCTTCTGCCATAGGACCATCCTCACGAAGGTCACAACCATGTCCCAGTTCTCTTTGCTGCTGAGCATGACGCCTATGATGTTATCAGGCGTCATGGGGCCAATCTCCGATTCCAGTCCTCGCCTCTCCAGCACCCACCGTTGACACTCGAAGAAAGTGTGATGAGCATCATCAGAGTCTGGGTCGCCGTACACGCACGACGGATCCTCCATCTTACCCATTCTTCGCAGGTATGCACAGAAATAACCATGCCCTGTCAGGAATTGAGTAAGGTAATAATCTATCTCGCCGTGCGTTCTGTCCATCCATTCAGGGATGTTCCCAATCAACCTCGCCGTCCACCTGACTCGACTCTCCTGCTCGCATCGTAGTTGCCAGCTCCGCATGGAATGTGCTCTGGCCACTGTTCTTGCTTCTACGATCCCCAAGTCTTCCTTGGTCTCGTAGACCCTCCTCCTCTCCTTGCCCATCAGATCTATTGGCATTACTCCAGCGACGACCAACACTGCTGGTTCCGGCACCGTTCTGTAGGAGCTTGCAATTCGAAGTGCTCCTCTACGTTGTACCGCGGCCATCTGCTTGAGGTATTTTTCTTGCTTCAGTGCGTCGGCCCAGACCTCGCATTCGTAGAGGAGAATCGAGTTGATCACCGACATCACCAGTCGCCGTCTTCCCGTAGCTGGGCCTCCGACATTTGTCATTAGCCTGTTCAGCGCAGCAACGACCTTAGCGGCTTTCTCCGAGGAACATCGGATTTGCTCCCAATAGGAGAGCTTAGTATCCAGGTGCACCCCCAGATACTTCACCGCTGGCTTTGATGTTATCGCCTTTTCCCCCACCACGAACTGTGTAATTGTGGGTATACGTCGTCGAGTGAGCAGCACCATCTCTGCCTTCTCCGTCGCAAGGCTCAGGCCGTGTTCTTCCGTACAGGTGCGGACCCTGCACATGACTTGGTTCAGCATGCGCTGCGCCTCCTCTGCGCCTCTCGCGGTGATCACGGCAGCCACGTCATCAGCATATGCTACCAGAAAGGTATCGTCTGGCATCTCCATCCGGAGGATTCCAACATAGAATGCATTCCACAGGTCGGGGCCCAAGATAGAGCCCAGGGGCTACGCCTCCTGTTATTTCTCTGCTGCGTGGCCCATCTGCTGTGTCGTACCGGAGCTCCCTGTCCCTCAGGTAACTTCGTATTATCCGGAGGAGGTAGTCCGGCACTTGAAAGACGTCCTCCGAAGCCGGTAGCAAGTCCGTTCACCTGGCCCAATTAAAGGCGTTTCGTACGTCCAGTGTAACGAGTAGCACCGTCTTTCTGGAGAAGTGATTACCCCGCTGGGCCACCTGGACGGCATTCAAGTTCTCCTGTATGGCTCCAATGGTGGATCTGGCCGTTCTGAACACGTACTGCCTCGCTGACAGATCTCCCGCATCCCGAATAGCCGCTACTAGGCGAGGCCTGAGTAGACGTTCCAGTAGTTTCCCCGCCGTGTCCAGCATAGAAAGAGGTCTGTATACCGACGGGGAATTCGGGTCCCCCTTCCCTTTGCTGACTAAGACTAGTCTTTGGATCTTCCATCTCTTCGGGAAGACTCCGTCTTTGAGGCAGCGGTTGTACATATTAAGTAGCACCTGGGGGCAGGATCTAGCGACCACCCTCAGAGCTTCCGCAGGTATACCATCTGGCCCTGGTGCCTTCTTGTTGCGCAGGGAGCTAGCAGCTAGTGATACCTCGTCCTCACTGAAAATCGGGAAGTCTTCCAATGGGTCTGGGTATTCCTCTCTATCCCTCAGCGGGTGACGAGGAAACAGACCGTCCACGATGAAGCGCATCTGATTTTCATCCATCCTTGGGCTACGTGGCCGGGCTCCAAGCCTGCTCATTACAAGCCTGTACCCAGACCCCAGGGATCAGAATCTAGATCACTCCTGAGGGTCTCCCACTTGAGTTGCTTGCTTCTGTTGATGGCCTCCTTCAGTCTTTTTCTAGCGAGCCGATATTCTTCTTGCGCTTCGGCTGCTGCATTCGCGTTTCTCCGTCTGTTTCTGGTCGCCATACGACGCGAGCGCAAGCAAAGTCTCCTGGGGTCAGCAATCTCGTCTGTCCACCAGAACGCCACTGTCTTCCCCCCGCGGCATCCCGTCTCCTGGGCATAGACAAATTGCAGGCGTTCCGTATGAGGCGCATTGTCGCACCGACGACTTCCTCTGTCGAACCCAAGCTGTTTATCACCGCCTCGTTTCCGATCGCGATGACATCCTGCAACAAATCCTCGTCCAGTTTGGACACGTTCCAGCCAGGTGTTAGGCTGGGTTCAGGTATGGGCGAATGCTGAACTCTCCGCAGGGTAAAAGTGATATACTGGTGATCACTACCAGCATAATCTTCCATCACCTTCCAGTTCAAGACGTTGTGCGCCAATGCGTCAGATACCAAAGTGATGTCCGGGATTGTTTCGGCGCAACCAGGTCTTCTAAAAGTTGAGATACCTCCCACATTGACCACCGCAAACCCGACTCTTGCTGCCATCTCTAACAGGTACCGTCCCCTGGCACACATCGTAGCCATTCCCCACTCCACCGCTTTGGCGTTGAAATCTCCAACGGCCACGCAGGGGCCTTCTATCTCACAAATCGTGTCTTCCAATTTGTCCACTTTCTCACGAAATTCGTGGATGGTCTCGTTAGGGGTGAGGCAGCAGCTCACATAAGTGATGTCCTCGCATCTCACCCACACGAATCCACGTCCGGCACCATGGCTTAAAGGGAACGGCATGGTCGGGTTGGGAATCCAGATTGCAGCCGTCCCAAGTAAGTCAGCATACCATCCCGGTTCCTCTCTATCGTGGTGCTGCTCGCTGATGATCAGAAGATTGGCATCCAGCTTCAGCTGCTCCAGAAGGGCATCCGCCGTCCTGCTCCTATGCAGGTTTCCCTGGAGAATCTTCATCGGCCAAGCCTGCTCTGGAACCTCAAGCGCCTGTCGAAAGACCGCACAGATACCCGACCCGGCTACATGTTTCAGAACATCGGGGTCTAAACCACGTTTCTCGCAGAGGAAACACCTTGACTCTGCTTGGCAGTTTTTTTTCACATAGCGTGCACAGCCGCGCACTGTATGCATATACCTGCCTTCTTTCTGTAGGGCCATTTGCAGTCTGCTTTTCGATGGCCAAAACAAAAACAGGCGTAACAGCGCATCACCAGGGCCCTTCGGCGCACTCTGCCGTACACCCATCCGATCTTCATGCGGCCAGTTTCGAGGAGTTTAGCAGCTTCTCGCTCCCCCAGCTCCACAATCGCCATCTTCTGCTCCCGGATGTTTGCCTTCGTCAGCGTCACTCTCTTGTCCCCAGCCCAGATCATCTGCATCGCGTTTGACGGTATTACGGACCTCCTCTTCTGTTGTGAGTCAGTCAAGGTCCCTTATCTCAAGAGTTGTTCTGGGGTCCAGGCTGCGGACAAAGGCTGACTCGCCCAACACTCCCCGCAACGCCTCACAGAAGCCCCCCTTATTGGTGGTCTTAGATCCCAACTCCAGGAGAACATCCCCAGATCGAGTACGGCGGACGGACCTGATTTCAGTTCCCGTCGTCTCCGAGTTGGCATCTCTCCTGATCTGTGTCAGGATCTCCGCAAATGTCTTCCGCTCTGCAGGCTTGATGAGCAGAGCCTCGGGTCGAGCCTTCGGTGGACGCTTCCTCCTCCTTTCCCTGGTTGCCGGGGTTTTGCTCTCCTTCCCGGGCTCCTTCTTCTGTAGCCGCCTTTTCGCTTCGCGGGCTGATCTCCTGGACTGCACCGTCTGCCATGCAGTGGGTGTCTTCTTTGACCTTCTTCTTATCTGTGGTCTTCTGTGGAAGGGGGCTGGTGGCAGCTACCTTACTGCCAGCTCCCGCAGAAGACGAAGAAGACGAAGCCCCACTTTCTTGCCCCTCCTCCGTCTGTGTGGGTTGGATGCTCGTAGGGACTCGAGGACTTCCAACACCTCCCGTAGTTTGGACAGGCTAGATTTCATCTCCATTGAGATGTTTCTCTGCCTGTCCGTGGCAGTCTTCATGCTGTTCAGAAGAGAGCGACAGTATCGCCACATCTCCCCCTCGTTGCTCGTGTCCGGCACCCTCTGATCATCTACAGAGCTCTTGTCTGCAGGCATCTTCTGGGCAGTTGTTTGCCCCACCTCTCTCTGTGTACTCCCCGGAGGAATCCTTTGCAACCGCGAGCTCTTCGCGAAGGGGCTCGGCGTTTATTCTGCTGTATTGGGACTAGTGTTAGTATTAGTTGTTTTTTCCATATCATTATGATACCAGCGCATCGTGTGCAAGGGGGCGGGCCGCAATAGCCAGGAACGGGTATACCCTGGGAATAATAATTCCTCCCCTAGTTCCCCAGGGCCTGGCCTACGCTTAGCCAGTCCCGGAATTCACGGACGGACCGGAGCAATGCAGGTTCCGACACCCGCATTCAGTGCACACTCCCTGATCAAGGCCCGAGGTGGCTGGTCCCTGGCGCACTCCTGCATCCCGCCTCGACAGGGCAAGCTCACATCAGCCCTTCCGAGATGGCGTGTCGACATTCTTCCAGGCACTCCCCGCGCAAGTACAGGAGCCGTCGATCCAGAAGAAAGAAATGAGGAAGAGCAAAGGACAGAAAGAAACGGAAGACCCCTAGCCCTCGAATACTCTAATAGCGTCGGGATCGGAAGAAACAAGAGTTGGTCAAGGAAGACCGACAGAACAGATGAAAGAAAGGGACCTCACCCAAGACAAGTTGAAGCAAAGTGAGAATCCAGCTAGGTGCCCGGGCTTGCCACACCCGTACCCACAAGTTGTGAGCCCCTGGGCGAATAATTATAATAGTAATAATAATAATAATAATAATAATAATCGGGTAGTCTAGAGTACTTTCTGATAGAACATAAAGAAGGACGACATTAACAAAAGCAATATTTACGCCGACCCCGCCACTGCCGTCTATCGGATTAGTGGAAGTCTCTCCTAATTCCTGTTTTGCGATTCTCGGTCAAATTCACGATTTTTCGGTATTTTCTTGGTCGGTGGAAATTCTGAAATTAATTTAAAATAGAGAGTAATTTTTGGTAATCTAGTACTATATTTCTAAAAATTATATAATTACACACGTTTTTAATTGCGTGTAATTTTTCAGTTATAGACAGTGATACCCATCTCCCACAAGGCCAATGGCGCAGTCTCCCCCCCCCCAAATTTCTTACTATCCCCACTCAGGTTTCACCTTCAGCCTGTACTTCAAATGTAATTCGTAATAACTGTAATATGTAATGTAATTCATAATAATAAAGGTAATGTAATGTAAATCACTTAAAAAATGAAAATATTTATTTTTATTCATTGAAAAGTTATATATTTTTAATGAAAATCATTAAAATATAATTAATACTGTATTCAATTTAATAAGACCTATACACAATAACTCAATGAAACTTAAAATAAACATGTATACCTTATTGTCTGCTTAGTTTCAGCTTTCAATGTAAACATTTATTATTTTTTACAGTCTTTATTTCCTTATAATAAAGACATCTTGTTAATATTATATGAAAACTTTTTTAATTAGGTTTAAGGAAATTAAGAAAATGAAATAAAAATAAATATTTATTTTTATTTTTACATATGTAAATTGAGGGCCCTTTGTACAGACCCCAAAATTTCCCCCAAAATTCTCATGGCGCAATTTGTGCCATAATCCCCCCGTGGGCACCCCTGGTTGTAGAATTGACAAACGTGTTGCCAAATTCTATAACTTTGGAATCGCTGTTAAAAGCGGCACTGCTTGTTTTATTACTATTAAAACCGATGCAAAGTGATCAGTAAGAGTCAGAGTTAAGGTCACGTGACATCCCCATTACTTTAGCCCGGAAATACCGTGTAGCTCCCATCTCATGACATCACTCGACTTTAAAATTTTCATCTTTTGTGGTCGGTATACATGCAAAAACTATTTCTAGAAATCAGGGTTTTTTTAGTATCTCGGAGGGTTATTTTACTGACACGTGTTGCCAGTACTGCATAATTCATATGTGTATCTTTTACGTTTATTTAAATTGTTTTGTACCTGATGATGTCCGCAGATATTCTTGCCGACGAAACGTGACTTTAAAAAAGTATAATGACTATAAATGACAATTCCGTTGAAAGAAATGTTATTTATATTAATAACTGATAATTTTTACCGGCTAAAAAGTCGAGGAGAGAGGCAAGGTAGGTAGGCTGCCTTATGTGAGGGGCTTGGCAGTGTAACCAGCAGCTCATTATTACTATCTGGGGGCTGAGAAAAGCACCTTGATGTTATGGTCCCCCCCCCCTAGGAATCGAGGAGCCGTACCCACTGGTTACTAAGCACTAAGTGAAATATAGCCTATATACCTGGCTTATATACCTTAATAGTCTCTTTTGGGATTATCCTGAAATAGGCACTTGTCAGACGTTGCCTAGAAAGTACTCGCCAATGCAGTAATGGAACCTAGCGTAATCCGACATCAGATTATCAGATATTAAGAACTTCTGGGATTACTGAGCCACGCACTACTAATTACAGCATTTTTGTTGCACACCACTATAGAAAAACTATTCCGATTAGCTCTTTCAAGCTTCACAGCTGACGATGAGCTGTAAAGCTTGAAAGCGCTAATCGGAATAATTTTTCTATAGTGGTGTATTTTGTTGCATTTTATATGATATAATAGAAGCAAGGTTTGTGCGCTGTAAGGTACAGAGGACAGGTATGGCAAGTCTCGTATCGATTTAAATTTTGATCTGAGTAGACAGGCTAAGAAGTGAGTGGCGTATTGTGAGGATCCAGTGAAGATCCTCGGTATCTAGAGGTGAGACAACATAACTGTTCTGTACAGGAGCTGAAGCGGTTTCTTTCAATCGTATTTATTAACGTGTGGCTATATCTTTCTTTTGTGAATGACCGCCTCTTGTTTACACACTTCTGTAGTTATTTCAACTTACTTTTATAACCACACCTCACTACTACTACCACTACTACTACTACTACTACTACTACTACTACTACTACTACTACTACTACTACTACTACTACTACTACTACTACTACTAATTCCTGTCGCTCTCAGTAGAGCATAGGGTCTCGAAGAACATACGCCAACGAACTCTATTTTGGGCGAGAACTCTGAGCTCTCCAAAAAACTTCCCTTTTTTTCTGCTTCCATCTCGACAGTTCTTCTCTACGAGATTCTTGGTCTTCCTCGTCCTTTTCTTCCCTGAGTGTTCCAAAAGAGGATTTGTCGCTCAATTGCATTTTGGTTCTTCCGCAAGGTATGCTCAATCCACCTTCATTTACTCCTTTTGATCTGGGTGGTAATGGGTTCCTCGTTTCTCCTCCTCCAGAGATCTTCATTTGAAAGAATGTTTGGCCATAAAATTTAAACCATTTTCCTCAGGCACCTATTGATGAAGACCTTCAGATACTTGGTAATATCCATTGTGACTTTCCAAGCCTCGCCCCCATACAGAAAAACAGCTTTGATATTGGTCTTGAAAATGCGTAGCTTTGTAGCAGTTGATATTTCCTTTGATTTCTAAACTGGGTAGATTTGTATAAAGGCCGCATTAGGTTTCCGAATTCTTGTTTTAGTATCTGCAACTGCTCCTCCTTCTTTTGTAATCACACTACCAAGGTAAGTGAACTCTGCTATTTCTTCTGTTTTATTCTTGCACCTTCAGTACCTTGTGACCTTTTGTGTTAATTTTCATTAGTTTTGTTTCTGAAGCGTTTATCCTGAGTTCACAGCCACTCTGGCTTATTTTTTGGCATCTACACCTAATTACTCAGCATTTATTATCTTTGTTGTTAACATTACAGTTGTTAACTCCACCAGCTTTTGTGGGCCATAATCTCTGTAGTGGTTAATACCATTTCATATAACTCTCTGACTTCGGGCGCTTCCAGGTTATATTTTTACTGGTTCCTTTCATCGGCGCGTACTTTTAGTATGGTTTTTGTAAAACGTAGAATACTGCGGTTTGTGGCCTGACCTCTTCGGTATGGACTGAGAACCCCTCAAGATTTCGGACTTTCCAGATTGTCCTGTCTGTTTTACACGGGTTACCTCCAACCTCTATTCAAAGTTTTTACAAGAACTTACATCAAGCGAGTTTAGAAACTTAGTTGGAGTGAGACAAGGGAATATCCTTTCACCTTACCTTATTGTTGTATTGGTCGATGCTATTATCAAGGAGAGTCCTATTAACAAAGAAGTAGAAAGTTTAAGGTAGACAACTGAAGGCTGCAACCAGTGTATTTCATAGACCTTGCTTTTGCCGACGACATCGTTCTGTTTGTAAGCACAGAACAGAATCTGCAGCATAACATAAATGTGTGGAAAGAAACGATGAGGAGGAAGAGTTATTAGCTAAGTTATTAGCCCCACCAAGGCAAAGACAATGATAATTAGTAGGCATGCAATTGAGTCATTAGATGGCAGAATTGAGTCAGCGTTAGACATGAGGATCTCAACTGCGAGCAAGCTCTACGGTTCAATCAACAGGAAGTTTTTGAGAAAAAGCGAAGTAAACTAATTAGAATTAATATTAGGCATTACCTGTATTAACTTCCGTCTTGTGACTTACCTGTTTTAATTTCTAAAACGACGCGTTTCGAGGATAAATCCTCATCTTCAGGTTTTAATATTATAAAAACATCTAATTTTAATATTATTAAAACCTGAAGATGAGGATTTATCCTCGAAACGCGTCGTTTTAGAAATTAAAACAGATAAGTCACAAGACGGAAGTTAATGCAGGTAATGCCTAATATTAATTCTAATTAGTTTATAAACGTGACTTGGAGACAATTAAAACAAAATGAAAAGCGAAGTGTCACAGAAAATCAAACTGGCAGTATACAAATCTGTACGTGCTCCAACATTGACGTACAGTTGCAAGTTATGGACTCTGAATGACAGACAAAAATAGATTACAAGCAATGGAGATGAGATTCCTGAGAAGAATTGAGAAGAAAACTAGTAGAGATATGGTGAGGAACGTTAACATCCGGAAGAATTTGAAGATATTCCCTTTAAGTAATAAAATTGAAAGCTCGCGACTGTGTTGGTTTGGCCACGGCTGTAGGATGAATGAGGAAGGGTATCCGAGACCTACCATGGGAGGCAAAACCAGAAGGTAGAAGAGGACTAGGACGGCCCAGAACAAAATGGGAGGATAACGTCAAGAAGAGTGTATAAGTCAGAGGAGCAGTTTGGGCCCGTACCAGGGTTTTGGCACTGGCCAGGACGAGATGGAGAGCTCTTTAGAAAACCTTGATACCCGACGGGTAGAAGAGGATAGCTAAGAAGAAGAAGAACTCCTACCTACTAATCACTATGACCTGCCCTATCTGGGATTATAGTAACGCGGCCGCCTTATAAACTTCTGTGGCCCAAGCTTTGTGCTCTTGGTGGATGTTCTACCTCCTTGCACGCAACTGTACAGGACGGAAGTTACGTCAGCTTCATATATTTCCGTCAACGATCTCTTCATTAGGGACGACGATTATTTCCACCTGAATGTGGTGGACAAAGGATACCTCAGCTTACACTACTCTGTGTTACTTTCGATCGAGATAGAAAGGCTAGAACTAGCTTTGTGTCACCTGTATGTTCGCTGTCATACACCAATTACATACAACTCGGTATAGCGTTCGTAAAGTAGCCGGCAGAGGCTCGACAAAAAAAAAAATATATTATAAAATGAATTATGAGGCGGAAACGTGTTTTTCATTACACTGTATTCAAGTTTTAAAAGTATCTAATTAGTCTAAAAGAAGTGCTATAAAGAATGTTTTCACTTTATATTATTTCTTAATTTTTTTAAAATAAAATCACGACTGTACGTGTTAAATCCAGCGGAAAGGCAGAAAGCAAAGGCGGCATTATACACTTTACTTCATTTGTTTCACAGTGTAAATGTGAAACATTACTCTTGGTACAAAGTTTTCAAAAACAATGCTTTAGTCTCGCAAAAATACTCTTCAATTATCCGTTTAAATGCATTTGTAATGAACAATTATGATGGTGTCGCATAATGAAGATTTCTTTTCCAAAAAACAAACGCCACTCAAATAAACCGTAGCACAAGATATTCATTAAGACCAAGTGGAATACTGTTGAGATATATAGTCATAATTAAAACTGATGCATTAGTGTAATTAAAAGTGAAAATGACCGTGTTAAAAAGATAACCAACCGGCTCTTTTGAAATAATGCGTCTTCTTCTTCGCTTTTAGAAACAGTGTATAAATAATAGCTAAAGGGGTGGATGATGGCGCTAAAAAAGAATTAATGGTATTTGAAAAAGTGACTTAATATAAATGAGGGAAGTTGGCGTGATAATTGCCGGAGTAGGTACTTTAGTTGTCTGGAGAAGCAGGAAGACCCGGCACACAAGCCGTTATAATGTGTCATTTAAAATATTAGTTTTTTCCCCTTTAATACTAGACACACATTGATATACACTGATATCAACCGGCTACGGCTGAGATAGTCTCTATCCGAACAGCAGAATTATAAAATAACGCACGTATTATTACGTTTGTGTGTTTAAGAAGGGAACGAGCGAGACAGGTGAAGACGGAAAGAATAGGGGGAGATCGCAAGACAGACGAAACAAGAGAATGGAAGCTGACTAGACACAGCTGAACAAACGCAGTTTTAAGAATTCATGCCGAATTATGTATACAATCTGAAATATAGAAAGACAATGAGTGATAAAAATTACTGTAAAGAGTGGGACAGATATACATAGATGTAGACCGCGACAAGAGCATGGAACAGACACAAAGAGAAACGAATGCCGAAAAGACAGGAAAAAGGATATTAATACTAAACATAATATATTTTAAAATATGTTAATAGTGTCCTTCTAGAGCCATCGAGTCAATGTAGTAGACATATTAGGATGTAGGCTGCCAGCTTGTAGAGCACAGAGTAGTGTGGCCAGGACTACGTTTCAGCCGCCAGGCGCTGGTACCCCCAGGTTTAACCTGCACAACACCTAGAATTTCCTATGGTTGAATCGACTTGGGGGCTGAAAATCGCACCCTTTTTTTAGGGGGGATATCTGGTAATCGACCCGAAATTTTTAAGCTGTAGAGGAAAAATGGTTGGTAGGCGGAGTACGATAGTTTCAGAACTGTAATCTGGCATCCCTGCGAATTGTTCTGATCAGCTGTTTGATTAGAATTGTTTTGTTTATAACCTTAATTTCTCATTTAACAATGGCGAGTCCTCTTGAAATTTTTAGAATTAATTGACCAACGTGCAATGATCCGTTTTTTCCTTTCTGGAGGTAAAAAAACCAACTAAAGTTTACCCCCGAATGACTAAACAATACAGAAAAAGCTGTATGAACGGCAGACATTTTTATTATAAGTGAGTAGAACTGTTTAAAAATTGTCCAGCTTCAGTGACTAACGTGCACCGTTCTGGACTTCCGGTACCTTTGGGTTGCTGAAGGACCGGTTTTTGTGATGTTTTTAAAATATCAGCGGACAATAAACAGTACATACTACTCTGACATGCTTATCAATAAAATAAAGCGGGCACTGATGGGAAAACGTTCTGGATTTCTGCGCAAAAGTGTCATCCTCCTTCATGACAACGCCCGTCCACACATAGCTCAGTTAACACGTGACGCCATCGATAAATTGGCTTGGAAAACTCCGTATCACAGTCCAGACGTGGCTCCATCTGATTTCCACTTATTTGATCGACTCAAGGAGGCGTTACGTGGTACGACGTTTTATGATAACAACGATGTCAAAGAAAATTTCCTAAAATGGCTCCAACATCAACATAAATATTTCTTTCCAGTGGAAATAGAAAAGCTAGATAAGACAAGTGTATTAATGTTGCTGAAGATTTTGTTGAAAAGTGAAAAAACTGTCATACTGATTAAATAAACCATTTTTCCTCTACAGCTATTTGTCTCTTCAATTACTGAATGACCCTCGTATATAAAACTGAAAGTTATACGTAATAGTCATGAAATAGACAACAGCTTTCAGGAATCAGTAGGGAGACTATAATCAAACAAATAACTAAATTATAAGGAAGGATTCTTTTTAATGACTACACAAAAGAGTGTATAAGGCTAAGACGAGTATGATATTTTGCCTCATAAAGACCAAAGTTATGCCTTCTCCGACATGGCCACGTCCGATGACATAGTTTACGTGATAAATAACAAAATTTTGTCAACTATCACAAAGTAAATTGATACATTAACAAAATTTTTGATTTGCTGAACCACTACAATGTTCCCTTTTGACAATGTCTTTTGGTTATAAACTCTCTAATGAACTACAGCCCCGCACATATAAAATTGGACAACATCTATACGGAACAATATGCAATATGTGACGAAGTAGGTCGTACTAAAAAATAAGAAAATAACGAACGACAGCCTCACACCAATAATGTTTTACGTGTCTTGTATCGTAAGAATACTTGACTTTGTTCGTTACGAATTTGATAATGGTCTAATGACCGTAACGCGTCATAAAAGTGAACAATACAGGGGTGTAGCGAAGCGAAAACATTTCAAGTGCGACGAAATAATTACCAGCATTTCATGAAACAGACAATTTTTGTATAAGGGGAACTAAAGATTAACAAACTACAAAGCTCAGTTGAAGCGCAAGATACTGAGTTGCACTGTTTCCAATGAACTCGTAAGGTACGTTGTGTTAATGGGATCAGTACACACTGCTTTCAAAGCCGCAGGAATTACTATGTTATCATTTGTGATATTATAATGTGTTGCTGACAATTGGGAATATACACCACAAGCTACCACGATAGTACAAATTTTGCACCTACAACCCTAACGCATTCGTATTACAACAAACCAACGAATTCAGCCGTTTAAAAATGGTTTCCTGGCAATAACAACAACGGAAATAGAGATACGTTAACAGCGGCAGAAATAAATTTTGCAAAAATTAACTGACAAACAAGAGTGGAAACAGAAATGAGTAAACGAATAAGAGGACGATTTCACCCCACTCGCCTATACAGGGAGCAAAACAGTACAACTTACATTATACGCGTGTTACTTGAATGACAAAAGAAGGAATCCCAAGAAAGTGTTACAAGCAACGGTGGGAAAAGAATCAGATGACGGCCACAAAAACTTTAAAATGTAAACAACAGTAAATACGGAAAGAAAGTGAAAATGGTCAGAAAGAAATTTAAAAACTGGCACCGGACATTGGAGAATGGAGAAGACGCCGAGGGAAGAGGACAAAAGGAAGAAGAGGAAGAAGGAGGAATAGGTTAGTTTATAATCTAGGCCAATCAATGGAGTTGTCTTTTGAATTGTTACAGGATTGTTTCTTAAGTTCGGCACTCCATCGTGCAGACCGACATACGACCGGGTCCCGTTTGTATCGACTGACATGTACAGTCACGGAATGTACACGAATTTAAGTTACCCTTAAACCCACATGTTTTTTTTTAATATTTAATGTATTACCTCTATGACTACGTTCCCCATAAGTGGTAGAGTCATCGAAAAACGCATCCACCTGTAAGCGAATTTTTTTTATTAAATTGCTTTTTAAAAAATTGTTTACATAAAAGGAACAAATCGTTTTATTGTTAACCAGGTATCATAAATGTTTAGGTTTAACAAACCGAGTAGTAGGTTTAACAAACCTACCCGCAGTACAAAAAATATTGGTCTTTGTCAGGCTCATATTCAGGATTTCCTTCTGGGATGATTGTGGGATTCTGAAAAGTTCCCTGGTAGGGAGTATATTATTTTTTAAGTAAAATTACAAAAAAGTTAAAAAAATTAGAACTCGTTATTTGCTATGTACTTTCTTGTAGTCAAGAAGGTAAGTGGGGAAACACAACTTTCACAATAATAGATAACAAACTCAATAAGGTTTAAAAAACTCATAATACAATAAAGATTATATTTTACTATACAATATAACCAAAACGAACAATACCAGGAAAATGCCACAAACTTTCTACCATCTCCTGCAGACACTAATAGGGTTAATATTTCTTTCAGAATTTTTTAAAACTTCGTCTTGGTGAGAGCGTGTGTGTAAATACTTACAGCAAATGAAATTATAAATCTGTCTATTCGTTTGTCACAGAAATTAATAAAATATTTTCATAAAGTGGACGCGACGGTCATAAAAAACAAATGAATGGAAATCGCGCCATGAGGTACACAAACATGTGATCGGCCGCACATTTTGTTGAGGTTTACTGGTAGATGGTATGGTGAATGACGCTGGATCTTAGGTCTGCGCATGTACGGAATAAGGGATATTTTTAAGATTTTAATTGTTGATTTTTTTAAAATAATAAAGCACTAAATAAAAATATTAAATTCGAATCGAAAACCTTGTGGAACTTTATAGAACTGTGTAAGACACGAGTAGCAAGCAAAAATCTGTTAGTTTAAAAATATTTACAGCTGTTGTGAAACAAACTACTATACTGAGCCGTAAATATAGTATACTTATATACACTGCAGGCTGAATAAACATGCTTTTGTCTTATAAGCTCAATAACCGAGATAAACATTTGTACCATCCCTCAACCACCAGTCAACTAGCAAATAAATGTTATTTGCGAGTACAAAATGTTATCTTGTTAACAACTAAATGTATCGTTTTTATACATTTGATTTTTTGATCTTATACAGAATTCTAATTTTTTTTTAGTTTCTTTTCAATTGCTTGGCATGATTACACGACCTTTACAAACGATCCCAAATGTTACATATATCATAAACTTCAAACCATTAAAACATCTACTTTCAACTAAAAATTAAACATACGTAGAATTTCAAATCATGCGTAGAATTTATTATTTTATTGTATTATTATTAATAATTATTATAGTTTTTTAGTTATTACTATTAATATTATTAATGTTGTTATTCCTTCCTTACTTTTTTTGTTTCAGCCATCTAGGGATTACGATTGTATAACTTCCTTCATCTTCTGATGCTCTTCGCCAGTATTCCTACATTCTGTGGTTCGCTCTTGCTCATTCGTCTTCCGATGACACCTTTTAGTTCTCCACAGTTTCTATTCGGACAGGTACTTCAACTCCGCCAATTTTCATGTAAACATTTCTCTGTTTCCTATACCTTCTTCACTGGTTTCACATTTTTCTAGATTCTGATGGGCTTCTTTCATCCAAGAGACCTGTGTCAAACTACTCTCCTGGAAGGCAAGGATCTTGTTTGCTATCCTTTCAGTTTTTTTTTTCTAAGGTGTTAACATGAATTCACTTGTCTATTCTTTATCGTGGCTGAGATTTTCTCAGACTTCACATAGTTCTCAATGTTTACAAGATTTTCTCTTGTCTTCAACCCAAATAATTTTAAAAAATCCTTTGTTGCTATTTCACTGGGTCCCAGGAATTTTTAAATAAATTTTATTTATTTATTTCTGTTTCTGAGAGTCCTATACGAGCTACTGTTTCTGGCGCATACAAGCATTCCATGTACTGTAGTGTCTGAATTTGGTCTGTAGGGTACTGATTAGGCTTTGTTAGTCTTCTGGCGTAGTCTAAAAACTATCACCATCTTTTTCGCCCTTTTTCCAATTAATACAATTATTATTATTTGTTTTATTATAATGTATTTAGTTATTTTTATTTATTTTTACTGTAATTAATTTTTTATTGTTATACACACAAAATTGAAACTGTGTTTTTGAATACAAACACAATCGTATCAATGTGAAATTATACAATTAGAAATGACCAAAGGCATAATAATATTGCTACGTAATTAAGTAAAAAGTCGGCAGGTCCAGTTACGTGATTATACTACACGTTTCTCGGCTAGCCGAACAGCTGCAGTGTCTGCGTCAAGTCGACGTACCCTCTAGACTGTTCGAGTGCTTGTAACGACGTAAATTATGCTGGCACACCGCCATAAGAACGGAGAATTATTCTGCAACACCTGCTGGACCTATATACGCAACAGCGGCCAGCCTAGAAGTTAGTTAAACCTGGCGTTATTGAAGCAAGCGGATCAAATGGTTCTTGAGGATTAGTGGAAAGTGATTGTTGTGTTAAAATTGTGAGAAACTCTAATAGTTAAAATTATTATTGCGTGTGGTCTAGTTTAACTTGAATTATTGTATGAGAATCCATTGTTGATTATAAATCGTCATTTGTGACTAATTAAAGCTGGTAATTAGTGACTTCATTGGTGTCTGTATTTTGTTTCCACTCCACGACACGACGTTCCGTGAGACCGTCGTAATAACATCAAGAGAAATAAACCGGCGGTGTAGTTGTATACGTGAACGGAGAAATTAAAGTGGAAGAAAAAAATCTTAAGGAGGAGAACGTGTTTTGCTAAGGCAAAGATGTATGTATATTGTGGCAAAAGTATTTTAAAATGTGTCCTCACTTTTACCATTATATACGTAACTAACGAGGAAACACTCAGAGGTTTTACTACGAGGAGGCAGACTTTGGAAATCTTAAGAGAAACGCATTAATTACTTAAAGATTCGCAATATCGATAATTTGTTGACGCGAACACGTTAACTGTTTACCTAACAAAAGTGGAAGCTTCAACATCTGGTGCAGACAGTGGATTTATAATAAGGAGAAATTCAATATTAGCTTTTTGCATCAGTTTCGTTTGATGGCAACAAATAATTGGATCATTTATAATCCGTGTCCCAGTGCGCTACGATCTTGGTTGGCTCTTCAATACGCTTTCCTCTCCCTAATTCCCAATGTTTGATTTGCTTCCCTGCTTGTTCTCCGCTATTATTTATATAAGGGATTTTTCATTGTTTGATATCAACGTTTTCACAAAAGCTTTCTGTTCGCGTTCAGAGGAATTCGTACCTTTATCAAAGTCTTGCGAAACAATTTGAATTTATCTGATTGTTATTATAGTACAAGTGTGCTTTTCAGAGTCAACATATCAAGTAATACTTCGGTAAAAGTACACACAGAAATTTATCCCTCTCCGTTTCTGGCGACGCTACCATTGTTCTCTCTACATATCCAATTATTTATTTTTTACGCATCTGACTTCATTGTTCCATAAATTATAATTTCTCTACGTTTGAACAAAAACGAAGACACGAGCGTTTTGTCACTACCCTAAATCTCTTTACGCTTATTCAGACTTCGTAGGTTATATTAAAGGGTACAGATGTCTTTTGTATCTACCTTAAAATTTGTTTAGTTTATAAACTTGTACTGCTTTCTAAAAAAAAGTACAGCTACTTACTGCTGCAAGAATTATATAATTATTTAACGATACTTATCACAATAGCTTCTCCTGTATCTTCAGAAGTCTTCAATGTTTCAGCTAGCTATGGTAAAAGTCCTATTATCAGTTTTAAGGTAACATGCAGAAGGTACAGGACAGGCTATTGTAGAACTTAGGCCTACGTCGTCATTTTTATAGTAAGAAAACAAGTGATTTTATTATTACTTTTTTTTATGTTCTTGTTGTTATCGTCGTCGTCGTCGTCGTCATCGTCGTCGTCGTCGTTGTTGTTGTTGTTGTTGTTGTTGTTGTTGTTGTTGTTGTTGTTGTTGTTGTTGTTGTTGTTGTTGTTGTTGTTGTTGTTGTTGTTGTTGTTGTTGTTGTTGTTGTTGTTGTTGTTGTCGTTGTCGTCGTCGTCGTCGTCGTTATATGTGTATTACATGTCTGTGTTTATGTGTGTAACGGCATGCGCTGACCATGCGTCCATTCGTAATGCTGTGGCTCAAGGTCGAATCAATATAGCCACATTTAGAAAGCTGACAACCTTTCTTGAGCAGTGGATTGGCCAAATCAGCCAAAGAGTTACCCCCACTTACAAGTATATCATAAAGTGTCTAGCGAGAGACAACGTGATAACCGTTCGCTGTGTCACTCACACACTACCTCTTTCTGTCTCATACTGTTGCTTCACAGTGACACTAGTATGCTTCTAATGTTCTCGCCAGCCGCTATGTTCACGCTGTGGAACGCTTTACAAAATTGCTGTGCGCATGAAAATTTTGTTACCCTCGCAACGGGGCGTTTGTCCGCTGCGCATCTCTAAGCCACTGTTTTAAATCTATCGTCAGGTTTATACCTACTTTTGGGACAGTACAACAGTCTGGCTGAGACAAGCGGGCCTCAGTCACTAACACTTTCATGTAAAACACACACAACACATCTCCTCACCGTGCAGCTAGTCACTGCTCATAAATGCAGACTCATTCCTCTTTTACAACGGCGGTGCAGCGTAAGCTGTACCACGGCTGAAGGGAGTTACAAGGGGTAGGTCTACTGTATGATGGTGTGTGTGTGTGTGTGTGTGTGTGTGTGTGTGTGTGTGTGTGTGTGTGTGTGTGTGTGTGTGTGTGTGTGTGTGTGTGTGTGTGTGTGTGTGTGTGTGTGTGTGTGTGTGTGTGTGTGTGTGTGTGTGTGTGTGAGAGAGAGAGAGAGAGAGAGAGAGAGAGAGAGCATTGTGTGCATGTACATAAAGTTTGTTCATTCTTATAATGGGTCCTGGTGTAAACAAATTCGAAGTGACACAACACATAGGTATGCTCAGTATGAGATTAAAACTTTCTTAACCAAACGAACATAACCCAAAGAAGTATAAAATCGCTTACCTTATTTTTAGTTTTATTAACCCCATTTGTATTAAAAAAAGTGTATTGATATATTGTGAATCATTTAACACTAATCAGTTGCGAACTACTTTATTTCTAGCGTAGGATTTAGTGATGCGACTACTTGTTAACCAATTCGGTTCAAGTATGATCGCATGGTTTTGTTTACACCAGGATGCAATCTAAGAATTAACATACTTTACATGCATATATGTATATGCAAATATATTTTCTTTTATTGTTTTTTAATAAAATTTTTATCTTTCGTATATTCGTTTTATTTTTCACCGTAGTTATATTGGAAATCTGTCAATCCGTATATTCGTTATAAGTCAACACTGGTAATAATGTACCGCACTCCAAGTACTGAACTCTCGATTCCAAGTAACATCTCGCAGGACAGGTAAGAACGTAATTACCTTACCTTTGTCTCTATGACCGGCAACAAAACCTTTAACAAAATGGACAACATCTAAATTTCCACTAACGAGTCAAAAGGACAAATACTGTACTTTACTGATTTCACTGGCCGCCATTTACTCTACTTAATGTTACTTGGCCGTCGTTATGTTCTCTACTTAAGAGACTTCAGTTTAGACCTACAGAACTCGTCACACGTGCAGGTATGGAGGTAACGTTTAATGCCCTAGGTTAATAATATTTTCTAAATTATAAAAACCGTACAAACGTACAATCAATACAGCGTTGGGATAATTGTCCGTTTCGGGTGTTCCAGAATAGTTTGGCCTCTTTCGGACGATTTGTTGCTCTTCTGAAAAGGTAGCGTCTGAGGTGACCAACACAAAAGTAACTTTCTTAAATTGGTATGTTTTCATTGTCACTTATGTGTGCATGTAAAACGCATAATTTTAAACTCTTGGAAAAACTATTTTTTTGTGACGGGGAATGTTAAAGAACAAGTCTGCCCCCTTCATTGAAGGATGAAAAATTTATTCGAAATGAAAGGAAACGAACTTCAATTGTAAAAAAATAAACTGTTTAATTTATAATGTATGGTGACACAAACGATACGGGACATAACTTTATTACCTAACACATTTTTGGTATTATTTAGTACAGGGGGGGGGCTGACAACAGAGCCTGCTTCTATAATTTTTATTGGACGCAGTTAATCACGAATTGTCAAAATCAACACAATCTTCTTTGTTACTTATTCGAAACACAGTTTATGAAAACGTAACTATACATTTTAAAAAAATATGTAGTTATAAAGCGTTACAAGATTTAGACTAGAAATATCCACCACTGGAATTGAGTTAAAGTGTTCATTAAAAAAATTTTAAACACTACACCCGTCAAAACTATTTTATATATATATATATATATATATATATTGCAACGATACTCTTAACAACTCACTTTTGCACATATGCTATTACTCATTTGTGCGCACTTACCCATGTCTCGAAGGTATACTCTTCTTCTGCAGTATTTACCTTGATGTTTCCCAGCTAGGTCGCAGGCTTTGGTAGTTAATTGAGGGTGGATAAGCACGTGAATATCGTTACAAGTAAAGAGTACAGAGGATTTGGTACTGGTTGTGAAATTAGTACGACTGTGTTAATAAAAGCATATTCATTTTGTTTATTAATTAAAAACTGCAAATTGTCATGTTATTAATTAGTGTGTGGGTTAACTAATATTGAAACCCTTATATTCACTTATACGAATATCGTATAATTATAACGTGGCAAACTCTTAGCTCTTATAGTCTAAGACACATTATACACAAACATAAGACATATATGACCTGGAATATTTACACAGACATATAATACATAACACATATATTATTACAATGCGTGATGAACACGTACGAAATTGAATATTAATATTGACTTAGCAAGTGTGGGTTTTTTTTTAATTATGTACCACTTAATTAAAAAAAAAATAATTAAACATTTATAAAAATTCTAATAGAGACCATTCTATTACTTTATTTAACTATACTCCTAATGTCTCAATTAATTAAAATCTACAATTGAAGTAAACTTTCGTACTTGCTTTTACGTTACAGTTACTTGATTTTAATTATTTAATTATAATATAAAAATATAATAAAATATGGTTTCTCTAATTACCATTAATTTATGAGATTAATAAGTTTTATGTTGTTTGTTATAAATTATTATTCTCTGAGCTTTTATTAATTATTCATTATGCAAATAAAAAATAAAATTTATGTAAACTTGGATATGGAATCCAGAGCCTTCTTTTGATAGACTTCAGGGTCATTTATAAGATTGAATAAATGTCTGACTTCACCTGCATATTTCTGCAACCATTTAACTGTGTTGTTACCGTCACCTGGACTCTAGAGTTTTGGGATCCCCTTCCGGTATCACCTTCTCTGTCTCTGCGTCGTTTGGAATTACTCTCTCCGTCTAATGGATGCTGAGTTCTGACATGGACCTCTGGTCGTGATGATGTACGGCTGGCTGTAGCTGCGTGTGGCTGTCCCTGCGTCCTCTAGTATATTGCTCTGTTTCCTCTCCTCTCCTCGTCTTTTCCCTCGTGGATGTCTCGAAGTTCTACATGGACTTCTTGAAGTCCATCGACGACGTTTCGACTCATCGTAGTTTACGGTATTATTGTCTTTTACATCACCTCGTGTATATCACTAATTACTTTCACCGACGTACTGCCGGTTCCTTCGCACTTTGGTTTACGTAATACGATTTAAAACATTACTTAAACTTTGTAAAATTTGCGGTGGTGAGATGCATGGACTTCACGTGCTGTCTGTTGATGATCTGAGCAAGAGTGTGTCGCTCGCTGGGGTTTTATACTCCTGCCGGCGTTCAACTCCTGTTGGAAACTGTTCGGACAGAGTTGAACAAGTCAGCGCGTCGGTTTATTAACTAATAACAACCTACGCGTCTTTCTATGAAGCGCACACTTTTTTATAAATATTATTTGACAAATCGTTAGGTACATTAATAAACTTAACATATGCAAATTATGAACATTAAGGTGTGTAAACTATGGAAGATATGGCAAATTTTCACACGGTAGCTGAACGGTTCCCACGATCATAGACCTCTTAGTATCGAATTGTAGCGCCGAGCGCCAGCTGTGTTTCTACATATGTTTCTGATTCGTGTGACTTCTGGTTTTCGTTCAGCACTTAAAAAACTGTGTAAAATTTTCCATAATCGTATACATAATTCAACTTGTTCTTCATTTACACACTAACACTAACACACACACACACACACACACACACACAAACTGATACCAAACGGTTGCCTTCAGCAATGACGTCACAGCTGCCGGTCGAGGCGTGTTTCGTCTTCCTTCGCTGCGTTTAAAACCAACAAGGCTTGGCAATTCCATATGCATGTTCACTTACAATTATTTCCTTATTTAAAATTAATTAATACGTTTGTTTCTTTTATTTATGTCTTATACCTAACGCTTAATTATTACATTATTTTCATTATTTACATCTTTCACACGACTCATACGTGCGTTCTTATGTTCTCATACCGCAGTCAGGGGTTGATACGGAGACTTATGCTAAACGTATCGTTGCAATATATATATATATATATATATATTGTACTGTAATTATTTATACGTATGGTAATTAAAATCTGTTCCATATTGGATCAGCCATTAATTGTACTGTGGTTATTTTAACAGGTATTGTAATTATGTAATTATGATATGTAACTACCATTATTATGTTATTTTTTGTTTATCAGTACATGAAAAGAAACTCTCTCTCTCAGGGTTAATGATTATTAAGCTGTTTGATCTTATTTCCGATCGTATATAGTATCTTCTTTTCTTTAAACCACACCAAATACCGTTAGTATGTAGTATTTTGATAAATAACTATATAAAAAATATCTACCCTACTAATGTAACTTGACTGATTCTGAATTCTTCCAGCTGCCACGGGTTCACTTCTGGTTAATGTTTATTATTTTCAACTGCAATATCAGGCTTGTCGATCCGTTCCTCTATCTGAATTTCTTATTGGTTTTACTGCTGAAGATTGTTTTCAATGACGACTGCACAACAGATATCTCCTTGGAATATTTAATTATATTTTATGGCCACTTAAACTATTCTTCAGTCCAGGATTTCCCTCTTCTATTGGCGTTCTATTAAGGATATGTTTATAGTTCTTGTAATATTATTTATTTATTGAATATTAGTTTATTTTATTAAACTCAACAGGAATGTTGAATCTCTCCTCCTGATTGTTTACTTTATTAAATTAATAGTCAAACTCTGGTACAACAAATTAAATTCCTTTACTGTTTTTTGTTTTACATTTGACATTAAACTTGATGATGTTACTTTTCTTAGATATGAATTTAGACTCTTCAAGCTACTCTTAGTAGATATAATTTTAGACTCACGATGTTACTCTTATTAAAAGTAAAATTAGACTAAAAAACATTTTCTTTCATCTCTATACAATACAATTTTTTAACAATTTACAAATTTGCCACTTTGATAATTCCCTACTTTCTTTACATCTGTTTATCGTATACCTATTAAAAACATATATCATTTTTCCATTTCTTATTAAACATCTTTATTTTATCTCTAATATTCGTAATTCTAGTGGGTATTTATAAAATTATAATTTTATTACTATTTACTCTTATTATAACATTCATTCCAATTTCATATATTCTTTTCAGAACATATAACTGAATATTGTTTTATATCATATAGGAATCGACCTCTATGTTGACTGGGTGAGTCGATAGTCCCAATGTTTTTGTTTACATTTTAAAACATATGTTCCCTTTAATATTAAATTTGTATCTTTTTTTTCTTTTAAAATTTATTATCTTCCTCTTATGTACTGTGTCGCATTTTAACAGCAGTACAATATATATATATACATATACTAGTTCTTAATACATAGTACAGTCTACCTGAGTACTGGGGTGAATTGGCGAATATCTACTAAATTATGGCGACAGTGTAGATGGCCTCCGATGGTCGACCACG
This sequence comes from Magicicada septendecula, assembly GCA_034769895.1. Taxonomy (NCBI): domain Eukaryota; kingdom Metazoa; phylum Arthropoda; class Insecta; order Hemiptera; family Cicadidae; genus Magicicada; species Magicicada septendecula. The sequence continues at coordinate 75,858,062 of CM068376.1, forward strand.
GCCTAACAGTCCAGCTATGGATAATTATAACAATGTTACTATGTACAATATAATCCATTGGATAGTGTTTAACATAGCAAATAAAAGAAGTCAAATCCTCGGTATTTGATGTGTAGAAGTTTTAAACATAATGAGAATTAACATTTTCAATTGTTGCCAGTTAAAATCGTAAAAACAGTTTTACAGATTTTCCGGTCTTGTTTTGGTTTACCGTGTGGTGTAGCTTCAATCCACTGTATTTTCAAAGCTGTCTTCAATGACAAGGGTGATCTCGCTGCAGCCTGGATACATCGTTACAAGAATCCATGAATTTTGATCTGAAACAGTGGCATAAATCATATGCGCCAGAAAAAGCAATAGTCACAATTTTATATTGACACTACTATAAAGCAATCCACTCGTCTAACAATAATTCCTCCATTCTTTACACTTAAAGTGTAATTCAATAGTAATTTTTTGTAATTATCTTGTTGGTACATCATCTTCATTCACTTATTTAAAATATTATATATTAAACTTTCACTGTGAACACTTACTTTTTGGCTTTGTTTCCCAGACGTTTAGACGTAGTGTTCGTCTTCCTCAGTGGGATTTAAATATTCAACATGGATATGTATTTAAATCCCACTGAGGAAGACGAACACTACGTCGAAACGTCTGGGAAACAAAACCAAAAAGTAAGTGTTCACAGTGAAAGTTTAATATATATATAATATTTTGTATTAATAATACAACTAACATTATGGTAGACCTAATTTTGTGTTAATACAATAAACATTACGCACAATGAATAAGAAAATTTATTAAGTTAAATAAACTCTACCGTTCCGTATAGTAACACTATGAAGTCACTTGTGAAAATAAAATACAAAACTTTCGTACGAGCCATTGTGGGCTACGTTTGGATCAACTGGTTCCTCCCTTCTTCTCCTCTCTTTTCCCATACCTCCTTCATTCTTGATCAATGTCTCTCCCTCCTTTTGTCAGTCCAGATGGCACCTGTCCTTTTCTTGGGATTCTTGGCACCTGAAAACCTTGGGAATTTGGTGCAAGTTCTCCAGAACCCCGACGAATTGCTTGCGTTGCTCTGGGCAACGGTGGATTGGTTACAACCTGGAGTAGTTTTCCGTTCCTTACTTTCCACCGTGATGTACCGTTGAACAAAGTTTTTCTGGTAGGTTAACCGTGTTTCAGCTAATCCAAGATACAACCAAGATTGTTAGTCCTGGAGGTACTATGCCGTTGACCATTCGCTGGCTCTTCCGTCTTGGAAGAGCAGTTTCCCATCCTAAGTGCACATTGGTGCCCTAAACTCTACCCGCCCATCCTCCCTCCTAGGAGGCCGTTTACACTTGGCAGAGGGGATCACGTTATACCGGGTGACACTCGGCCTCCAGAACCTCGTTAGTAGAAACAGGGGTCACCGCGAGAAGGTGAGGTTTATTATTATTGTTATTATTATTATTATTATTATTGTTTTCTTTATTTTCTTTATTTTTCGTTTCAGCTGTCTGTGGCCAACTATTACACAATTTCCTTCACTTTCTGAAGTTTCATTCTCCTTTGCACAATATTCCTTTATTCTCGCTCTTACTCTCTCTTTTTCCGATACCCTCTTGGTTCTCTTCGGGCAGTTCTTTCACTTCGGCAAATTTTCCTTCTAAACACGTCTCTACTTCTTATATCGTCTTCCCTGACTCCACACTTTTCTAGAGCCTGATGACCTTATGGATATGTATTTATTAAAAATAATAAAATAACACTATTTTATAATTACTGTTACTGTTATTTTATTGTCACTACCAAACATAATACCTAAGTTAATTACGTAAGCTATCACGGCGGAATCAAAGATAAAAGAATTCTTATCCGGGCTGTTGGCCGTGATCGATTGCTTTGTTCAGTAACTAACTAACTAACGTTTCTGCCACCGTTCTTCAGAAGGAAAAAAATTAAAGCTTTCTACAGTGGCTGGAGAGCCTAACGTACCCCTAACCGAGGTAAGAGCAATGATTATACCAACGGCCTAAAAGCCCGGATACTAATTCTTTTATCTTAAACATAATACCATTTCATCCCATTACGTGAAGCTACATGCGGGTCAGATATCGCAGGAAATTACGAACTCGGTTGGGCTATAAGCAATGAAGACGGGCATTACTGAAGAAAATAAAGCTGTGGACTCGCGTGATTGGAAATAATAAAAAGTGCAGGAATTAGAACATACGGGCAGGTCGGAATGGATGTAAAGCGAAGCACACAGGCACATAGACTATGGAAGGAAATGGCGGTAAGATATAGTGAATTAACAGTATAACAGGATGGGCGATTTTGCAATTCAGAATCACTTCACTAGATACTTTGGTATCTGAGAGGATTTTTAAACATTTTTAAATTGATAGAAACTTGATTGGAATTCTAATATTCTTCTTTGTACACTGGGAAAGAGAATTGCCTAGTATAAAATTAGTAGACATTTTCAAAATGATATTACTACTTTTTAAAATTATTGTAATTGTTATTTAGTTACACTTTAATTCGGAATTTACTGTACTTTATGTTTACTACAGAACGTATTCCACAATAAAGTAGAGTAACCCTTTTTTTCTATTTGTATCGGCCATCTGAGGACCACATACCAATTTCAATTCTTTATTCCTTATTCTTTTCTTTTTCCCAATATTCTTTCATCTTTTCACTGTCTCTTCTTCCTGTCTTCAGGCCGCTTTTAACCTTCGTTTTTCTCTCTCCTACCCTGGCCTCCTTCTATTTTTAACACTTTTTCCCGAAAAACGTCTCTTTCAATTGGTTCTTCTGTGTTTATATTATTTTTTCCTAATTCCTTTTTGACTTCTTTAATCAAACTTGATGTTGACTTCTTTCCCCACAAATATTGGAAGATTTGTTTTGTTAATCTATCGTGGTTTACTCCATTAGGTTCTTCCGCTCTCTCTTCTGTTAGGAACTGAGATGCCTCATCCGCCTTTGAGACCGTTGACTGGGATTCATGTGTAACTCTAGGTAGTGCCCCTTACTCGGTGCTATCATCCGGAGTCAGATTAACCCAGGGTTTTGAAGAGCTCTGGTCCTCTAAAGAGTAACCCGTTTTATACTTAACTGTGTCAATTTTCTTACGCATTGAGTAAGAAACAATATTTTTCCTCATACATTTTGTTGTGTTCTCGTTGCAAACTCGGTAACCCTCACCCGCCTCCTTCATGCTTTACCTCCAGGATTGCTCCTCTTAATACTTCTGTAACTCGTATTTATTAATTTCTTTCCCTCCCCTTTTGGCCTCTCCCACCATATGTCTTTTAGTTGATTGGTCGATCGGAAGGTAAGAAGGGACAGGTGTTTGCTTTCCAAACATGTGAAAATGACAAAAAGTTCCTGACTATGGAACTTCTCTGACTATACTCGTTGATGATAAAAAAATTCCTTTTTTTGTTTTTTTTTCTAACAGCAGATCAAACGTACCAGTGGATGTGTCTGGTCTTCAATCTCGGTTGCGTGACAGTTTCTCTGTTCTGAATTTTCTCTTTGTATTACAAATCAACAGCAAGAAGTACTTTTATAATCGTTTGGAGACGGAGTGAAGAAACCGATCCAAAGCCACCAGTTGATATTAAAAAAAAGAAGACTGGAGAAATGGGCAAAACGTGCGAAATGCTGGCCGTCTCCGTGCGTACGTCCGTGTGTGTGTGTTATTGACGTCGTCATTAGATTATTATCGTTATCGGTATTCCGCTGTTACAAAGGTAGTAATTTTTTAAGGATGGCAGTGTAGTAACACATCTCTTATTGTTTTATGTTTTCTGCTGTTGGAAAATGTATTGATATAATAATAATCATCATCATTATTTTTTTCTGTGTATTCAATTCTTACGCGCGGTAAATTATATTCCGCCATAAATTACAGTATTAACTATAGTTTTATGGCTAAAAAATTATATTCGAGTGGAGAAGTTGCCGTCGACAAAGAGTGTGTGCACAGTATAAGAGAGGATCACCAGTCTTAGTCTATAAAAAGCGTTTTCATTATTCACGGCATATTATTCTTGTCTCTTTTCTTAAAAGTGATATTAAATGGAAAGCGTGCGTCTCAGTGGCGGGGCTGAGCCGGGGTAAGAAGGTTTATGAAATCGATGTTACTCAAAGCGCAACGTAATGAACACACTATACGACAAGATTGAGTTGACGCTTTTTATCAAAGGAACCAAGAAAATGGTTATGGATAATCAATTTGTTTTTAATAATCGTTTTTCCTTTCTTCTTCCACAAAGTCTTGTGCGTAAGCGATCGCTTTTGTGTTTTGAAACATTATACGTGGCCCTTTGAGGCGTACATTTACCGTCGTAAATTGCAACAAGCACTTTGTTAGCATTAACTTATCTCGTTTGATATCCGCGGAATCTCAATTTCTGAAAAATTAAACAACTGAAACGGTTTAAAAAAGATATATTTTTATAGCAACAGGAATATCTTCTCCAGCCAGCCTACAAGATTATAGATTACATGTAGGAAGTACATTAAAGAATAGTATATTCCATACATTTTATTCCACATAAAACTTTAGCTAATGGGACGATCACAAGTGACATATAATGTGTTTGAGCCGAAGCACAGATTACTCTGACTGGTTCATTCATTACTGTACACATATCAAAATTTAGACACAACTGACAGATTTCCAAGTCCATTAACTGTTCCACAGAAGCTTTCATACATCACACAGTAATCCTTAGATAAGGCTTAATATTTTATGCTTTTTTAATAGAGTATAACAAAATTAGTTCAAACAAAATCACGGTGGTTGCCAACAAGCTTCAACATGACAGTCCTTTAATCTGTCTGCACCCTTCAATCGAAGTGAAAATTTTCATTCGTGACCACGAGAACGTGTGGCATTGTCGTCGAAACGTTTATCGTTTTATGAAATCTAACACGTCACCATTCATTTGTGATCTTTGGACATCACCAGTTTCAGGCGCTGTTTCACTTCATGAATCTGTCTGTCCAAACTACCTGAACCAAAACCAGGGACATTTTTAATGTACGAATTTTTTTCTGAAAAAAGTTTAATGCAACTATTATGATTATTTTTGCAAACATTTACTTAGTTATTTTATTAGGACTGTTACTATTAATATTATAAACATATTATTATTATTATTATTACTATTATTATTATTATTATTATTACTATTATTATTATTATTATTATTATTATTATTATTATTATTATTATTATTATTACCATAACTTTATCCCATATTCATTATATCCTACTGTATGTTGTACTGTATGGAGCGGAAGTGTGGGCAAGCTTCCTGAATCGTAAGATTTACAGGAAGAAACTAGCCAGGTCCAAAGACGAAGTGCCCTTCGCGTTGCCGGCTGCCTTGGTCGTTGCCGGAGTGAGCCTATACGTCACCAAGGAGCGTAAGATCGTCTTCCAGAGGAAGAAGGAGGTAGGTTGTGAAGCTGCACACCGAGAGACGAATCCAGATGCTGGAGAGCTGGCAAATAGCTAGGGACCAAGAAGTGCTAGGTCGCTGGACAATAAGGCTCAACAATCGGGTTCAACAGGGGGAGATCGATTATTAGCCTACCTCACCCAGTTGACTGGACACTGGTATTTTCGATCTTACTGAAAAATTTGGAAAGACCGAGTCACCAGAGTGCCTGTAATGCCCATACATTCTTCGCCTGCAACTGATGGGAACAACATGGTTGCAAGAAGATATTAGGCAAGGGATCTCTCCGGATAACATCGCTGAAGATACGGTTCAAAGGAGGATACCTGGAACTGTGTATAGCACGCTTCGCAGAAGAGATTCTTCGGGCGAAGAAGATAGATTTGGACAGTACAATATAGAAGAATAACAAGTCAGATGTGAGCCCTAGGGCTGAAGAACAAGAGGCCTAGCCCGAAGTAGTGTGTCAGACAGTTCCATGTTAGTCCCCTAAAAGAGGAAAGGGAGGTGGTTTTTTAGTGGTTCGTGTATAATACCCAAACCCACAGACCCCTTCTGGCCTGTACAGCAAATTTTTCCATCTGCCCTCGTAAAAAATTATATCCTATTAATTATACATGCCATTGCTAGTATTATTTTTATTGCTACTATGTTTACTATTAGACACACATAAACAACGTTAATCGGTTTTGATGTGAAGGCTTCAACCTACTTCCCTGATGTACCAGCGGTTTCTGGAATTTGCTTATTTTCAGAACATTCTTATAAATAATACGCACTCCACTTAAAAACAATAGGGAACATGAAGAATTCCATCCATTGTTTAAACTTCCATTCTGCTTCTGTCGTTACATCATTAAATGTTCATATACGAGAATGTTCTTTGTATGATGCCATTGTGAGGTGATATCGAGAACAAATAGTATTATAGTTTTAGAAGTCCAGAGTTCTGCTCTTCGCCTTCACAATTCAAAACGAAATTCACTCGCATTCGTGATGATGTTTTTCTTTTTGTACGTTCTTTTTCGTACCATCAAAGCAAAAATCCATACCTTAAATACTTAAAATCCGGAATAAATCAACGTCCCTGAGCACTAACTCAAACCATTACAATCCTGTGGGTTTGGTCACTATTAAACCTATTATAGATTAAGGAATGTCTGTGTTATAAATTTGTTGAAATACGACCTTATGTTTGTACCTGCTCCCGTAAACCGTCATAGATCTATGGAGCTCTAATGGATGTATGCGTTCGTAAATGGATAAATAATAATATTTCTTTGTGGTCTCTAAACTCGTTACAGACATATTTACCCGTTATAGATTATCCCGTACACACATACGTAAACCTCTGGAACAGGTTTTCTGATTGTGTCTAGTCCTATAAACGCGTAATAGGTGCTTATAGCTCATTAATAGACATACATCCATTAAAGACCATCAAATTGGTCAAATTCCTGATTGTGATTAATTCTTCAACCTGCTTAAAACACCCAGTTACCCGCTAATTAGCCAAATACATTTTATTTATTTATTTATTTATTAGCAATAAGAAAAATATATTTTTTAAGATAATTTGCTGATTGGTGTTTGTACATAAGAGATGTACAACTAGATGGCGTGAAGACTTGCTCAATCCAGCGATGTCACCTTACAGGTCGGATGGCTAAAGTGTCTCAAACTTATGTCGACTGCAGGCTGTAGAAGTGGCATGATCACATAGGCTTATGCCTAAATCTCGATCCCGATAGTCCATATAGGTTTAAGGACAGTTTAGTAGAGAAGTAGTTTGTTGCCTAAAGATAGATTTGATTCTTTGCCTATCAACAAGTTAATTTCCTTAAATCTTAATCTAGTTGTTTTATTTTCATAAACCTATAAGAAACCTATATGACATAAACTAAATAAAATTTTGGGATTATACCAGGCTGTCTGAAACGAAGTTGTGACAGTTGTACGGAGCGACACTTGTACGGAGATGAAATTTGTTGACATTTATACAGAGCCCAAAATATTCCCGGAAATGGCCAAGCATGAAAAATTTAGAAAGTTACAGTTGTACGGAGAGTAATCTGGTGCTGGCCAGCCAATTCCCAGAAAATAGCCTATACATTTATACGGAGACACTAATAACGTCTCAGAAGGGTGGAATCAAAGAATCAACAGATTAATTTCAAGAGTTCATCCTAATGTTTACTCGCTAATAAAAAATCTTCGAGAAGACGCAGAGTACTACGGCCACCAGTTTGACCGATTAGTTTTAAATATGGACGGGAAAAGAAGGAAGAAGTCAGCAACGAAGACCGACGAGACTATTTCAAAGGCATTACAAAGACTCCAAGTTTATGGCAACTTAAAATCATTTCTGGCTTGTGTGGCTTACTCACAGAAATTACAGTAAAGAAAAAGGCTACTACAGGACGACGTCAAACCATTGGCAAATATATCATGTAAATATTGTAAATAAGTTTAATACTCAATTAAAGCATTAAAAAATAAAATAAAAAACATAAAATAAAATTTAAAAAAAATAAAAAACAAAATAAAATTTAAAAAAAATGGGGGACGAAAAGAGACTACTTCCCCGTGGTGTTCCCTGGAAACGACACAAAGTCGGCTGAATGTCTCTTACAATTTGTACAAAAAAGTTTAATACTCAGCACCAGCTCCCTTCTAACCACAGCGTTCTAGCATGTCAAACTGACACGCTAACATTTACCTAGAAAATTGCAAAACCGGTTATTAACAGTCGTTAGTGGTCATTCCGTACAAATGTCTCTCCGTAGAAGTGTCACTCCGTACAAGTGTTCCAACGTCTGAAACCTACGCCTATAGAGGCTCTTTACAAAGCATTTGTTCTGGGACCGCCCAGTAGTCGCAGGATAAATATACAGTACAGTGTATTAAGCAAGTTGTCGAGAAGAAACGCTTCCGTTTCCGAGAAGATTGGTCAACCAAGGGACTAAAATCGACGAAAAGCTCCCTTCGGGATGTAGACAACGAGCCTCCAGAGATTTATTCCGCTGAAACAAGATCTACCCAATGGTTCGCACCGGGAGTAGAATATGTTCGACCAAATAAGAGGCGCTGTGGCACCCACTAAGTCAAATCTGATTAAAAGTGTTGTAGAGATACGAATGACATCGAATGTGAATGTGGAGACACTAAGCTTCTACCTGTCTGCCGAAATAGTCCAGCCACTTGCACACTAGCAGACAGCTACTGACACCGCCCAGCCGTTGTAAATACAGTGGAACTAGCGAATAACCAGCTCGCTTATAACGAAAACTCGGATTTAACGAGCAAAACTACAAGATTTGTTTGCTTTTGTATCTTAGTAATGATAATTACACTCGCTTTTAACAAGTAGGAACGCATTAGAGACTTGGTTATAACGAGCATTTTATCGCAGGCTTCTTCATAATTTAAGCTCTAAATAAGATCGTTACAATACAGCATTTTAAACATTCGTTTAAAATCATTAGGCAGTTCAGTGAAACTAATAATGCATGTGATGAATTCTGGAATATTTAAATAAATTACAAAACTGTTTTGATATCTACAGATACAAAATTATTGAACAAACCAAAATAGATGACTTTTTAAAGGTTACTTAAGTTCTGTGTGCGAAATATAATGTTGACGATTCCATTTAGAACAAAGAACAAAAAGACAAATAAATTAGGTTGAATTTTCTTATAATTTAAAAACAAATATTGTACATGTGGAGTAGAAAGTTTTGCGATTAGTCAGACAGCCGGCTGATTTTTGGTAAATTTTTACTACACAGTTACTTTTACTATATTTCGCGAATGCACTGTACGCCAATATTCAACAAAGAATGTTAGCGTCTAAAAAATGTTTAAAGTCTAAATTTCACTTTTAAGCGTAGAATGTAAAACATGTCACAATTTTATTACGCAAAGCCTCTTCTATAGTAGACTTTTTTTGTTGTGTGTCGATAATCAGGGTATCAAAATTTAGGCTTGCGAGTCGACAACTCGGATGCAGCGAACACCCGGTTTTAACGAGCACATTTATCCGGTCCCTTGAATCTCGTTATAAGCAAGTTCACTGTATATCCGGATACGAAAAGTAATGTAAGTACGTCTACTTATACAAACGCCAATCGGAAACCAAGGTCAACCAAGAAACGTCTAGTCGTTTCGATATATAATCAGGAGTTTCTCAAGAGAGTATCCTTGGCCCCCTACTATACCACCTTGTACACTTCCGATATACTGACCACTAGAAAAGTAACAACGGTACATTATCTGACGACAAAGCCGTCTTTCCAACTAAAGAAGATCCTACAGTTTCGTCAACCAGTCTTCAAGAGCATCTCAATCTCACTGGGAGTTGATGATTACGAAAATAGAAAATCCAGCCAAACACTTCGGTCCCACAGCCCGCCTTGACCTCGTCAAAACGTCACGACAAGCAGTTGTCAAGCATCTAGGCCTTCACTAAGACTGCAAACTAACCTAAAAACATCGGATAAAACATAAAAACAAAACAATTATATCTAAGATTTAAGGAAATCAACCGGTTATTGGTAGAAAATCTTATCTATTTATAGACAAAAATTACTTATCTATTAAACTGCCCTCAAACTCATACAGACTTGCGCGTCTGGGGCTGCGTCACCAAATTTAATACAGCCATTAAACAGAGATTTCAATCACAAAATTCTAAGAGCTATCGCGGATTCCTCCTGCCCAACCATACCCCGTGCCAGCGAAGATATGGAACAAACGACACCATGCGAGACTTAATGACCATCTTAGAACGCTACTCGTGCCACTTTCACAGCCCGAAATTAAGAAGACTTGGTCACCACTGGATTGAAGACCTCATCGCTTCCGTTAACTATTCCCACTTTACCCCATCCTCATCACATTACTTCTGTCTGCACAATAATTATCAGATTGTCTTATAGAATGTATACTCTGATTGAGAATGAATAAATTTTAAAAAGTTGAAAACAGTACGAGTTTTAATAGAAATGTATTCACAAAGAAGCCGATTAAAAGACACACTTATTTACTAGTATTATTGTGAGTCACAGGAGTAGGTTGTTCACAAACGAAACCTTAGTAGTAATTATGTTAGCGGTATCCACAAGATCGATTTTTTACTTCCATGTTCCATAAGGAAATGGAAGTATGATGATGGCGAAAAAATCTTGTTCGAGATAAGGGCTGATTCTGATTGTACTACCCTCAAAACATGAAGAAAAGTCATTTTTCGAAAAGTGTCTGTGTCTGTGTCTATGTGCAGAATGTTTTCTATGGCGAACAGTAACTGCCGCAAATTCATTTCAAATAAGTTAATATTTTTCATACAAGTCTGAAGTGTAGAGGACTCAAGATCTATTGATTTTGGTGAAGATCGGTTAAGGGAAAGGGGTAGTTTACCTGCAACGTGTTATGTTTTAACAAGAGTAAAGTACTTAATTTTGATAAATAACGTATCCTGAAAAGAAGCTCATAATAATCCACCGTAGAAAGGTAGATGAAATATTTATAAATTAAAAGGGTAAGTGAAGGGGGAGGGGGTAATTTTCTATAAATGAAAATGATAGTTGAAAGGGTAAGGGATCATTTTTTATATGTGTACTACGTTATCGACAACTAAGAAGTAGTTGTTGGTAAAATTCCTTCCCAGGCTTCTTGGCCGTGGTCCAACGTTTTCTGCAAAACAAAACCAGGCGTTTCGGCAGTGCCATCGACTGCCATCATCAGTGAAAATCGAGTGCGCAAACGTGAGGTGGTATACATTAGTGACCACAGTACTGTGGTTAAGGTTGAAGCTAGAAGTAGAAAGAAGCAGTTTTTATGGAAATATTTCATTTCAAAAATTATTTTAAATATAAATTTTAGAACATGGAAGTCATGTATGGTTCACCATACCGATATCTGTATTTGGCGACAGTCGGTTAGTCGAAAGGTTCATTTATGCGTAGCGAATGCCGATATTCTGTAAATCATGATAAACGTGTGCAAAACGCAGACAGAAATTAAATGTGTTGAAAAATTAACAACTAGAAACAATATAATACGCGAGAGAGGACCACCAACCAAAACTGACGCGCTCGCGCGCTCGCACCCCTGACCACACAATTTATTTACGTGTCACGTTTATCTGGCGTAACAGAACGTATCAGTCTAACGGACTGATTATGAATTCCTGCTTTGACGTCCCATTGTTACAGAATAACTAACTCCCCGATCCGTTGTTACACCAACATTATTAATTTTTTATAACCCTCGATTTTTTTAACACGTAACTAATACGCAGTTTTAGTAACTGACACATCAAACATAATGTGTAGGTGTAAAAATCCTGTTTAGGAACACGTACATAAAACATCTTAAATGCGATTAAGCATCAGGCTCTAAAGTATTTTAACATTTTCAGGTTACCAGTAATGCCACTGACAAATACTTCACTATCTCTGATCCTCAGTAGAACCGGAAAAGTAGAGACATAACCGGGCCGCATCTTTAGTTAGTGTTCTGGATTCCTTCTCGTACATCATTCGTCACAGACACCCCGTCCATTTTCGCCACTTCTTTCTTGATAGGTTTCCTACATATGTATAGTCTGCTCCTTGTTGTTGTTGTGTTTCTTCTTCTTCTTCTTCTTCTTCTTCTTCTTCTTCTTCTTCTTCTTCTTCTTCTTCTTCTTCTTCTTGTATTTCTAACCGAAATACTTTAAGAGTATTTCTAAATTCTTGACATAATTTAAGAGTATTTGAAAGAAGATTTCTAAGACAAATCTGTGGAATGGCGCATACGGAACAATAAGGAATTGTAGAATTGATAGATGGCGAGGACATAGTGAGGTTCATCAACTCTATGAAGCTCAACTGGTTGAGACATGTGATGCGCATGCAGGACGACATAATGCCAAAGGCAATTCTTAGAGCAAAGAAGGAATATGTGGGAATATATAGCAATAGGTGGGCAAAGAAGGAAAGGAAGACCTGGAAGAAGGTGGCTACAGGACGTAGAAGATGACGTCAGTAGGATGGGTATCGGGGATTGGAGGCGGAGGCTGGGGAACGGAGATGTTTGGAGGCAAGTAGTCGGGGAGGTCACAGCTCATCCTGGGCTGTAGCGCCAGAGAAATGAATGAAGTTTCCTTGTGGCCATTCTTCTTCTGCTGTATACAGAAAGACCGACTCTACACTATAATTGAAAAAATTTAAGTAGTTCAAATAATTGAAAGACTGTTTGGCCACCACATCATCGATAATTTTTTAAACAAACGAGTGCTTTTAATAATGTATTTTAAATAACAAATTGTGTCTGTAGGAAAAATAAAAATCTTAAATCGGTTGAAACGTTTGGAGGGGAGGTTGGATTTTCTTCATGCTTTTTCCAAATCTTTTTTCTTGGAAATAGAAATACATCAGTTAATTTCCATTACATAGGGCTAACATACATACATACATACATCCTCGGCGCTACAGCCCAGTCCGGGCCCTGGCCTCCAAAAGAAATCGTCCCCACTGGTCTCTACTCCTGGCCAATGTCCACCAGTTTGCTGCACCCAGCCTCACTGCCCCCTTACGAACCTGGTCCAACCATCTTGTACGCGGTCTTCCCCTCCTTCTCCTTCCCACCGGCAAAAAATTCAAGATTTTTTTGGGGATTCTATTCTCCGCCATTATCTGCACATGTCCGGCCCAACGCAATCTGTTAATTTGTATGAATTCCACGATCGGAAGATCTTTAAACCTTTCGTACAACTCTCGATTATGCAGTCGCCACCAAATCTCTTTTCCTTCACAGGGCCATAGATTCTCCTCAGTACCTTCCTCTCAAACACGGCTAGTTTCTGCTCATCTAGTTTTTTTAGCACCCAGCATTCCGAGCCATTCATCAGAACTGGTCTGATCAAGGTCTTGTAGAGCGTGGCTTTTGTCTCTTTGCTTATTAATTTTGAATTAAAATGTTTCACTAGTCCGTAGTAACACCTATTAGCAGATAATATTCGTTTTTCAATGTCTCTAGAGGAGTCATTTATAGAGTCCACATATGACCCGAGACATGGAAAATCTTGAACTTTTTCAAATTCGTAATCATTAACGCGCAGAGACAGAGCGCGAGTGTTGGCACCTACAACCATATATTTAGTTTTGCTTTGGTTTATAACCAAGCCCATAGCCTTAGCGGACAACTCCAGTTCCTGAAAGGCTTCCTTTAAGCCAGATTCAGACCTACTTATGACGTCAATGTCATCGGCATATGCTGATGCAAAGGAAAGGAAGCTGTACCTCCTTGTGAAATATGTGGCCGCTAGTTTGAATTCCTGAATCCCTGATGACCTTCTCTAGAGCTATGTTGAACAACAGGCACGCTAAGGCATCTCCTTATATAGGGCTAACAGCCCGGTGTTAATCGTGTGATTAATTTGTTTTTCGTATTCGAATAGTTCATATAAAAAAGCCGCCTAATTTTCTTCAGAAACCCTTTCGAAGATATTTTTTGACAAACTAAGTAAGTCAGATTATGAAGGACCCATAACTTTGTTTTTGTGACTTATTTGAGGATCAGATTATGAATGAAATTTATAAATTAATCTCTATACATGTACATCTAAATTAAACAATAGGCCTACTTTATGTAGACCTAATGTGAATTATCCTGTTTTAATTTTATGAAATAACTCACTGAACTTCATATTTCAGTTGTTAGAAAATTAATTCTGAAAGATTGAGGAACGTGAGATAAGTTATTTAATTAATATTGAAATCGGTAAGCCATTAATGTAGTGTTTCTACGAGTACAAATGTTACTCAGAGTCTCTTTTTGTCACCTGAAAGATGCACGGGCATCACAAAATTGATGACATATAATGGAAAGTCTCGCTCACTCGATTCCGTATTTAAGTGGCAGTTTTAGCTACGTCAGGTGCCATTTTGTAAAATCTACAAGGTCCTTGAAATTTTTACACCATTTAATGAAAATAGTTATTACTAATAATTAATCAAATTGGCCCGAGAAACAAAAATGGCAACAAATTTTAAAATTTTTACAACAACAAAAAATTTAACTATTTGAAATTGGTAGTTAACGATGAAAATTCTCAATCCCATTTTGCTTCATAAAGACAATTATAATAAAAATTGATTGAAAAAGTCGACTTAATATAATTGCTCATTCTTGATAAAGCTATACCTAAATACAAACCCAAAATATAAGTATTAAAATTTTAAATTGTGTTAGTGAATATTAATTTATCAAATAACTGAAATACATTCAAAGTAATAAAACAAACTTTCTATGTATTATAGCACAACTGTTGATTACAATATAGTAAATGTTTTATAAAATAACCCTTCCAGTTGTTTCTCTTAAGGTAGGCATGTGATAAGAGGATCGCGCGCGCGCGCGCGCGTGTGTGTGTGTGTGTGTGAGACACATAGAAACCCTGTGTGATATGTTTACGCCTATTTTTAATTAATATATCGTTTCTCTGTAATTATTAAACGTTATGAATTTGTAGGTCACGTTTGAGTTCAAGAAACCAACTCGCACTGTCCTAATTAAGGCTTTATGGTAATTATTTGTTAAAAGCGCTTAGATATTCATGCCGCGTTCTGTAATTGAATGTTAACAATCGATACATTTACATATTTATCGCCTGCTAATGGCTCCTATCGGCTGCATGAAAGACGGCAATTTCCAGCCAAAGGAAAACAGAAAAATCGGAAGAAAATTTCCCATCGTATGTGATTGATCCGTGGTAAATGATATGTGGTCACGAAGATCAGTATTTCGCGTGTTTCAATATAGTTTGTGAAGAAAAAAAAAACACACGACCGAGTAATGGAAGGAGGGATTCGAACATGACAGGCTCGTATTTACTGATTTCTTTTTGTTTCGGTATAATACACACACTACACGCTTCGACTGTCGTGCCACATAATCAGCTCTCACAACGCACGCCCCTAGCATACGTACCTTAATGTCTATTTTTATTTTTGTAAATCTTTAAAATTGCACACGCTTAGGCC
Organism: Magicicada septendecula; assembly: GCA_034769895.1. Classification (NCBI taxonomy): domain Eukaryota; kingdom Metazoa; phylum Arthropoda; class Insecta; order Hemiptera; family Cicadidae; genus Magicicada; species Magicicada septendecula. The sequence continues at coordinate 75,873,566 of CM068376.1, forward strand.
TAGTTAGAACGAGACTGAAGCGACAGGAGCGTGTTGTGCGGCTTGGCTTCGATTCCCGCCACCGATGGAAATGTAATCTGGTGTGTAGAAATTTCTCTTCTCTACTGAGACAGTGCAAGACAATACGGCGGTATTCCTGCCTAATAACAGCCTTCGTATCCGTCGTTAAATCGTAGGTTCCCGTGGATAATCCGTAAGCGTACACACGAGCAGGACCTGACTAAAAGGTTTTACCGCCCGGCTGGTGAATTTTATGCGCTAACACCCCCCCCCCCCCATTTACTTTCCGACCTCTCAAACAACTAGTATTACGCACGATCTATTCATATATTATAGGCTACTTATTATTTAGGAACATGTGAGTTATATAAACAAAACTTCGTCTTGTTTCCATTTTAATAACGTAACATTATTTATTATAATAGTATGAGCATATTGACAAATTATAAGTAGCGTGAATATTAGAAAAGTCACATACTGTACTAACCTTTACATAAAGTAAACCAAAACGCTAAGAATTACAGATTTTTCAAATAATTTTCATGTCCATTATTAATTGCTGACAATTTTTCTGGCTTGTGTAGTTGTAAATCGATTAACAATTTCATTAAAAGAAATGCTTTGCAGAAAATCGTTTTCAACGAATAAAAGTTCCAGGGATTTAATTTCTTTCTTGGCCCAAGATAGACCTTAAATAATTTTTTGCCCGGTTTAGGGCTGAAAATGATATTTCTCCGCTACAATTTGTGACTGCCGTGCTCAATAAAAATTCGCAAGGCGACTTCGACATTCGGAAATATTGATTCCACACTACAAGATTTTAAGAACTTTAAGAGTCTACATGGATCAGAATGCTTCTTCTCCTGTTGCTTTGGTTTTTTAGTTTCGGTTTCCTCTACTTCATACAATCTACTTTCTTCCAAACTGTTTGAAATGAATACGCTCTGCAGGAAACGTTTGATCCAAGTGTGAAATATACATTTTCAACAAGTTGCTGGCTTTTTCTTTTACATCAGAATTTTCACATTTTTCTTATTTATTCATTTATTGTCAACATGAGATTTTTTAAATTGTTTTCTTCTCATAAATTTGCGCACCCAAAAGCTTGCGCCGAAGGCTACAACTTACTCAGTTTAATGGTAAATCAGGCCCTGTACACTAGGCCTATACTAAGGCCAGATATCACGTCACTCGACTGTTGTTGAGCATTTTTTACCAGAATTTCTCCCCACCAAAAATACAGAAATACAAACATCGCACTTACCTCTCCCTCCAGTACAGCTGAGTGTGGCATGTAATGAATACGCTATGATTTGACACAAACTAAACGTTTTTCATTACATGTTGTAGTTATTTTGTAAACAAAAGTTACTCACTGCAGCACACTTACCTTCACTTCCTCACAGATAATCACTGTGCTAGCTCAACTGTCGCCTATACTTTTAATGTTCTTTCTGTTGTGTTCAACTCTGTATAGTTGTAATATACTTCAAGTTACTCTATGTGGTCGCACCAAATTTTTCAATAGTCCGCAGTAATTTCGGAAATTTTTTGTTTTCATAATCTTAGTACGTCTTCAGATTTAAGTGTGACATTTTTACGCCACCCCACCTTTTAAGTGTGGTCAGATTAAGTGGAAGTAACCTGAGAACGTGTACTTTTCCGCTAAAATTTTGTCAACTAGATAAGTTCTATTCCACGTGTAATTCAATTAAAATATGTAACTGCCTGAAATCGACTTCCGGCCGCAACAAAAACGCAGATTATATGTAACGTTTCAGGACTTATTTAATACCATAAATTTGATTTATTATAATTGAATCCCAAGATTTTATTATAATTTTTGAGTAACTAGAGGACGGAAGATGTAAGGGTATAAGATATAAGGGGAATAAAAATCCTCTAATACAGTTATATTTAATACGTCTGTTTATAATGAATTTCTAGCAGAAACTCCACAGGTTCGTTGAACAAAATGTACTTACAAACTGCGAGTCAGCAATGCGATTGTGTATGTGGTATAAGCTAGCCTCACACACGGGCGCTTTTAAAAACATCAACTGACAAAATTGATTGGCCGAAGAAACGCACATAAACTCGATCAGAATACCGCTCTCAAAGAATAAGGAATCGACTGGACAAGATTTAAACAATAATTTACAAATTCCTTTCATAAAAAAATATTTTTTTAATTAGTAAAGTGACTAAGCACATTAAATTTAGTTCATAAAATGTTTACCTGAATTCCTGTAATGTGTTATGGGACAATTTCTATGCGCGTATGTACGAGAGATACTCTGAAGCTTACGAGCATGATCGTCAGGGACAAAGATAGTGTAATTTGTTTATTTTTTTCTGCAGCGATTAACACTTCTGACCGCTTTCGTGTCTCAGCCTCGTGTATACGCACCATGTATATGAATATGGGAATCTATGCGTAGTTGTGTAAACCAGACGAATTCATGACGTGTAGTGTGGATGTGGCATCAACAGCCGGAACGGTTTGAAGGATATGTTTTATAACTTTTAAAACCTGAACTAAACAGTAGAAAGTTTCGTTGTTTCCGTAATTTATTTTGTCCTGCCATTTGACAAGTTTCTCCATTTATAGCCTACATATTGTTTTAAAACTTTTAAAAACTGACAACAAAATGATAGGAACACTTCAATAAACTCCTGTAAACTTTAGAAAATAACCAACAATTAGAATGAAACTATCGATTTACTCAAATAAATAGTAAGTATTTATGTGAACCACATAGTCAGTAACATGTATTATAAAATTTTACTCATTACTATATATAGGCTACATATTAAATGATTTTTACTATAACAGCAACAATAAAAGTAATAAGAAACAATAAAAAGTGAAATAAATAATATAATATAGGCTACTGATTATAATATAATAATGATATAGTAATAGTATAGTATATTAATAATGATATAATAATAATTATAGTGATAGTAAGAATTTTATTACAGAAAAATTTTATTATTTTGTAATGGTTTTATGTGATAATCATATTGTAATAAATGACAATATAATATTAAATTTAATTTATTTAATATTTATAAATTCTTTACCTCAAGATGTTTTTTCCTTTATTTGGTAGCCTACATGTTTCGGGAATTTTATTTTTCCCATCCATTTAATTCCAGAAACATGTACCAAATAAGGGAAAAACATCTTGAGGTAAAGAATTTCAAATTATGAAATAAATTATATATGCATCAAGAAAGAAACTGTACGAAAAAGTGTTTGATTATTATGTTTATACACTAATAAGTTATTTATTATTTATTACCTTTGTTTTAAGTATTTAAGTGATAATTTAACTAACTATTTAATTTTAACTACTACTACTACTACTACTACTACTACTACTACTACTACTACTACTACTACTATACTACTACTACTACTGCTGCTGCTGCTGCTGCTGCTGCTGCTGCTGCTGCTGCTGCTGCTGCTCCTACCTCTACTACTACTACGAGGTACTATTACTACTACTACTTCTACTGTCATTAATAGCCTATAATTATAACATGATAATAATAACGACAACGCTAATAATAATAATAGTAGGCTATACAGTGATTAATATAAGTGCTTTCAAGACAACTATTTTATTATTTTTCATGTTATTGTTTTATACCATAGCCTGTATGCAATCGTCTACCAAGCGAATATTGAACTTCGTATGTCATCATTATGACGTTAGGTAACCGCTGGTTAAAATATACCTACAAAGTGAAAGCGAATTTTCACTATTATATAGTTGACCGCATCATTGGAGGAAGTGGTTAAAGGGTGTACAGAGTTACATTATTTGTCTTGTCGACATCTGAGTAGCAAAATCTCAGAATTCTTGAGTATTCATAATCAGTCCCAACTTCGATAACGCTGAAATATGTTACGTATACTATGGTAAAAGTGTTGAAATAACTAAATAATGATATATGCGAATGTAAGGAAAATTGCATAAGAACATGAAATGAGAAAAACGAATGTAAGAAAAAGACAAACAAGTGGCGGAAAATTTTTAAAAGTGGCACCAAACGGCTAAAAATTTTAAAAAAGATATGAAGATATGTCATCAAGATGTTAGTTACAATTTTTGATTCACTAGAGTATAGTTTAGACTTGTTAGCTTTTCAAACGAATATCTCTTCTTCTGTATTTTCATATCGTCTCTGCAACATCGCGATCGGTACCATGACTCAACCGACGAGTGAATGGGCTGATTGGTTATAAAAACAGACCAGATCACCGACACAGAGGGGTTGAACAAAAATTTCAAAGAAGAAAATTGGGTTGGCTGGCACTTAGAATACCCAGCGCACGACTTGTAGCGAAAAGCTGTTACATGAAACGACTAAATTAGGAACATGTGAACATCGCGCTACAAGCCTTTACACAAACAGTCTTCGTAGAAGCAAAGACGCTGGAAAATACTGGGAAGAAATGAAACAAACTGTCAACATCCAGGGGACGACTTGTGGATCTCCTATCTTCTGTAATCGTTTTGTGTGCGTGTTTTTTTTTTAATAGAGCTCTGGCTACAATATTTTGGTATAATTTATGCTGTAACGTGCATTTGCACATTTTGTAAATGAATTTTTTTTTACTTACGATAGAATCCCGGTTATAAAAACTGTTCGCACTACGCGAGATACGATCTTACGTACAGCACGAATGTCTATCCGAATACATTTTGTTTCGCGCCGAAAATGTTTGTAATGCAAATTGGCATCAGCATTAGTGTAATCTGTCTCCTGCGTTATATTTTGTATTGGGGCTGGTTGCATGTCAGAAGTCTGAGTGGGGTGAAGTAAGTAACAACCAACATTACCGCTACGCGAGTTGTTGACGTGCCCAATCACGTCAGGCCTTCGTCTACTGAAAGAGAGAGAGAGAGAGAGAGAGAGAGAGAGTCAAACATTAGAAAAAATGCATATCGACAGTGGCCCGCGTTTACTTTCGAATAAAAACAAAACGGGTCGGACGTACACCGCAAACGCTCCAAAAAAGAAACGTGTTTGCAATAAATTACGATAAACAGCTGCCAATAATCGCTTTCGAGTGTTAACTCATCCTCAGGTTGGCAGAATCTCGTGTACCTGACAAACGATTGGTGACGCTTTCTCGGATCTATCTAAGGATGAGGTTAACATTCGAAACCGTTTATGAATCGAGAGGTATTTTATCCAGTGGCCTGGAAAATGCGTTTATTTCTTGGATAATACTGCAATTATTTTCTATTATATTCTCATAAACGTTTCGTAAAATTTTAGTTAGAAACCCTTCAGAGTGTTAATCTATATTTGAGTCCAAATGGCCATACGGTGCGATAAGGATAGTAACAGGTAAAACAAAAGAAAGATAAATTCATTCGATTTTGCACATAAGAATTGATAAAACAAATGATTTTTATAACTAGCAAGCCCAATCCAACCTATGGGCGAATACATGTTACAAACGGTTAAAAATTAACACAAAATTGTACCAGTATTACCTTAAATATAACATCAAAACAGGCTTGAAAACTATTAGTTCTGCAACGTGTCCTAATGTTTTCTATAAAATGTGTACAAGCCATTGCACCAATCGATATTACCTATTCGTTGCTGGTTTTATATTTATTTACCAAAACTCGTAAGTAAAATATGTTTTAAATATAATATTTATATATTGAAACACAACTATTAACGTTCATAATAACACAATATTTTCATTAAAAGTAAAATGCCATTAACAGTATTATCTAGGATGATCTAGCCTATAGCTTATGTCAAGAAAAATCCAACTTTTAATACACAAATTCGTAACAATACGAGCATATGTCAGTGTTCCTTAAAAACTCCTCGTATCGGACATCCGGCATCGCTGTTATAATTTATTGGACGTTTCGCTTTAAAAATCGACTTCTTTCTTCATAAATACACCGTATGATGATCGTTTAAAGCCAAGTAGGTTGTGATGTCGATTCGTTTGCTATGACTCTTTACTTCTGAAGTCATCAGTGTGTAGACTCTTAATGTGTCAAAAATAAAATATAACGAAAACATGTCAAGTCTATTTAAATATTCTTCTTCTTCTTACCTGGCGTTACAACCTTTGGTGGGCTTTAGCCTCCTCAACAAACTCCTCCATGCTTCCCTGTTCTCCGCCCTTCCTCTCCACCCTCTGATTCCCATGCTAGCAAGATCTTCTGTT